>CM040126.1:428243566-428701114 GCA_022559845.1 Amorphophallus konjac | reverse complement strand
TTTTCTAACATACCAAACCTCCCACCAAACCTCCTCCTTTTATGCCTCCTTGCATACCTCCTTTAAGCACCATGCCATCAACCTCCGCAGCACCAGCCTCCGCCGAACCTTCTCCTTGTATACCTCCCATCTTACCATCAGCACCCACAACACCGGCCTCTATCGAACCTTCCACTAAGCCTTCACCAGTTATGCCTTCATTAACCTTCACTCCACCGACCTCCGTCGACCCTCCCATTAACCCTTTTCTATTACCGCCACCTCGGCCCTCCTTTACCCTTTTAACTCCTAACCCAACTACCCCTCCTCCACCACTTAACCCTTCACCTTTACCCACGACTAATCCTGAGTAGGGTCCACCCCTTTTTGCACTCGAGCCAATCATGTCTGCTTCCGAACAAAGGGAGAGACTCGACGTGTTCCCCTCAACACCTTCCCTTACACCCCCGCTGCCCATGGAGCCTTCTGCCTCCGCTTCACCTCCCTCTACCACTCGGAGTGGGCGTATTGTTACAAGTACTTGTGCCGAAGATGATCGAAAGTCGGGCAAGAAGGATTTGGCCATGGCTATGCTACTTAAGATGCAAGACTTTATTTTCCGGATGCCAATCCGCATTTTTGTGCCGAGCATGGTTGAAGAGGCCAAGTCCCCGTCGATGCTCATCAAAAGAGAAAGTCAAGCGTTGATGCCGTGTAAGTCCATGCCCAAGGGCCGGGCAGGGCACCCCTTGTTGCAACTTTCCAATCTCGAACCCATTCTTCCATACAAGAGGCGAATGCCCATTTTGTTCAACACTCTTCATACGCCGCAATCCTTGGGCGACACGATGCTTCCCAATCTAACTTTCAAACTCCCTCACATCATTGCTCTTCGCCCTCCAAGGGAGTTGGCATTTATTGTTAAAGCTTCGTCATGGGCATTGATTTTATCCATTAGGCCAGTTGGATATATACTTTCGTTGATATGGAGAGGCGGGCATTTTTTCGCTAAGGGGCCTTCCGCTATCCTATCCACCTTCTATTCTACTTCACCCATACTCCTGTCTATCACCGATTCTTCTTAGGGCCACTCCATGGGTGAGGAGGAGGATCTCATCCTCTCACCCCTTGCATTCTTTGCATTTTAAGCATTCATCGCATCCATTGCATTGCATTCGCATGCATTTGATTTTCTTCTTCCTCGGTTTCTGGACCCGTATCTTCCCCAGCCTACTGAAACCTCCGGATCCTCCATATCCTCCATCTCATTTACCTCTATCTTCGGGATCTCCGATCCCCTTACACCTACCGGGCATTGTGCCCCCTCCAGTCTCCTCCTAGGGCATCACCCACTCACACCTCCACTTCCGACCCTCCGGATTTTCTCTGCATATCGGGCATCGCGCCCTTTTCCATTTCTTACTCCGGAACCTCCGGACCTCCCTCTTTGGGCATCGCCGCCCCTCTACACCCTCATGTCCGGGTCCTCCGGACTTTCTTGCTGTCGGGCATCTGCTCCCATGCCGTGTCTCATTCCTCCGAACCTCCAGACTTCCTCTTAGGGCATCGCGTCCCTTCTGATTCTATCCCTCCGAACCTCTGGACCTCCCTCTTTGGGCATCGCGCCCCTCCACACCTCACAATCGGATCCTCCAGATTTATCCCGTCTTCTAGGGCATCGCGTCCCTTCTCATCCCATTCCCCAGATTTTCCATCTTACTCTCTCTTTCTTCTTTCCGGGCATCACGCCCTTTCTATTTCCTTCCTCAGGAGCCTCGGACTTCCTCTTAGGGCATAGCGTCCCTTCTATCAAATCCCGCCGGAACCTTCAGATACTTCTCTCATCCCCTTCAATCACCTTCCGAGGCCATCCCGGCCCCTTTCATCTTCTTCCTCCGGAACCTCCGGACCTATCCTTTCCCTCCGATTTCATCCTTCGACTCCTCCAAGACCATCGCTGTCCTTTGTTCTCTTCTTCATCTTAACTCATCCTTTTCCCATACCTTTTCCGGGGCATCGCGTCCCTCAGACTTTCTCCCCCCCGAGCTCCAGATCTCTTCATTCCCATCATGATTCTCCTCCCTTGCCTCCAGACCCTCCTGGATCCCATCCTCTCTCCATCTACCAATTTCTCCTCTAATCCCTCCTGATCTCAGGTCCTGACCCGACTTCTTCCACATCCGCTGCTCTGGACATCTACCTCTCTCGCCCACTGTTTCCGAGGCTTTAGTCCTCACTCCTCCATTTAATTTTCCGTTTCTTTTATACAACCGTTCCTTGTGATCAGGGTCTCAGCACCTTAGCGAGGAGTTCTAGCCCACGCCTCTTTTCCTTTTATCCTTATTCATCTTTGTCTGGTCCTTGATACCACTCCTTCTTGTTAAGCACTTCAAACCTTTGCTTCCAATCTTTTTATCTGCCACTTGAGGACAATCCCACGATGATCAAGATCGCTCAGCGGCTACTACTTCACAAGGTTTGCAAGGTAATATTTTTGCATAAGGTTTGCATTCAATATCTTTCATGCACGGTTTTAAAATGAAGTACTTCTTAACATGATTAAGAGTGGTATTCCAAAGGCCTTTATCCTCTATCTTTATCTTTAGATTTATTGTATTTCAAAATCAGAAAGAGTCTTAGACTTGCTTTTGCAGCACCTCTTGTAATAAGAATCCCGCGCTGGGAGTTCGACATTCTCTCCCCGCTTGTTAAGGGTAACGCCTTAGCTGGGCACTCCTTTGGTGAAACACACTTCACGGCGTCCTTAGCCGGCCTCTTTTAGTGAAACACCGTTACTGCTTTGGCCATGCCATGAGTATACTTGAAAGTCTTTTTTCTTCTTTACTCGGTCGAGTGCAGGTGCAAGAAGTTGACGGGTGAGATGACCAACCTAGGTACTCCCCAATACGAGAGAAGTCTCAAATAGGTGCAGTCTTGACCCAAATCAAAATAAGGTTTCATGATATATCTAGCCAAAAGGGTTATTATCAAAGTCAAATTCCATGAATACAAAATTATGAGATAAAGGCATGTCAAGAGAGGCAAAGTCCCCGCAAGGAAAACTCCGGTCGTATGCATGTCAAGGGTCTAAAAATCAAAGGCATAAAGTCCTAGCGCAACAGACCACCTCTTTGAGGGGTAGTGCCTTGGAAGGAATTCGAATCCTGGTATCTCCCCATCCTCCATAAAGCTTATCTCTAATTGTTCTTCTCTTCTCCCTTCGAGGCTGAATGTTTCTCAGGTATAGCCTTAGTAGGGGCACCGTTAACCATGGTCAGTCGGTTATAGGGCGCCACCCTTCAATGCATGCCCGGCTTTGGACAGTTCTTTAGCAAAATGGAAAGGAATGAGAACCCCTAGCCAGTGGTTCAAACATCCCTTGGATGCTGAAACTAGCAATGCATAAACCAAAATCTAAAAAAAATAAATATCTCCCAAAATCAAAAAAAAAGTTAAATATTTCCAAAAAAATCAAAAACCCCAAAAAATTCAAATATTTTCTAAACCCAAAAATTGAACAGTTTCAAAACCCACAAAAATTTGCATACTCCAAAAATCTAAAAACAAATTTTGCATTGCATTGTATTTCTTCTGATGGTGTTGTTTTGCAAGGATACTCCTTTTGCAAGGACCAGGAACTTGAGATGAGTCATCTTCTCACCCACATCATTGATGACTCACATTGATCTCCAAGCTTTGCCATTCTGGGCACTCTCAATTATCATATCTCTATCCTTCAGAGTGATTCTTGTTTATTCATGTCGAGTCTGATTATTCATGTAATTCTGAGCAATTCACTACCAAACCTCTTGATTACTTCTGTCGCCCTGCGCATCATTCTCCTACAAGGCATTCCTGTCAACTCTCATCTGGGCATTCTAATCATTTCAATCCAAATCTTCCAACTGATTAGCCAAGTTGGTCCTCCTCATGACTTAAAAGAAACAATGCCAAAGCTTTGATGATATGGTTTCACGCTTTTGATATCATGCCATAATGATCAATACTTTGATGTTTCACTATGCCATGCTTTGATATGCTTAATGATGCTTTGATATATGCTATGCTTCATTGCTTAGTATCTTTCGTGATATCTTGGCTAATGAAATTTTTTAGCATAGGAAGAAGCTTTTGGTCCCATCGACCAGGCATCATCATCTAAGTCCCACGGTGTTCTACATTCCATCCTAGTTCCCTCATGCTTATTGCTATCCACCATCTCCCTGTATGCATTTTTACTATATGTTTATCTACGCTATTAGATCATATCAAGGACCTTGTGGCTTTGGTAAATCTAGAATTTGAGTTCCCATTCATCAAAAAATAATGATGATTCCAGAGGAATCTTAGTTGCACGGATAGGCCGTTGAGCCGTTCAAGACGGGGGACGATAGTTCCCTTTTGTGAGTTGGTGCACAGATAAACGGGCTTCGGCTTAGTATCAACTCACAAATTGGTCTCTTGACTCAGTCTCGACAGCTAACAATATTATCCTTGATTACTTTTATTTTACTTTACTTTAATTTTTCCTTTAAATCCAACATGCATTCATATAGGACTTTGAATCAACATTGGAAAAAATATTCTGATAAGCTGATTTTGAAAGTCAAAATGATCTTCATCTTCAAGATATGAGATATTCATTGTCGAAATGAATCTATAGTTCGGCTTGCTGCCGTTTTGGGCTGTTTCTCGAAAACTCTTTGTTTAGATTCTCTATCCTTTTAGTCATCTTTTTCTTCGATCCACCTTGGCTGCAGCACGTCCACATTGGCTGGTAACCACTCTCCAATGGTAAAACTTACAAGTTTGTGACTTGGGGTACTTCCACCGTGCTGGAAAGTTGATCACTTCTTTTATCACCTTCGTGCCCGCGTGCACATTCACACTCCCTCTCTTATCCAAACATTGTTGATTTCATTAAACTTTGGAGATTGCTTCGGCTCGAGCTTTTGATTTAATTCTCATCAAGTGGTGTTGATCGCGTGTCTCATCACACCTTGATATCTACTTTTCAGTTCACTTTGTTCCCTTACAAAGCAGGCGCGAAGGCGGGACAGCTGTAGACACGCCAAAATTGACATTACTGTGAGTGCATCTCATATTACTTGTGATACCCCAATTTTATCCTCAAATCGACCTTGTTTGAGTGGTTTTCCCCACTTTTCTTAGATTTTTAGCTTTTTCCCTATTTTTCCTTATTTTTTCCTATTTTTTGGATTTTATGGTATTTTTCTAAATTTTTACGGATTTTAAAGAAATAGTGGCTATTAGGGTTGACGCCATTTCTTTTTTAATATAAATAAATAAAAAAGGAAATAGCGGCTATAATGTTGGACGCTCATTCTTGAATTTTATTATTTTTTATTCATTTCGGGCTACCTTTCTTAGCCATTTTGAGTGGGTTTCGAGTTCGAAAAAATGTGGAAAAAATATATTTCGAGTCAGCATACTCACATGCACCTTCACCGAAAAAATTAAAAAAATAAAAATAAAAAAGAATTAGCGCCCAGAGGGTTGGGCGCAAATTCTTTGTTATTTGTTTTGATTTGTTTTGTGCGTCTGAGCCCATTGACGTTCATTCTTAGGTTTTTCTTAGTCCGGTTAAAACGCGTATTTTTATAATGAACGTCTAGAAGCCCAGACGCGCATTCTTTTATGAATTTGGGAAACAAATGGGCTTGCTTTATTATTTTGTAAATAACGCTAGTTGTATTTGACGTTTCTTTTATAAACGTCAAATGCATATGACGCTATTTCTTTTGAAATTGCGGCTGTTGCGATTGACGTTTATTTTATAAACGTCAGCTATGCTGGACACCATTTACTTTGAAGCTCTGTGTCTCTTTCTTTCCTCATTTTGAAGCCCTCTTTCCTCGTTTTACGGTCCATTTCAATCGGGAAAAGATTCCTATGGGATTCCGGAACTGGGGAAGACTCTTTCTAATATTTATCTCATTTATAAAATCAATTTTCCTAATCTTTCTCGGGTTAAAACTCACACATCTCCCCATATAAATAAACCATGCTACTCTTACTAAAAGGGAGTCGAACTTCAATCAAAAGGGGAGGTGTTGCATGTTTGCCGACTGAGGAGGGAGTTCTCTGCGCACAAGGCTTCATCCATTTGCAGGCTTCCTCTCGAACGCTCATCCAAGCCATCACAGGAGAAAACCTTCCCAGGCTCCTCTTCTTTCTTCTACATTCTTTGTTCCATTTTCTTTGTCTGTTGCATTGCATGCATGCATCGTTCATCCTTTGTCACCTTAAGCTCAACCACGTTGAGCCATCCTTCGGTGCAACACTTGCACGCTTTATCTTTTATTCATTTTCACACATCATTTTTATCCCACCCTTGCACAGGGGTTTAAGAGTAACACCCAGCAGGTGTGTTCGCATCCATGTTTTCACGTCTCATTACACTTGGGATTTGATACTACACACTGGTTGTCTAATTCCATATTATTCTGTTGGCATTTGTCTTTCTTGCAAGTGTAATTTAAATAGGAACTCTCTCTATCGGCCGGCCGATAGGACGAGAAGGAAGTCACTCGCATCTCCCTGCTCTTTCAGGTATTCCGCGATCCCTTCTTTCTTTTCATTGCTATATCATTTTGAGGCCTGCGGTCTCTGGCGATCACCCTCCTGATTGGCATCCCACGTATGCCCCTTTTCTTATTTTATTTCTTAAGTGGATTTTAAATAGATCTACAATTACCTACCGACAAATCCCACTTGGCAGGGGTAAATTCAGGGGCCCGTGTCAATAGACCTTCTGACGGGGTCAACTCTAACACTCTGGTAATAGCATCCCACTTTCGGGGCTCCCCAGGAAAATATATGGGCTCACCCCTCACTACTGAGTCTACCATGTTGTCTCGGCCGAGGAGAATGCTCTGTTCAACTACCCTTACTACATGGGTGTCCCTCTTGCCCAGGAGATTGAAAGCATGAAGGAAAGACATAAGGTGCTTATCCTTCGAAAAATCAACACTGTAGTCCCGACTGCGGTCAAACTCGAAACGATCATTGTTTGAAAGAGTCAGCCACCCAACGTCCATCATGTCGGTCTCTGAGTCAGAAGAGTCAGCCACTGCTGCAAGGCGATCTCGCCCTTTATCAAGATCATTAATATTCTACCAAGTTACAACTGGCCTTACTCCCGATGGAGTACCGGTCTTCTGCACAAATGCGGAGGGAGCTGTCGAAGCCATTATTATACCTACAATGAAGATAATGAAATCAAAAGATAGAAGAAATTTCTGAAGAAATTTTGACAGAGTTTCCCCTTAACCGGGAGTGTGCCAAATGCAAATGGGAACTCATCTACACACTATTGTGAGAGATCCCTAAAAAACAAGGCCACGGGTGATACACCTAGGCCGAATGGACATCGGGGAATGTTGGTTCTGAGGGCTAGCCTACAAGGAACCTCTCCGGAGCCATAAAGTAAGGACAGGACGAACCCCTTAATAGCCAAGCGAGCAAAGCTTTCACCGCCCCACCACTTCTCACACTGTAGCTGTGGAAGGAGAGAGGGGTCCCATCATCACCCCCATCAGGGTCCTCACGGTGCGAGAAAAGATAGAAAGAGGAAAGGGCTCGCCGCCGCTATCGTCCTCACCGTACGCAAAGAAAGAGGAGGAGGACGACGCCGCCACCTCCACCGTGATTAATGAGATGAAAAGAGGAGGCTCGCCGCTGCTACCCGCCTCTGGCGTCCGTGAGAAAGAGGGAGAGGGACGACGTCGCCGCCTCCGCCAAGAGAGGAAGAAAAGGAGACGGAGGTCATCCGCCGCCGCCAACTTGCTCGTGGCTGAAAAAGGAAGCAGAGCTCGCCGCGGCTGATGGCAAAAGTAGGGTTTTGAAAACCCTACGAAAGGGTTTAAATGGAGGGAGGGTGAATCGGTGGGCGCTCGCACAGCCTCACCCCCATCGACTCGCCGCTCCGCATCAAGCGAGCGGCACCGACTTGCCATTCCACGAAACCATGCGGCACCGATTCACCTTTTGAAGCACCGGCACCGATTGAGTCAAAGAACAGTGCCGACTCATAGAAGGCAAGTCTCAGCACCGACTCAAGTAGGTCAAAGCCAATGACCAACTCACTATTGCGTAATGAGTCTCGGAACGAAGTGGGCCCCACTTTTAATAGCCCTAATGAAACAAGCACATCTGTGAGCCCCGCTCTGCTCGTCCCTCACTCGCGACACCCGCGGCTGGGGGGCATTTGTTGACATCTAAAATATTGTCATACGGTGATCACGCTGCAAGAGAGATCGTCAACCCGGCAATAAGAAGCTAAATGAAGTTCAAAGATATGTCCTCTCAGACCGCTGAAGTCGCAGGTTACCTGACAAGAGCATCAGGGACTCCGCTACTCATCATCTCGGGATAATGGAAGAAGTCTACGGTGAACCGTCAATGCCGTATGTCGGCCGAAATTAATAAACATAATGAGCCGGCATCAACTCAGTCGTGCCGAACAAACCCCCATTCCTCGTCTAACTAGGACAAAAAATGTACCGGGTGGATCCCCACCTGAATAAGAAATCTTCCTAGATGAAGAATATCCATGCTTCCTCAGAATAAGGTGTCAAAGGCCTAATCAGCAGAAAACCCGAGTGATCTGATCAAAACACGCGGAATGTCGGAACGGGCCGTAAGTGGCCAAAGAGTCATCCAATCAGGGCAAGAATGCTTCAGGGGATAGTCCTCTCGATGAAGATACTCCACATAACCATGAAATGAAGTTGGCGGCACAAATCGTTGTGCCGAAGGCTAAGTCAGAGGAAAACCGGAGCAACCCGATTAGGGTACACATTTCACCGAAAAGGCCTAAAGGTGATCGAAAAGTTGCCCAGTCAGAGCAAAAATGCTTCGAGGGATAGCCCACTCGATGAAGAAACTCCATATGTTCTCAAAGAAGGTCTGGCAGCACGAATCACAATACCGAAGGCCAAATCAAGACAAAACCCAAGAAAATCGGCACGGGTTCGGCACGTGCCAAAAATCACCGGAAACTACAAATCAGGGCTCGGAAACGATGAAATCCATATCCATACACTGAGGCCACTGCATCAAACCCAAGGTTGCTCCGGACGTCAGGCTTCCATCGGGGTCAGTTCCGGGGAAAAATGACAAAATTACGGAAGATGCCACTAAGTGAGTCGGTGACGCTCTTCATATATCGTTGAGTCAGTGGCACCATGCCTGTGCCATTGATTTGGCGGTGCCTCTTCCCTTACCATGAATCAGCGGCGCCCCTTTTGTCAATTGAATCGGTGGCACCTTTAAAGTTGAATCGGTGGTGCCCTTAGGCGCTGACGGGCGGTGATCTGGTGCTGGGGGAGCCATCCCATCCCATGGGCGACACTCTGTTTCGCCTATAAAAGGAGCACCTGCCTTCAACAAAAGAAGAAGAACAAGAAACGGAAGAGGGGATCGAATAGATAGAGAAAAACAGATGAACAGAGGGAGAAGAGAAACGAGAGAGAAGAGAAACGAGGGAGGGGAAGCAAAGGAACGAGCAAAAGGGAGGAGTGGAAAGGAGCGGTACAAGGTGGGTCTCCACTAGGGAAGCCCCAAGGGAGTTGAAGGTTCTTTCTATTTTTTTTTTCTTCATTCTTGTTCTTCATTTAGCTCTCTTGTATCTTCTGCTCTTGAGGAAATGGAATGAGAAATTGTTGTGCCCTTTAATCATCTGTGTGGTGTATGTACAATATAAATGTTTATATCGGTTCCTTCATTCCCTTGCTCGCTGTGTCACTTCCTCCGAATTTTAGCACCTCTACTGAGTAACTAGAACTATATCCCGATCGTAAGGGGGTCCTGCAAGGGCTACATCCACTTACGATACCCTGTGATCGGCTGAGAATTTGTAGTTTTCTCCTCGAAGACCACTGCTAGAATGGCCAACAGCCACGCCCGAAGGGGGACAGTGAAATCCCCTCCCCTGGGATTCAATGGGTTTCACCGTCTATTTCTATCGCACGCCTAGTGTTTGTGAACGTGATCAAATGGTAAGGGTGCGTCTGTGAGCGCATGTGTTATGTTAACAGCAAATTGGTGAATACACTAATGCTAGAAGACCTCCGTATGCCATTTCACCCATTGCAATGGGTTGTAGGGGCATCAGTGCCCTCCAAAACAGGGTGGTGGTTCCTAGTTCTAGTGGTAGCACCGCTCAGTTTTGTTCCTCATCTGACCCTGATAGCCATTTCGTGCATCCAGTTTGGTGTTTGGTAAATTACCCATGAGGGTCTCGCCCTTTGAGCATCCTATTTCGACACTCTCAAAGGCAAGCAGGAACCCATCTTCATGGCCGGGATCACTTGTTCTGGCCTCTAGAGAGAACCCTCAAACTGTCACCAAGATTACTGGTTTGCCAACACCTGTCCATGGCGGGAATGCAAGTCTGCTGGTCTCGATAGCATGATTGGCATCTCCCTTGACCCAGGATAGGATGATAATTCCTTTGTCGTGTCAATCGTTTCTCAAACGTACATGTGAATCCACCACCGGGGAGGGGGAAACCCCCATTTCCTGTTTTCTCTCATTCGGTGGTTTTGGAGCACTCTAGGGTTTCAGGGGTCTACTCCACCGTGGTATGACTCTCTGAAAACCCTTCCCATGAGTGAACAATAAAAGCCACTTAGGTGGTAACATGAGGGTCCCATGTTTCAAAATTCTAACTCTGGATCATTAGGACCCTTAGGAGGCTAGTCCTCATGGTTTCCACATCCAGTTTAGGGTTACGAGATCGCCATATTTGGCCTCTCGATTACTGAGTTTCATCACATATGATTCTCAATTGCATCTCCCACAATCCTCAAAAATAAGGGGAGATGCTGTCCAAATTTTCTCAGATTTCCTCTCAATTGTTCGCCGTACTTAAATATTTCCTGTTCTAATCTGAACTCGGTTTGAGATTAATAGCATGTTCAGGTGATGTTGTATTAATGGCCTCAATGGGGCCTCAGTGGCCCTTTTCTCCACACATGAGAGGCTTGCAACTTGTTTGCCTGTGCTTGAGTATGAACCTCGCACAGATGATGGACCATGAAACTAAATTGAATAAAGAATTCTAATATATTAGACTTGTCAAGCCCCTTTCATCCCTTCAAGGCCAGGCTAGTGAAGGCGGCTACGGAATCAATGGTGCCCTCAGAACCCTTCATTATGGTCAGTCTAACCCTTCAATCCCTTAAACATTTTTCTCAAACCCTCCTAAGCCAAGCCAAGACTCACTTGCAACGACCTTAGGTCGCCAACATCTATTTCATGGCCCAAAGAGATGTATCTCCTGCGAATCGGTGCCACTTCCCCCTTCTACGAGATGTCGACAGCGGCCTTGGCGAGTCGGTGCCACTGGCACCGACTCACCCCCTTTACCACACCGACTCACTCCCTTTCTTCATCCTTCATGGCACCGACTCACCTCCCCTCTTCTCTTCAAAAGCGACGATTCACCTCACCCGACGTCGATCCACAGCCCCCTTATCACCCTCCTTATCACCCTTCTGCCCAGGTCGACTCCTGCGAGCCCAGGTTGACTCCAGCCTCTACCAGCCTATTGAAAACTCCACATTTGCTTATCCAGAGTCATGTTTTTTTTGAATAAACAATTAGACTAAAAATAGCGTCAACGTCAAATCTCTTTGATGATTCATTCTTTTCATGCTTACATATCTATTTGCCTACACATACGTATCTATGATATATGTATACATATCTGCGTGTATCATTTTATGTGTCATCATTTCATCATATGCCTGCTTGCCCTGATCTCCCGATATATCAAATGGTGATCTGCGGATGGTCAGGGTCTGGCTGAAAGCTCTCACTACGCGTGATGGTGGTCTTCGGACCTATGTTCTCCGCCGTGTACCAGAGGTCGGGTTAATAATACGATTGCATTTACATGCCTGAGTGTGTGTGCAGATCTTGTCCTTTAATTTGCTTACGTTTTCGTATCTGTTCCAGCCCCGGTAGTTCTTTATCTTGGTAATTAATCAAGGGCTTTCCTCCTTCCTGGAGGATGTAATTAACGTCATAGCCTTTATGGTATGACGGACTTCCGGTCCCGACACATACTTCACTTTCGTCTAACCAAGTCAGATCAAGCGCACAATAAATTTGTCACACATGTGACTGGCACGCCTACACTAAAATAAACAAATAAATCAATAAAATTATTAAAATAAAAAATACCATCCCCACAAATTGGCACGCCCAGTGAGACCAAGTCTCCCTTCATCTCTTTGCCAAGATAAGTGGGCCCTAGGGCCCTCCCAAAGAATGCTGATCATGTGCTTGTTTCTGTGATTATAGGGAAACAATGATGGCTGTTGGACTTGCTGCATTGACCTTCGGTCCCGCGATCATGGCCGACCATTCTTATTATGGGTACCTAGCGGTACCAACTATCTTCGGCACCTTCCCATCGGTGGTCGGCTTCCCCAATTTCCTGAAGCTCCAGAGCTGATTAAGGAAAACATCAACAACAAGCCCAAGGTTCACAATGCCCGAAGCTGCAAAGGCCTGCCAAGAGGCCAAGTTCAACTGAAAAGTTGCATGGTTCACCATGTAGCTCAAGGGGCTCGCCCTACCCGTCACAACAAGCCTGGAGGTCACTACCAAGGAAGCTTCCAAAAAAAAGTGGCTACTCCTGTCACCGGATGACTCTCGACGTCTGGCAAGTCAATTCTTATTGGGGGCGTCCGTGTTTTTTTGGACGGGCGTGATGCCCAGGTCGTCTCGGACTGCGTGATTCCTGCTATGCTGGTCCGCAACTCCTTCTAGGCGTTGTCCGGGAGGAGAGCTTAAAAGGAAGAAACTGGCCACCAAGGCCGAAAAGAGCTGGCCCCGAGGCTGAAGGTGTTCAAACAAGTATGGGTCCCTAAGAGGACCCAACCAGTCCGTCAAGGAGAGCCTGCTTGCTACAACTCCGAGCCTGTTAAGGCAAGGAAGAAGATCGAATGAGAGGGGCTTGACCCCGAGAAGAGAAGAAACGGTTGTTGACCCTCCACGCCGTGCTATCTTCAGGGCCTATGCCCGACAAGCCAACAGCCCTACAATAGGGAGAAGATTCGAGCAACCCGCTGGAAGGTCCCGGCTAACTTATATCCCTCCAGTGGGAGGTCGACAGTTGTCCCCGGTCCTCCACCAAAGACGGAGTCAAGAAGAAATGACCAACGTGGCCAGGAGTTACTTCAGGGGTCTGGGCAACCCCTCGTTAGGCCAGCAGCGACTACTCCAAGCAGCTGCAATCGAAGAGGAAGACTGCCTGCCAATGGCAGTTGAGGAGGAAGAAGAAAGAGGAATGACCTCATCTGTCGATGACAATGGGTATGAAAATGGCCCAGAGTACAAGGCCGATGAAGCCCTTCCCCGGCGGGAGGATAAAAGAAGAATTTCTGTATTTGAAAGACTGACTTTCCCAAGCCAAACAAAAAGGAAGGTCTGCGGACAGAGGAACGTCTACGCTAAAATAAACAAATAAATCAAAAAATTATTAAAATAAAAAATCTCATCCCCACAAGCGCTTCTTCCATGTATGCATGTTCCTCATGAACATTAAAACTAGGACCAGTAGCATCTACAACCATATCCATGTACCCACTTGTGCCTTAACATTGTCGGGCTCATACGACAAGACATTCTCACCATGACACGTCTAATTCATATAACCATCCACGAACCCTTTCTTGTACAAATGATGTTGCACATCACATGGTGAACGCCACCTCAAGTTTCAACAACCTAAACAAGGGCATTGAATGTGACCGTCGCGGTCTATTGCTACATTTGGATTCCCCAATGCAAAATGAATGAAACTCTCAACTCTATGCTTAAACTCAACAGACACCACCCGGTCAACTATTTACGATACATCCATGAACGATCTGTCAACATTTTGCCTGCACCCACTAAATGTTAATACACAAATAACTTTGAAATCATTACTCTTGGAAATAATCCTGACCCTTTCCTCACATCGTTCATCATAGACCATTTACAGAGGAAGGGTGTATTATTTAGATTATCACTTTTTAACCCATCCATGAAGATTTGATCGCACAATCACTTACTATATGTGTTGTACGATTTGCTAAAAATTTCGGCAACATCTCCCCACACTTCTCTGATATACCAAAAATATTTATTGATTAAAATTTTTTCTTAAACACTTACTAGTAAGTGGTTAATAAAATACTCAAAATCAATAAAGGTATACCAGAGAAGAGTGAGAAGACGCAACCGAAATTCTCAACAAACCATACAAACACATATAGTAAATGACAACCTAAGTGCGATCAAATATTCACAGACTATCCAAACGGGACAATTCAAGAGCTTGAGGTAAATATATACATTCTCATAAAAAAAATGAGAACATACACATCAATCCCAAAGTCTTAAACGGGAAAGTTCATTGACACGGGTTTAACACGCTCTCATGAGGCGCGTGTGATGTTAGGTCATACTCGCGCACCTCAGCTCACAAGGAATACTCCATGTAATTAAACAACATAAAATTAAATAACATCTCACTTATCATTCTACATACATCGAATTAAACAACATCTAATTTAAAAAAATATTCAAATGAAGAACATCAAAGTTAAATAATGTAAATAGAAGAAACCACCAATAAGAGGATACAAAGAAATCTCCCCCCAAAATCCAAAAAAAAGACATACCCCCTCCCCTCCCCTGGATGGAACGCCCCCTTCCCTCCCCCACTGAAGACCCACCCACACAGGACCTATCCCTGGGTAGGTCGACCTACCCCTGGGTATGCCAGGGGTGTGTCGACCTATACCCAGGGGTAGGTCAACCGAACCCCCTTGCTTCCCTTTTTTTATTCTTATTATTTTTATTTGTTTATTTACTTCCTAATTTCACTGTTTCATCTAGTATGACCACCTCACATGCATAGGGCATGCAGTAATCGGTAAATTTACTCCACCAATTAATGTTCCAAATCTTGACTATAGTAATTTTCTTCAAGATATTTCTTACAATGCTGAACATGGCATATATCAATGGTAAATAATTAAGAATCGCCTGACATGGCTGGAATAGAATCCATTACGTACCCATGCATACATGCAATGCCATCTTATATATAATCAAAATTAACAATAGAATAAGTGTGAAATTTATATTTGAGGAGCAAATGGATCTATTGTGATCACTTGCCAGCTCATAATAACTGGCTGAACATGGCTTGGTTGGTATCTAGACAAGTGGGAGGGTTAAGTGGATTTAGGGGATCCTTCCTTGTATACGGCGCCGTATTTTAGGTGCCAACACCTCCCCACTCTCCCCTCCCCTAGTCCTCTCCCCCCCCTCCCACCCCCCACCCTCCCCTCTCCACCATGCCCCCCTCCCTCTCCCGAACCCCCCCCCCCCCTTCCTCTCCCATCCCCTCCTGTCCCCCACCTACCCCCCCCCCCCGTCCCCTCCCCTCCCTTCTATGCCCCCCCTCCCCTCCCCTCCCCTCCCGAATGTGCCCCCTGTGGAACGCACTAAAGTTCTCTTATTTTTATCATCATGGTATTGTTACATCGTTTATCGGTTTATTAAGTGCGAGGGCGTGCCAGTCACCTGGGTGACGATTTATTCGGGTTTCGAGACTATAGTGGTCCGGAACCTGGGGTGCGCTCCATCCGACTAATCAGACGATTATGGGTATCGGGTCGGGACCGGAGACCCGCCGTGCCATAAAGGTTATGGCGTTAATTACATCCTCTCAGAGAGGAGAAAATCTTTGATTAATCGCCAAGATATGGGACCTCATGGCCTAAAAATTAATTGGATAAAGCATGTCTCGGAAAGCATTAAAATCCCATATACTAAGGTGCGAGAGGGATATTTAAAGAGAAATCATGTCGGCCGTATATCGACTATTTCATGTTCGGACTAACGTCCGGGTTAAAGACGTCTCAAGTGTATATGCAATACCGAGACAAATGTATGCCGGGGTACGACAAATTTAATATTTGAAAGATAGAGTAATTCGGTTAAATCCTAGTTAAGACGGTTAAAAATCAATAGGTTATCGGCCCAATGCAAAGTAGGGCTATGGCCATAATAGGATGATCCCCGAGGGCCAAGCATGTCTTACGGGACATCTTAAGTATCTCCCTTACGCCGGGCTCGAGGAGACAAGGACATCCAGATCAAACGCCGTTAATTCTTTAAGTTCATTTTCTTTATTATTGTATTTTTATGGCATTTCTTTTATCATTGTGTTGTATTATTTTTCTTCTACACATTGGCATTCATTATTCATTCTTCTTCCTTTTGTTATCTCATTCATTCTTTTTTTGCTATTTCATTTATTTATTTTTTTGTATTGATCTTTTGTTGTTTGATTTGGTTTCTTCTTTGCCCCACTTTTTTGTTTTCTGCTTGGGAAGAGCTGGGTCAACGCAGGGGTTACCTGCGTCGATGCAACATCAAAAGAGGGCAGCCCTGAAGCCAGGGAAGATGACTGAGTCAACGTGAAAATGGCCTGCGTCGACCCCGCGCGAAGGGGATGCAGCCTGGATGGCCAAAAGGAAAGGCAAGGAACCCAGGTTCCCTGCGTCAACTCAGCGCGAAAGGGGAAAGTGCCCTGGCGGCCAGAGGAAGAGCTGGGTCGATGCAAGAGGTTTCCTGCGTCGACTCTATGCAAAAAGAAAAAACCTCCTACGTCGACTCCGGGCGAAAAGAAAAAAAGGGGTGGCAACAGCCCAGAAGCTAAAGGGTGACTACGTCGACGCAAGGTGGATCCTGTGTCGACGCACCCCTCCCTCACACTTCAAAACTAAGCTATTCACAACCGCACCTTCCTTAACCCATCTAGGTATACGAAACCCCTTGAATTCACTTATGTACATGGATTTTTTGGATTTATGCATGCTGGTGTGTTCCTTAATTCATGAGTGCGAATGATGCTAAGCTCATGCATGCAAAGAAAATGGGTTTCTTCTCTCTTTTAGAATAGCTCTGCCTTCAAAAGGACAGACCGGTCTAAAGGGGAGTCGACTCCCTCTTAGCAGTAAAGGGATTCCCAGCTTTGGAGGCGTAAACTTCTTTTCCCTTATTCGGGCATGCATCCTCATGAAATTTCAACGAGAACCATGAACAAACCCAGGGCATATGAATGACATGCACGCAAGGCTCTTTCTTTCTTTTTTTTATCTAAAATTTGGACATGCGATGATGCACGTGAATGCAATTCAAGTAAGATGTGGCGAGGGGTTCTTTTATATGGGGGGAATCATGCACATGCAAATTTTCCTTATGCACATGGCACACAGGAGATTGATCATATTTCCATGGAGAATGGCCCTCAGTACATGGCGGAGTATTTTACTCACGCATGGTGAGGATTTTCGCTCGGGCGTAATCCGGGTTTCCATCGCTCACCATTTGATATACCGAAGGGGTAATGGCGAGCAAACACTCAAGAATAGAGCGTGTATGAAGTTTATCTGCATGTATAATGTGTGCATGAAGTAGCACATGTACAGAGGTACAAATTTCAGATGGCAAGTGAAAGGGGCAAGCATGCCCAAAGCCCATGGGAATTCAGTGGACATATAGACTGTGCAGCCATCTACATAAGAAATTCTGTGGTATTTCATGCTCATGCTCACAGCCACCCCTTTATAGGGGTAATCATGCATATGCATCTCTATTCATCTTCCTTATGCATTGTGTGTGTGTGTGTGTGTTTTTTTTTTTTTTTTTTTTGCTAACAGGGGAGTTCAGTCGATCGAACTAGCTCGATCGATCGACCGAATTTCCCAGTAACAGAAGCCCTGGCTGGCTGAACAGAGGGGTTGTGTAGGCTTCAAAGGGGGGGGGGGGGTCGACCCCTGTGCAAATTGTTGCACAGGGGTTGGCCCATGCATAAACCTCCTTGGGTTTTGAAATTTGTGCGATCACCTTAGAGCATCAAATCTCATAGGGCAAAAGGTATGCCATATGAAAATGGGGAGTGCAAGGATGCATTTCCTGAATTATGCAAATGCAAAATGGGAAATGCAGGGATGCATCTTCTGAATCATGCAAATATGCAAATGAGATTTCCTTGGATTCATGCATGCAAGATGCAAATGGGGTTTCTTTTGCTTCATGCATGCAAGATGCAATGAGGATTTCAGTCATGGTTGTAAAATCATGAGATGGATTCTCATATGGCAGATCTCATGCCAATCCAAGAAGATGCTCTTATGCAGAGATTTCAATTTTTAAACTAGGGGGCTTGAATTTCAAGCTTATCATCATTTCTTTATTCACTTTGATTTCAGAAGTTCAAAAATTATGTCGATTGTTACCTTCTCCTTCTCTTGGAGTTCAATGTGCATGAATCCATCTTGACTGGATTTTCTATCCTGTTTGTTCTGATTTTAGCAATTTCAGAAAATTGTGTTGATCATTGTCTTCTTCTTTGTGTATATCAATCCAAACTGTATTTCAGTTCTTGAATCAGGAAGTTCCATGCTCATCCTTCACTTTTTTTGTTTTGTTTATTCTATTTTTAGCAGTTTTCAGAAATATATTTGGCCATTGCATTCTTGAATATCAGTTCACAGTAAACTCTTCATTTCAGCCAACTGTCCATTTGATGATTTTTTTGGACCATTGGTCATTGTTCTTTAATTCAGTCCATCAGTCTTTAAATTGCCGACAAAAATCCGACAGCACCTCCCCTAAACCCGGAGTCTTGAGGGGGTTTAATTGGATATGCATCCACGGAGGAACTCTGAGATGGCCCCGAAATAAAGGATGCGCAAGGAAGCGGCAACATCCAGGGGTGCATACGGAAGCGGCAACACCCCAAGACCCGATTTGGGCACGGAAATCCCAAGGACTAGCCTCCGAGGGACTCCACAACCCACAGGTTGCCACGATCTCATTTCCGAGATGCGGACTTAAGCTATCGCCAAGTTACACGGCCGTCAATGTTCATTCTTTGAAGGAGATCATGCGGGAACCACGCTATGAGGAAGCGAGTCCACGGAGATCCGGGAATGATTGTAAAACTTCGAAAAAAATCCGGGGGGAGCGAAAGAGAATCAGGGAGCAGTCCACAAGGGCTCAAATGAGCATAGAATCTTGAAACATATCTAGTGAGGAAGGATAGAACCGGGACTTCCCCTGTGGAGCACACCGTACTTCTATTCCCCCAAAAAGAAGGAATCAGCAGTAAAACAATATAAGACCCCTATTCAAGAATTGGACCTCTTATCTGTCACCCCCCTTCTTTGGACATCAGGACTGCGTAGCCAACCAAATCCGAGCGTAAGACTCTTTGATGAAAAGAAAAGCTCCCTACTACTAAAATTCAACCACTGGTATAAGCCAGCCCATAGAAGACATCGCAGGTGGGAAAGCAAAGAAGGAAGAGAAAAGATGAATATCAAAGACTACAAACCATGAGCATGGCAACATAAAAGGACATCTCCCAAAATGATTACTTCTTTTAATCCATATCGGAGAAAGAGCATAGGATTACATCAAAGAAAGAAAATAAGAAATTACAAGAAGAGAACGGGGGCTGGAGCTCCCTGCTCCTATCCCTCACCTCATCTCTCTCTCTCTCTGTAAATCGCTAAAGGGCCTATCTTCTTCAACAAAGGGGACTTCAGTTGGCCGAAGAAGATTTCTTGCTTCGCATGGGTGCCCCTTTTATAGGGGTCGGAGGCCCTATTTCGGAGGGAAATCCTCATGGCTTCTTTATCATTTTTTTTGCTTCATGTTGCCGCGCTGCTACTGCCTTGCTACGTGGCTGCTGTTACTCCGACTGCTGCCGTTGACGTGGCTATCGTTGCTGCGTTGTCGAAGGCGCAGCGGTTGCTGCTACCGTTGCCTTGCAGGATGGATGCGGCGGAGCAGGGGGGTGTCCCTGCGCGCCGTGGCTGGCCATAGGCCGGCGTGGGTGCACACCGCTGTCGTGCGGAGGAGGCCCGCGTGCTCGACGATGTCATCGGGCATTAACTACCCTTCGCATGAGAAGAGTAGAGGGAGACACGAGAGGAGAGGGTGTGACTCATGTCACTATTCATCTAATTTCTTCCTATTTCTTTATTTTTTAAAATCCCTCTCTCCTTTCTTTTATGTATTGCGCAATGGCCCATTTGACCCATTCACCTTCTTTTGGCCCATTCATTTGGCCTATTTCATTTGTTTGCCCCTTTCATACTTGGGCCCTTTTCCTTTGCACTCTTCTTTTTTATTATATATAATTTTTTTGATCGCCCACACCCCCTCCATCTCCCGAACCCCCCCCCCCCCGCCCCATTATTAATTAAAAAGGGGAGAAGGCAAGATAAAGAGAGAGGGACTGAGAGAGATAGTTGTAAACTATGTGTGTGTGAGAGAGAGAGAGAGGAGGAAGGGTGGGGGAAAGAGAGAGAAGGAGGCAAGGGGAGAGAAGAGATAGACAGACAAAGAGAGGGGGTAGGAGAGAGAGAGGGTGGGTCTCACTGTGAGTGTGAGAGAGAAATAGAGAGAGAGAGAGGATGGGCAGGGGTGAGAGAAGAGGGAGAGAGAGACGAAGACAGAAGGGGGGCGCCTAGGGGCCACTTTGGGCACCTTGGCCCGCCTTTTTTCAGCCCAATAAGGCGTGGGCTCACCTTATCTTTAAAAAATCACCTTCCCGCCTAAGCGGGCGCCTTGACAACTATGCCCCTGCCCTCCCCAACCGACCCCCTTCCCCGCGCCGCCGACCGCCGCGGAAACCCCCCTCCCCCTCCCCAATCAATCGACGCCCCCTCCCCTCCCCTCCAGAACCCCCTGCCCTCTCCACTATACCCCCTCCCCTCCTCTCCCGTCCCCTCCCGCCCCCCACCTACCCCCCCACCCTCCCCTCCCCTCATGTCACCTACATACCCCCCACCCTCCCGTCCGTGGCCCCCCCTCTCCTCCTCTCCTGTCCCCTCCCCTCCCCCACCAAACCCCTCACCTCCCACACCGGACCCCCTCTCCTCCCCCACCCCCCATATTTGATCTCTCCCTCTCTCACGGGTGCACACACATACACACCCCAGACGGCACAAGGCCACCCACCCCACCTCACCCCCTTCCACGACCCTTCTATATCTCATCTAATAAATAATATATTTATTAACACACATAATAATAAATAATAAATTTAAGAAATAAATTTTTATCTGATTAAATAAATTAAATATTAAATATTAAAATATTTTACTAACCTTTTATTGATAGAAAAGTACCTAGAAAAAAGAATGAAGTCTGTTGGTGCCCCCGACACTAATAGCCCTCCAAGGAAAATTGATCAATGTGAGAGACAAATACAAAGAGGGTGAATAAATGAGAGGGGGGTCTTGCTGATGTGAAACCACCTTGGGGGTGGCAGCCACTCAATCAAAGCACCTTGGACCTATATTCGCAAGCAACCGGGCCGAACGGCGGACTAACTCAAGTGGGTTCACCCGCGTAGCGTGCACCCGGGTCTGTAGGTGGACCGGCGATGGGGATGAGAGTCCGAGGTTTGACCTTGAGATTCCAAGGGTTAAGGCTAGCTTAGGATGAACCCCTAAGGGCTTGGGATGAACAATGCGCGGGCGGACAGCACGCCAAGGGCGTGGGTAGTAGGGTCGCTCTCTCAACTTACTCCGCGGTGGTCGCTCAATTATAAGCAAATTCGAGATCGGGCACTCTCTTATCGCCGACGGAGCAACCAAAAACAAAACTAAACTAAGGAATTAAAGGCCAGTAATGGGAAGTGTTCCGAATCTCACCTAATCGGCGTGAATACATCGATCTCAGTCGGAGACGAGGGCGAGCGAGGAAGCGTGGGCTTACCCGCACGCCGCGTCGATGAAGCTTCCACCTGAAAATTAACTTACATTCACTACTCCCCTAGCAAGGGGGTTGAACAAAGGGTGGGGAATTAAGTGGTTACAGTCAAACACTACCTCCGCGCAGGGAGAGGCTGTAAGCCGGCCAGGCGGGGATGCGGAATTAAGCAAAAGACGAGTGGAAGATGACCGTCGGTTCTACCAGCTCCCTTGACAGCGAGATAGGCAATCGCTGTTGGCTCCGCTGCGGGCTCCCCCGAACTCTGTTGCTGACAAAACCAGCGCCAAAATTTTTTCACTTGACCCAGGAGGATGCCTGAATTTTCATGGAATTTTCTGACTATGTTGCTGGTTGGGGCAGGGCCTGGAACAGGGCTGGACCGCTCTGGTTCGGTTGCTCCCAGGGTGATGCTGCTGGAAGACGGGGGCGCCACGAACAGTCTCGTGCTCTGTTGAAGGTGATACTGGAGCTTTTGTGATCGTGATCGAGTCTTATTTCCATTGGGACCAACAGCGCCGTCGACAGATGTTGGAGCTGATCGTGGATGCCCAAAGAGTAGGGGTGTCGGTTCAGGCTCAGAGAAACTGACCTGGCGCACCTTGGAGAGAAAATTTGGAACTTTTGATGCTGAGGTCCTAAATTCGCTCTGCTTCTTGGAGATGACAGAGAACTTGTAGGGGAAGACCTCAGCCAAGTGGCGCCCCAAGAAGCATAGAGATCATGCCGTGGAAGCTTCTGCAAGTCGCTACAGGCTGTCTGCCTGGGAGTATCTGTGCAGGTCGTCGAGATTTGCTCTTCCGGACAGCTCCAAGATCGGAAGACGATGGGACTACCCTCGTTACGAAGCTGACTGGATGAAGATTCCAACGGTATATGGTACGTCTCCTGATGCCTCACGATGAGGCCGTGGCACACTCTTCAATCTGCTGTTGCTCTACTGCCTGCGACCTGAGAATTGCAGGTGGTGATAGGTGATGGGAAATAGGGTAGGTGGGATGGGAAATGGGGTGGATGGGAGTGTGGGCAACCCCTAGCTGTGAGGGGGTCTGGGAGGGGGCGTACCAAGGTGAGGGAGGGGGGGGATGGGGGCTGGAAGGGGGTCTAGCAGGTGGAGGGAGGGAGAGCTGCGAATTTGGGTTGGAAGGGAGAGAGGGAAAGGGTATTTGAAAATGGGTTTAAGGGTGGGATTAATTTCTGATCTTGGGGATGGGAAGAGGTGTGTGGGGAAGGGAAAGGGGGCTTGGGAAGATGGGGAATTCTCCCTTGGGAGATGAGAGAGGTGCTTGGGGAAGGGGAGTGGGTGGTTGGTGGTTGGAGGGTGGAGTGGGGATAGGTGAAGGCTACCTTGGGGTTGGGAAGGAGTGAAGAGGGGTTGTGGGGAGTTGGGAAGGCTCTTGAATGAGGGGAGGAGAGAGAGAAAGTAGGTGGGAGGGGGAGGAGAGAGAAAGGTGCGCACCCCTCTTGGAGAGAGAGAGAGAGAGAGGGAGAGAGAGAGATGTGGAGAGTCTCACTCCAGAAGGTGGGGAAGAAAATTTCTCAAAGGGTTTTCTTTCTATTAATAATGCATCAAAGGTTACAAATGAGAGAGTGGGGTGGCCTATTTATAGGTACTGGACTTTTCACATGACCAAATTGACCCTGACTAATGACTTAATGACCAGACAAGTCCAAGGGGGGGCGCCCCTGGGCTTAGCCCACTAGTTGGGCCCATTAGATTACTTAATTAACCATATGACTCAAGACTTGGGTAAATGACTCTCAAACCTAGGTACTGGACTCAAATAAAGGGAAAAGTACACAATTTATGACTCAAATAAAATATAAAAATTACATGACTAGACTCAGAAACACATGACGAATACAATGGCGCATGCCGATGAACAGTCCAAGCCTCGAAAATGTAGAGTGGCAAGGGATGCCCCCATCACACCCCCGGGGTGGGGAAAACTCGACCTCGTCGAGTATGGGTCCACCGGGGAAGTGGTACACCAAATGTAGCTCTGGGAGAGCCACGATCTCTAAACTCAACCCCGCGTCCGTGGCTGGGGGAAGGCGCTTCAGCTTCACAAAGTGGCACGGACATACCCTCATGCTCGTAATGATACCTTGCTTGCCTAGTATTGCCTCCGTGTGCACACGTCGGGCTCTCAGGTTGATTTGTGGTGGCTCTCCAGGGGTCTCCCTCGTAAAGGAAGGTATAGGCTCAAAGCACTAACTAGGTTCCACCGCGGTGCCCATATAGGGTGCTGGATCCGCCACGTGGGAAGTAGGGTATATCCCATAACCCGTTGATGGGAATCAACTTCAAGCATGTACATTTTATTTTTGTATTTGTGTCCTTTTATTTATTTTTATATCTTGGGGGAAGTAGATTCATAATTGTAAGGCTTTATGAGCCTATTTGTTCTTCCTTAGGATTGTGTGGGTTTATGTGTAAAATGCCAGTAGGACCTGCTAGGGGGGCCCCACTCCTTCCCCATTGGTCCACCTCATCCATGTGGGGCTGGTCAAAGGCCAAGGTGGCATCTAGAAGGTTGGACTAGTCAATTAGACACATGGGGGGACAAATGGGTTAAATTGTCAAGGGTAGGCCACCTACCCTTACCCCTTGGTCAAGGGGGCGCCCCCCCTTTTTTTCCATTTTAATTCTTGAAAATTTAGTCCATTAGAACTAATTAGTTCTATACCTTGTATACCCCTCCCAACCCTAGATCTGAGGGCATTAGTGGTCATTTTCCATTTATTATATAAGGCATGTATTTCCATTTTTCATGAATTAATGAGAAGAAAATATTGTTGTATGCTTGGAGCAACCTGCGCCCCTCCCCTCTCTCTCTGGTGTTCTTCCTCCTCCTGCATTTCAGGGTGGAAACCCCTTCTATCTTAGCCCCTCTATCTCTAGATTCATCTCTGGTGCCGCCGCTGCCGTTCATGCCGCCATCGAGACGCCGCGAAGCCGATTCCGAAGTGTTGTCCAAGGTTCTGTTCTGCTGGATAGAGGTTCACTCCGGGATTTTTAACTTTCAACTCCGACATCATATGGAGTTGAGATTTTCAGAGTTGGTTCCTCACTTGATCCTCAACCTCTAGTAAACTTATCCTATTATTTTACCTTCTTTTTATAATTTTCTATTTTCGTGTCTTTCTATCTTCCTGATCTGTCCCTTTTCAGATCTGTGTAGCAGAAGCTCCATTCCTCCACCTTTCGACCCCCTTTTTGATTTTTTTTGGAACCCCCAAATTTATTGGAGGTTCTGTCCAGCATCCCCGCCCTCCACAAATTTTCGTCAAATTGCTAAAGCCCTCTACCTATTTTTAGAAATTTTGTTTTTTCCACAAATTCCATTCTGTCTCTGCTGTCCAGATCTGACCCAGGGTTAGTATAAAATCCACTAAAATTTGAAACTTCCACCAAACCTTTCATAAGATACATCCCCGTTTTCCTCTCTTCGGTCTCTACAACTTTCATGAAGGGATCAAAAGCTGAATCAAAGGTCTACAATATGGTCAATGCCAACTCTTAGGAAAACTTGGTTCTACCCTGAGTTTTCAGATCCTGTGAGTCAGCAGCTTGAAAATTCGATAAAGGCCATCAACAGGAAACTCAAATTTCTTTCTCTGGCCATAGATCGAAGGATTTCAAGTCAGCATTCCATCGGTATCTCTTGTGTGTCGATCCGACATCGGGAGTGACCGCAGCAGTAGATCTCGCCGGGTCGCGTGCTGCAAAATAGAACTGCAAATCCGTGGCCAGCAACTCCAGCGAGTGGAGATCGGAGCCGCCCGGCCTCCGGCCGGGGAACCAGCACACCGTCGTCCCAGGGAGCGCCCCTCTAGGCGGCCCCACCACAGTGGTGCCACCCCGGGCCCACACGGCCCCTCGGACCAGCACGTGGGTCCCACGGTCGTGAGTACGTGTGCAGTCGAAGCAACACAAGAAGCGATCCGTCAACCTGAAACCGCTACTCCCGGGCCCCGCTGTGTCGCCCTTTACCTCCCTGTGTGGAGTGAGCAGCAATTTGTCTTGCTGTAATTATTGTGTATTTATTATTCCAGGAGTACGAGATCGGCCGGGAAGTCTTCCCCACGCCCGGTAGCGTGGAGGTATCGTATTCACTCCTTACTCGGCACTTTGCTTAGTTCGTATATGCTTTATATGCCACTGCTAGAGAGCATGATAGGGTAACTTAGCTCGCTATTTATTGATATTCACTGCTGCTGCGAGAGAGAGCGAGACCGTCCCGTGACCCGATCCGGGCACGAATTTGTGAGTTGACCACCCTAGCTCTTTGTCGATTTCTCAACTGCGCACGTCCGACGCTTCCCTCGTTAGGGACGATCGCGAGCTTGCTTAGAGTCTGAGGATCACATATCTATTTGGAGTCGAGTCGCGTGTCCGTCCCGCATCAGTTTGGTATCAGAGCGCCAGTTGAGTTTAGGGTATTTAAAACAAAAAAAAAGTGTCATTTACGTCTAGTCATTGTCTAAGTCGGTCTAGGTTGCACGTGCATCCCATTAATCGGTATATCAAAAGGTGTTGTCCGAACTTTAGGCTACGCCTATCGGGAAGGCCGCACACTTGTGCGAGTGATCTTCGGAACGATTAACTCCAACACGTACCGAGTCTTGGTTAAGTCTAGGTGCATCCTCTTTGCTTTAGTCCGCGTTTGCATTAGTCGGTGTCTCCGTGTGTCTTTGCATGCCCACCCGTTGAGGTACACAGTACTCACCACCACCACCACCTATGGCGGATCCCCGAGCTCCTAGTCTCGATGCGTCGTCGGTGGCCGAAATGTTCCAAGCTATTATGGGACAAATGCAAGGGTTGAGTACACGCATGGATGCGTTGACTACACGGGTAGATCGGATGGATGGGTTGAGTACGCGGATGAATGACTTAGGCACACGCCTAGAAGAAAGGATGAAGGCCGTAGAGGATAAGGCCGTCGAGTCGGACCAGTCCGTTCAGCGCTTGGTAGAGAGAGTTGCCACACTAGAGGGAGCCCCAGCCGAGGCACCCCGAGGGCCCCAGTTGAGGCACCCCCTCCACCTACTCATGGTCAGCAAGACCCGGTTCAGCAACCCGCTGCTCCACGGGTTCAAGGGATAGAGGTTAGGAGGCATCACATCCCCGAGGTGCATGACTATGAGTCCGATAACGAGCATAGGGGATATGGTCGTGATCGTCGTCCCACACAGCGGACCCACGATCAAGATGTGAATGAACGGGCCCTTAGGACCGTTCGCACTGACCCTCCCACCTTTGACGGGTCCTTAGACCCGAAGGTCTATCTTGATTGGGAGGCCGACATGGACCGATATTTTGAGTGGTTCAAGATGTCGGACCAACGGAAGGTCAAGTTCGATGAAACTCTTAGGCCAGGCACAAACCTATTGGAAGAACATGGAGAAGCTATTGTTTCATCATCAAGATCCCCCGATAGAGACTTGGGCCGAGATGAGGGACAAACTTAGGAAGAAGTATCTCCCTGCCACTTACCGCCAGCGTCTCATAGACAGGTGGCAGAGTCTTATCCAAGGAGATCGGTCCGTCTCCGAGTACATCACCGAGTTCGATGAATACTATTTGCGATGTGACACCACGGAGGAGAGCTCCCTTACTGTTTCCCGATTTTGGCGTGATTTACAACCGCACCTACGGTATGAGCTTCTCCGCCGCAAGGTGGACAAGTTAGAGGATGCATACCAAGTTGCTCTCGAGATGGAGCAATTTGAGGGAGAGTTCGAGTCTATCCAACGGTTGGGCTCCATCCCTCACCGTAGTGCCGAGTCACGTAGTTCCTTAGGTCCATACCCGATGGGCCCCATGGCTCGACCTCATGAGTCCGCCCGTCAGGAGCACTTTACTCCTAGACCTCGCCCTCCCCCACCACGGGATCTACCTCCACCCCAACCACCGGCACCCATTGCTCGCCCTCCGGCACCCATTGTCCGCCCTCTGGCACCGACAGCCCCACCCTTGTTGCCCACGGCACCTACACCTCCACCCCTATTGCCTACACCCCCTACCCGTCAGGAGGATAAGGGTAAAGGCCCTCTTATCGGGAAGACCAGTAGGTCACGGCTGTAGTGTTTCCACTGTCATGGATTTGGCCACATCGCCAGCCAATGTCCTACTCATGCCACACTAGCCCTAGGGGTTGGTGAAGCCACGCCTTCTGGACTTGTGACTGTCAGCTACGAGGCCAATCCAGAACTAGCTGATGAGTACTATGCAGCGGAAGGTCTAGAGAAGCATACCGACGCTCAGGATGTGGCTCTCGGATGACGGCCACTTGGTGGGTGATGTCATTGCATTAAGTCTAGGGTCATGCATGAGTCAGTATTGTTTCTTCTTTGTGTGGTTTGATTGTGTGGCTTGTTTGTGTGGTTTGTGTGTGATTTGTTAGGAGTCTGCATGTGTCTTGTGCAAGCTCATTGAGGTCAGTCTCTTAAGAGGCGAGCAGATTCGCTCGAGGAGTATGAGATCGGTTCTATATCTATACCCGGATCTAGTCACCTACAGGGACCCAACGGTGATTCCTAGTGAGTCTTCGAGCCGCCTCCTCCCATTTGAGAGTGCCCCACCCGGAGTGTCCACCTCTAGCCTCATTCCCACGCAGCTTGTGCATATCGAGTATATACGGAATGAGCAGGTGACGGTCACGTGGAGTGGAGCGTACCCGCGTTACTTGGCACGGTGACGGATCCGCTGGAGCGACTCGAGCAGGCGTAACCCTACTCGACGGGGTCAAGTTCTTCCCACCCGGGGAGAATTGATGGGAATCAACTTCAAGCATGTACATTTTATTTTTGTATTTGTCTCCTTTTATTTATTTTTATATCCTGGGGGAAATAGATTCGCAATTGTAAGGCTTTATGAGCCTATTTGTTCTTCCTTATGATTGTATGGGTTTATGTGCAAAATGCCAGTAGGACCTGCTAGGGGGCCCCCACTCCTTCCCCATTGGTCCACCTCATCCATGTGGGACTGGTCAAAGGCCAAGGTGGCATCTAGAAGATTGGACTAGTCAATTAGACACATGGGGGGACAAATGGGTTAAATTGTCAAGGGTAGGCCACCTACCCTTACCCCTTGGTCAAGGGGGCGCCCCCCCCCCTTTTTTTCTATTTTAATTTTTGAAATATTAGTCCATTAGAACTAATTAGTTCTACACCTTATATACCCCTCCCAACCCTAGATCTGAGGACATTAGTGGTCATTTTCCATTTATTATATAAGGCATGTATTTCCATTTTTCATGAATTAATGAGAAGAAAATATTGTTGTATGCTTGGAGCAACCTGCGCCCCTCCCCTCTCTCTCTGGTGTTCTTCCTCCTCCTTCTGTATTTCAGGGTGAAAACCCCTTCTATCTTAGCCCCTCTATCTCTAGATTCATCTCTGGTGCCGCCGCCACCGTTCGTGCCGCCATCGAGACGCCGCAAAGCCGATTCCGAAGTGTTGTCCAAGGTTCTGTTCTGCTGGACAGAGATTCACTCCGGGATTTTTAACTTCCAACTCCGACATCATCTGGACTTGAGATTTTCAGAGTTGGTTCCTCACTTGATCCTCAACCTCCAGTAAAAGTATCCCGTCATTTCACCTTCTTTTTATAATTTTCTATTTTCGTGTCTTTCTGTCTTCCTGATCTGTCCCTTTTCAGATCTGTATAGCAGAAGCTCCATTCCTCCACCTTTCGACCCCCTTTTTAATTTTTTTTGGAACCCCCAAATTTATTGGAGGTTCTTTCCACCATCCCCACCCTCCACAAATTTTTGTCGAATTTCTAAAGCCCTCTACCTATTTTTAGAAATTTTGTCTTTTCCCCAAATTCCATTCTATCTCTGCTGTCCAGATCCGACCCAAGGTCAGTATAAACTCCACAAAAAATCGAAACTTCCACCAAACCTTTCATAACATATATCCCCGTTTTCCTATCTTCGGTCTCTACAACTTCCATGAAGGGCTCAAAAGCTGAATCGAAGGTCTATAATGCAGTAAATGCCAACTCTCAGGAAAACTTAGTTCTGCCCTGAGTTTTCAGATCCTGTGAGTCAGCAGCTTGAAAATTCGACAAAGGCCACCAACGGGAAACTCAAATTTCTTTCTCTAGCCATAGATAGCAGGATTTCAAGTCAGCTTTCCATCGGTACCTCTTGTGCATTGATCCGACGTCGGGAGTGACCGCAGAAGCAGATCTCGCCAGGTCACGCGCTGCAAAATAGAACTGTAAATCCGTGGCCAGCAACTCCGGCGAGTGGAGATCGGAGCCGCCCGGCCTCCGGCCGGCGAACCAGCACACCGTCGTCTCAGGGAGCCCCCCTCCAGGCGTCCCCACCACAGTGGTGCCACCCCGGGCCCACACGGCCCCTCGGACCAGCATGTGGGTCCCACGGTCGTGAGTACGTGTACAGTCGAAGCAACACAAGAAGCGGTCCGTCAACCCGAAACCGCTACTCCCGGGCCCCGCTGTGTCGCCCTTTACCTCCCTACGTGGAGTGGGCAGCAATTTATCTTGCTGTAATTGTTGTGTATTTATTGTTCGGGGAGTACGAGATCGGCCGGGAAGTCTTCCCCACGCCCGGTAGCGTGGAGGTATCGTATTCGCTCCTTACTCAGCACTTTGCTTAGTTCGTATATGCTTTATATGCCACTGCTAGAGAGCATGATAGGGTAACTTAGCTCGCTATTTATTGATATTCATTGATGCTGCGAGAGAGAGCGAGACCGTCCCGTGACCTGATCCGGGCATGAATTTGTGAGTTGACCACCCTAGCTCTTTGTCGGTTTCTCAACCGCGCACGTCCGATGCTTCCCTCGTTAGGGACGATCGTGAGCTTGCTTAGAGTCTGAGGATCGCATATCCATTTGGAGTCGAGTCGCGTGTCCGTCCCGCATCACCCATCGGTAAGTCCAACCCGTAAGCCGGGTTGCCAAAGCCACTCGAAACTTGGCATGGTCCAAGTCCTCGTGCCCTCAAATTGGATGTGACCCTAGGGTAGAGCCACTCCAAAGCCATCATCGCCCAGTTGCCAACTTGGAGTTCAAAGTGACGTTCTCGAGTTTTTGCCCGCTTCTTGTGCTTCTCAACGCTCGTTGCTTGTTGCTTGCTTAATTGCTCATGCCAAGTACTACGATGCGGTGTGAGTGGGAAATGCATGATATGCACAAGGGGGCCAAGGCAACCATATTTAGACCAATCATGCAGAGATGCCATGGAGACTTTGAAGGGTGTAGGAGGGCCGGGTAATCCATAGGTGTCCCTCTCATGCGTAGGTGTGATGAGTGCTGGAGGACCCAGACATCCATGAATGCTCCTAACATACTTAAGGCTCATGATGAATGAAGGTGGACCATTATATCCGAATATGGACCACTCATGCTTCCTACTTGACATGTGGGTGATATGAATGAATAGACCTGACTTATGAATCATGCCAAGTGGTGTGGTAAGCCTAGACACATGCATGCTTATCACAAAGGCGACTTCTATGTGCATAGGTGTGGGATGGCCTTTGAGCTTCCATGTGAAAGGGTCGAAGGGATCTAGGAAGGTGGATTTGGGGTGGGACACTTCCTTGATCTCTAGGCGGGTGTTGCCTAAGGTCATGGTTCCTATGGTGTAACCCGAGTCTAGGAAGGGGTGGGTTTGATCCATCATGGTGGGTTGGGGTAGGGAAAGGTGGGTGGTGAGTAAGGTGGGTTGGTCATACGAGCATAGGAAGAGGTCGAAGGGATCATGGTAAGGGCTTCCTAGGGAGGGGAACTCCATGTACTTAAGGTCCTCACAAGGTGGTGAGTCATCCTCCTCCCAAGTAGTTGGTCCAAGGCCTCTAGTGGGTTGACCATTCAAGGTACTTGGGATCTCAAGGGGTGGGGAGTAGACCGGGATGGGTTCTTCCTCCAAGGGGAGAAATAGGAGGATCTCACTAGTACAATGCCCACTTGTGCAAAGGGAGGTGATGGAACCGATGGATGGGTGGACAAAGTTGACGGTGCTAGGCTCCAATGGTCCCATGGCTAGTAGGCCGGTTAAGTGGGCTTGCCAATGTAGGCAATCCACAAGGTCTCCCAAGTCTTCCGCAAAGTAGAAGTTTTAATAAGTGACATGGGGAGGCCGGGTGGGCACAATTTGGGCTTGATATCCCAAGGGTGAGAGGTAGGGTGGTGACCTAGGAATGGTGGGGCCTTGCTTGAGCCATTGGAGTATGGACTCATTCATGGTGAGGGTGTGCGGCTCATGAGGACCCGAACTAGGAGAGGTGGGTGGAAGTGGGGGGTCTAGGATTTTCTGTATGGTGGGATGTGGATCCGGATTGGCATCCATCTCCACTTGGGTGTGTGTGTGGGCCACAACTTCCAAGGATAATGGGGTAGGAAGGCCCATGGTGGGTGGGTTGGTAATGGTCGGCGTATGGTGCACCCAGGGTGGTGAACAAGGATGGACTTGGGTTGGGTTTGGTAGGGGAAGTTCTTGGGTTGGAGTTGAGGTCGGGGGTGGAAGATCGGTTGGTTGAAGAGGTTTGGATTGGGGTGCGTAGATATTTCTAAGATTGTCCCTCATTTCGACCCAAGATTCGATATGTACTTCCCCTTTTACTTCTCTCAAATCTACAATGTTCTCCCATTCTTTCCTAGCTTGGCGCCAAAGAAAACTCTTGGCATACTTGACTTGCATCGACCCTGACAGAGTGAACCTCGCAAAATATCGGTCTATGGAGCTCTCCCATTCTAGATATATACTAGGGTGGGATCCATCAAACACAAAAGCCGCTAATGGGTCTAAGGATGGCGAATAGGCTAAGTAGGAAGTGGTCATGATGCACGGGTGATGAATGTAATGGCCCTAGGATAAGACTTAGTAGAGACAAGTCTAGAACTTGCTCTGATACCAATTGATGTGAAACCACCTTGGGGGTGGCAGCCACTCGACTAAAGCACCTTGGACCTATATTCGCAAGCAACCGGGCCGAACGGCGGACTCACTCAAGCGAGTTCACCCGCTTAGCGTGTACCCGGGTCCGTAGGTGGACCGGCGATGGGGATGAGGGTCCGAGGTTGGACCTTGAGATTCCATGGGGTAAGGCTAGCTTAGGACCCCTAAGGGCCTGGGATGCCCAATTCCGCGGGGGCCAGCACGCCAAGGGCATGGGTTGTAGGGTCACTCTCTCAACTCACTCGGCGATGGTCACTCAATTATAAGCAAATTTGGGATTGGGCACTCTCTTACAGTCGACGGAGCAACCAAAAACAATATTAAACTAAGCAATTAAATGCCAGCAATGAGATGTGTTCCGAAGCTCACCTGATCGGCGTGAATACACCGATCCTGATCGGAGATGAGGGCGAGCGAGGAAGCGTGGGCTTACCCGCACGCCGCGCCAATGAAGCTTCCGCCTGAAAATTAACTTACATTCACTACTCCCCTAGCAAGGGGGTTGGACAAAGGGTGGGGAATTAAGAGGTTACAGTCAAACACTACCTCCGCGTAGGGAGGGGCTGTAAGCCGGCCAGGCGGGGATGGGGAATTAAGCAAAAGCCGAGTGGAAGATGATCGTAGGTTCTGCCAGCTCCCTGGACAGCGAGATAGGCAGTCGCTGTCGGCTCCGCTGCGGGCTCCCCCAAACTCTGTTGCTGACGAAACCAGCGCCAAAATTTTTTGACTTGACCAAGGAAGATGCCTGAATTTTCCCGGAATTTCCTGACGATGTTGCTGGTTGGGGTAGGGCCTGGAACAGGGCTGGACTGCTCTAGTTTGGTTACTCCCAGGGTGATGTTGCTGGAAGACGGGGGTGCCACGAACAATCTCGTGCTCTGTTGAAGGCGAGACTAGAGCCGTTATGATCGTGATCGAGTCTTCTTTCCGCTGGGACCAACGGCGCCGTCGGCATATGTCGGAGCTGATCGTGGAGGCTCGAACAGTTGGGGGGTGTCGGTTTAGGCTCAGAGAAACTAACCTTGCGCACCTTAGAGAGAAAATTTGGAACTTTTGATGCTGAGGTCCTAAATTCGCTCTGCTTCTTGGAGATGACAGAGGACTTGTTGGGGAAGACCACAGCCAAGTGGCGCCCCAAGAAGCACAGAGATCAGGCCATGGAAGCTTCTGTAAGTCGCTTCAGGTTGTCTGCCTGGGAGTATCTGCGCAGGTCACCAAGATTTGCTCCTCCAGACAGCTCCAAGATTGAAAGACGGCGGGACTGCCCTCGTTGCAAAGTTGAGTAGATGAAGATTCCAACGGTATACGGTATGCCTCCTGAAGCCTCACGATGAGGCTGTGGCACACTCTTCAATCTGCTGCTGCTCTGCTGCCTGCGACCTGAGAATTGCAGGTGGTGATAGGTGATGGGAAATAGGGTAGGTGGGATGGGAAATGGGGTGGATGGGAGTGGGGGCAACACCTAGCTGTGAGGGGGTCTGGGAGGGGGCAAACCAAGGTGAGAGAGGGGGAGAATGGGGGCTGGAAGGGGGTCTAACAGGTGGAGGGAGGGAGAGCTGCGAATTTGGGTTGGAAGGGAGGGAGGGAATGGGTATTTGAAAATGGGTTTAAGGGTAGGATTAATTTCTGATCTTGGGGATGGGAAGAGGTGTGTGGGGAAGGGAAAGGGGGCTTGGGAAGATGGGGAATTCTCCCTTGGGAGATGAGAGAGGTGCTTGGGGAAGGGGAGTGGGTGGTTGGAGGGTGGTTGGAGGGTGGAGTGGGGATAGGTGAAGGCTACCTTGGGGTTGGGAAGGAGTGAAGAGGGGTTGTGAGGAGTTGGGAAGGCTCTTGAATGAGGGGAGGAGAGAGAGAAAGTAGGTGGGAGGGAGAGGAGAGAGAAAGGGACGCACCTCTCTTGAAGAGCGAGAGAGAGAGAGAGAGAGAGAGAGAGAGAGAGATGTAGAGAGTCTCACTCCAGAAGGTGGGGAAGAAAATTTCTCAAAGGGTTTTATTTCTATTAATAATGCATCAAAGGTTAAATGAGAGAGTGGGGTGGCCTATTTATAGGCACTGGACTTTTCACATGACCAAATTGACCTTGACTAATGACTTAATGACCAGACAAGTCCAAGGGGGGGCGCCCCTGGGCTTAGCCCACTAGTTGGGCCCATTAGACTACTTAATTAACCATATGACTCAAGACTTAGGTAAATGACTCTCAAACCTAGGTACCGGACTCAAATAAAGGGAAAATTACCTAGTTTATGACTCAAATAAAATATAAAAATTACATGACTAGACTCAGAAACACATGACGAACACAATGGCACATGTCGATGAATAGTCCGAGCCTCGAAAATGTGGAGGGGAAAGGGATGCCCCCATCACTTGCCCATCTATGTGTGCGACATTGAGAGAGGGAGAGGGAGGGGGTCGAGCACTCCCCCTCTATGTGTGTGTGTGTGTGTGCATGTGTTACAGAGAGAGGGAGAGGGAGTAAGGGATATCGAGAGAGGGAGAGGGAGAGGGAGGGGGTCGAGCACCCCCCCCCCCTCTCTGTGTGCGTGCGTATGTTACAGAGAGAGGGAGAGGGAGGGAGAGGGAGAGGGAGAGGGAGGGGGTCGAGCACCCCCCCTATGTGTGTGCGTGCGCGTGTTACAGAGAGAGGGAGAGGGAGAAGGAGTGAGGGAGACCGAGAGAGGGAGAGGCCCTCTGTGTGTGCATGCGTGTGTAAGAGAGAGAGAGAGAGGGAGAGGGAGTGAGGGAGACCGAGAGAGTGAGAGGGAGAGGGAGATAGACGGAGAGGAAGAGGGAGGGGGTCAAGCACCCCCCCCCCCTTTGTGTGTGTGTGTGCGTGTGTTAGAGATAGAGGGAGAGGGAGTGAGGGAGACCGAGAGAGGGAGAGGGAGGCGGAGGGGGTCGATCGGGCGCCCCCTCTATGAGTGTGTGCGTGTGTTAGAGAGAGAGGGAGAGGGAGTGGGAGAGAGGGGGATCGAGGCTGGAGTGGGAGAGGGACGCGGAGGGGGTCGACCCCCCCCCCTCTGTGACTGTGAGTGTGTACGTGTGTTAGAGAGAGGGAGAGGGAGGGAGGGAGACCGAGAGAGGGAGAGGGAGAGGGAGAGGGAGAGAGGGGGATCAAGGCTGGAGTGGGAGAGGAAGAGGGAGACGGTGAGAGAGGGGGATCGAGGCCGTCTTATCGAAGGGGGAGACGCCGTCGCTCTGATGGGGAGAGCCGCCACTGCTCGCTGGAGGGAGAGAGGGGGGGGCACTGCCGAGGTCATCGGAGAGAGAGGGGGAGAGGCAGACACCACTGCTGCGGTCGCCGAAGAGAGAGGGAGAGGGAGAGAGAGGGAGAAAGTTTCGAACATGGGGGGGGAAGTAGAATTTGATTCCGACGAAATTTCAAACGGGTAAATTAGATTTTTTCGAATATGACGGGAATGGGTTGGAGTGACGAGAGTGCTGATAGTTTTTATTAGATTTTTTCCCAATCTATCTACTTAGAAATGAATGTACTATATTTGAATAGTATCAAAAGTCCTTGAAGAATATTTGTTAGAAATGTCAGGTTATGAAATAAATATGTGATTTTATCCATTTGTTATTCATACTCATCATCTAAGTCTCTTGATTAGCCCGTTCGTATAATTGTTCACGCCTTGATATTTCTGCCTTGTTCGGGATGTGACAGAGGGGGTCGAGCACCCCCCCTCTGTGTGTGCGTGCGTGTGTTAGAGAGACAGGGAGAGGGAGGCAGAGGGGGTCGATCGGGCGCCCCCTCTGTGAGTGTGTGCGTGTGTTAGAGAGAGAGGGATAAGGAGGGAGGGAGACCGAGAGAGGGAGGGTGTGAGAGTGGGAGAGGGACGCGGAGGGGGTCGACCCCTTCCCCTCTGTGACTATGTGTGTGTGCGTGTGTTAGAGAGAAGGAGAGGGAGAGGGAGAGGGAGACCCAGAGAGGGTGTAATGTCTCAAATTTTTTAGATCCTTCTTCTCAGGTCCTGGATCTGCGTTTTCGGTGAATCTGGCTCCGTTGTGTCCGAAGTGATGTTTCAGACATCTTTCGTGTTCGGATCGGCGCAATCCGGAGCTGTTTCGGAGGCCGGAGTGTGTTCCATGGCTTTTTCTGCGTGTTTTCCGATTTCCGCGTGCGGGTTTCGGCAAACCCTGCGGAACTCCGTTGCGGGTGAACCGGGTCGTTCACCTGGGCACGAGTGGTACCATCGCGATTGGTGCATTCCGAGGATCGCGAGGATGTGATTTTCTATTTTTTGATATTTTTTGGAATTTATGGATTTTCCCTATATAAACCCTTTTCTCTCTCTCCCCTCTCATTTCTCACTCACTCTCCCTCTCTCTTCTCTCACGCTCTCCTTCTCCCCTCTCTTCTCCGCGGCCGACGGAGCGAGGTGGGGGCGAGGTGGAGGCGGCGCGGGCGAGGATGCGGGCAAGGATGGGCGAGGATCGAGGGGGTAGCGGGCGCGATCCCTCGGTGGATTCCGAGATGGCGTCGTTCGTGTTCCAGGCGGTTTTCAGCATGGATTAGTCGCTTCGGCGCGCGGTTTCTTCGGTAGAGGTAGGGTGACGGAACACTACTGCGTCCTGCCTATTTTTTCTTCCATTGCACGTCGTTCAGCGTGGAAATGGCTGAGTTTAGGTCCGTTCTAGCGAAACCATGGTTTTGTAGGTTTCGTAGGGTCCATCGGGAAACGGCGACGGTTTCTAGATCGGTTACTGTCAACGGATTCCTTGGGACGAGAGCGTTCTTTCCCCCCCTGATTTCGTCTCAATTGGTGGTCCCGTTGAACCGGTAGGGCTCCGGGAAGCTCGGAAACCCTTTTTGAGTAACTTCAGTAGAATCACCCGTTTCTCGTGATTCGTGCATCATTTTGACTCCGGTCGGAGTCCATGTGATTGCCAGGGTGGTTGTGGCTGTATCCCCTTCGTCTGGGTACGAACGGGACGTGGAAAGGCCGCGTTCGGGTGACCCCCTGGGTTTGCTCGCCGTGACGGTTGGGCGGTCGAACCAGGGCCCGCCCATCGTATGGGCGGCCAGTTCTGCACCGCATGTCCCGTCTGGTTTTGGGGGTTGTGCGGTCGGACGATAGATCACACATGTGATGTGCGGCCAGGTGAGGTCCGCATGTCCCCTCTTGGGCGGCTGGTCCCCAGCCGCATGTTTTTCCGTGAGCTTGTGTTGCCAGGCGCTGACCGCATGTCCCCGTTGACCTTTGGTCAACAGTTGGGTGTCGATCGGGTTGTGCGGTTTGGTCAAAACCGCTTTGACCGACACTGTAGTAGGTCGGTTGGGTTGTGCAGGTGACCCTTAGCCGCACATCCCTTTGGGCGGCTCAGCCCTAATCGCATATCCTCTCTTTGGGTTAGTCCGATTAGTGCACTTGTGCGGCTCCTTCCTGGCCGCATATCCCTTGAGCGGCTCGTCCCCAGCCGCATGTCCCTTGAGCGGCCCAGAATGAACCGCCCATGTGCCAGTCTAACCCGATGTTTTCGTTTTGACCGATTCGAGTCCCAGATGTGTGGTTCTTGATCCACGTGCCTACCCGTGGCCTGACGGATGCTGTGCACTTCGTCGGGGCCAGGTGTCGTGGTACAGTGTGGTCCTGGGGTGTAGCGCTCTCGATTCGTGTCACCGTGTATCGGTGTGCATGCGGTGAGAGTTCCCCGTGCGTCATCGGTTTCTCCGGAAAGCGATTTCCGAGTGGGTCTTGTGTGAGTCCTTGGACTGTGAGTCCAGTTGTCCTGCCTGGGGCAGGAAGGCTTCTCCGTTCCCTTCTCGAGGGAATGGTCTCGACGGCTCGTGAGCTACCTCGGTACTCGTGCTACCGTGGTTTTAGACCTAGATATTAGACTAGATTGACGGCCTTGTGTTGTTACGTACGACGGTCTTGACCCCGAGTCTTGTGACTCAAAGACCGTTGAGTTTAGTGGGTCAGAGCCTGTGGCGCACCTGTGTTGGACCGCCAGGCTCTGGACTGCACTAGGTGGTTTGCAGTCCCGTTTCTTCTCCGACTGTGGTCACCGTGCGATGGTGCTGGTACGTGGGACGGTCCCCGTACTTCGTCGGGTTCGGACGCTATTTTCCATTGACTTGAGAGTCTACTCCTTCAGTGACCCTCCACTGGTCGTAGCCCACCAGTACGCGTGTGCTGGTCTCACCCGGGAGTAAGTGTACGGGCTTACCCAGAGGACGGTTTTTAGACTGGTTACCGTTGGGCCCCGCGTCTAGCAGCCAGAGTCCGGCTGAAGGGAAAACTAGTTAGAGGCCAGGCCAGGGGTGGACGGCCTGTGTGTGCACACGTGGTTGGGGGCGGTTGGACCCACGTCGACGGGCATGACCCCAGCTAGTCACTTGCTTTGTGGTTACTTGTACGGTGTCCGTGCCTCTGGTAGGCGCTACCACGTTAGGCAGTTCACCTGTGGTGCGGTGTAAGTCATCAGGGGACGCTACCGACAGTGCTTCTAGTGGGAGGTACTTCTGTCGAGTCGGGAATGACAGACTGTCAGTCTATGTGACTTCGACCTTCGGGTTTTTGGTCATGTTGACCGTTGAGTTTCGGTTGTCTCGCCGTGGCGCGTACGTCAGTTTTCGTGCCGCGAGACTGGTGCTAGTAGCTTTACCGAGGTTGCGTCTTGTTGGTGCGGTGTCCGCGACCGAGTGGTCGGGATTGCACCTTGGACAGCGTGTCCAGGTCGGCCGTGGCTTGGGGGACAAGTCGCTACGGCGCGGTTGCCGTGGGTTTTTACTTCGGTAAGTGGTACTGGTGTGGTTCGGTAGCCCCCGACCGTGAGATCGGGGTGTGTTTCTGGTACAGTAGGAGTAGTTGTAGTGCCGAGTTTTTGACCGGCCACCGGGTTTACTATTCCTGCTGTTACTATTGCTCTCGTAGTTACAGCTTTCTGTGCCGCCGTTGTTCTCAGTTAGGGTTCCGCGAGATCCCTGCTGAGTCTCTGTTTTGGAGACTCACCCCTGCTTTTCAGGTGCGACGGTTCTTCCTCGTGGTTCGAGGATGCTGTTCAGAGGTTCGCAGTTGCCAGCTCGCCGGGCCAAGTGTTCACTCGGCATGTGGTACGTTTTACTGCTTTAGACTGTACTTTCTGTTGGACTGGACTCTGTTGTAGCAGTAGTTGATTATTTATTTCTGTTAATTGTTGTATTGTCCTGCTTTATTTCCTATTTCTTTGTGTCTCCACACTCCTTTTAGCCCTTCCGAGCCCTCCCGGCTCGTGGGCGGCAGTTTGAGTCTCGAGTTATCGGGTCTTTCCCGGTAATCGGATTCTCGGATCGTTACAGAGGGAGAGGGAGAGAGATTGTGAGAGAGGGGGATCGAGGCTGCAGTGGGAGAGGGAGACGGTGAGAGAGGGGGGTCGAGGCCGTCTTATCGGAGGGGGAGACGTCGCCGCTCCAATGGGGAGAGTCGCCACCGCTCACCGGAGGGAGAGAGAGAAGGGGATGCCGCCAGGGTCGCCGGAGAGAGAGGGGGAGAGGGAGACCACCGCCGCGGTCACCGAAGAGAGAGGGTGAGGGAGAGAGGGGGACAAAGTTTCGAGTAGGAGGGGGGAAGTCGAAATTGATTCTTTCGGAATCCGTCGGAAATGTCCGATGGAATTTCAGATGGACAAATTTTCGTCGAAAAAATTAGTCAAATTTTGAGACGAAAAAATAGTCGCCGTAAATTCCGTCTGAACTTCAGACGGTTTTTTCAATGAAAATTAATCCGTCGGAAGTTACGACGGACTTTTTGACAGAAATATGTGCATCGAAAATATAGACGAAATTTTCGATAAAAAATTATCCGTCAGAAATGTCCCGTTGTTAAATCCGTTTTCTCTTGTAGTGTAATGTGCCGTGACAACACCATCTCGCTAAATCGATTTTCTCTTGTAGTGTAATGTGCAGTGACAACACCATCTCTCTCTCTCGCTCTCTCCTCAGTCCTATATATTGGCTTCAAAGCTAGTCTCCTCGAGTCATGGATGTGCTTGTATATATATATATATGTATGTTCACACAAGGCAACCTCCATCGGCTCTTCCACATCTTCATCACCAACATTAATTTAATCGTGAGCTCATCAAAGTAACGAAAGCTGAACCCGAGACGATCAATAAATTAAGCCGCAGGGTACCCGGCGTGCGTGAAGGCAGCCTAACTAAGCAACCACCCATGCATATATACACAGTGAGGCTTATTGCTTTGTCCCCCCGGGCCATGCAGACACCAAGGCGACATGATGTGTAAAAATATGGGAGCAAATCACTTGTTCACTTTTGTGTGCGCGTCTTTGAACTAGTTAGAGACATTATTTTTTATCGAACTACAGTAATTAATATTTGTCCTTGCTCTAAGATAGCCAGCCAGACAGATACATCATACGCGTGCATATATTTTACATTTCATGGCCCGCAATATGCAACACGTACTGGCTTCAAAACTGGCCTATCCTTACTCCGCGATCAGATGTTAGAGTACAACGTACAACTGGCGCTAAGTAACGAGGAGCAGTGCTTTAGATCGGGAGATCAGTACTACTACTCCTCCTACTCTGGATCTTCCTAACTGCGGAGTACTCTTCTCATGTGGCAGCATATGCATGCTGGTGCATGTTGTTGTTGGGTTGGGACAGCCAAAAGGAATTAAATTACAGCATGCATTAGCGACAGGGGCACCCCACTAGGCACCACTGACGCGCGATCCATCGTTACGTCTCACCAGGCTACTGCCATTGCAATATATACCTGCCAAACTAGATTTTTTTTTATCGAAGGAATAGACGTGAATTGGGTTCCTCTCACTAGAGAAACAACAACAATATTATTCTTGGCAAAATAATCTTATGTTATGGACATTTAACAAACGTGGTCTAGGGAGACTACAAGTACTAATCCCCCTGATTCACGAGTGCACATATGTAAATGGGTTCCCGATGGTAAAGAGAATACAGTACTGTTTTTTTCTGGCATCATACGCTGCAAGAGAGGACAAGGAAGCCCTTAATTACTTTGGTCAACTCCATATGCATTCGGGCCAAATTAGCCTTCAAACCTTGGGTATCTGTTTCGGCTTCCGACTCGCGCGTGTTGGGAGAATAGAAGAATTGGGGAGGGCGGGGTACGTGATGTATCCAAGATAAACATAAAAAACAACAGAATCTAACCCTCCTAATTCTCTTTTTTAAACATTTCTCTTGTGGGTATCGTGGAGGTAACCGAAGTTTAAATGTGATTCTTGAAGTGAAGGTTTCCATCAAATGTAGAGAAGCAGTTGGTTCTTGTCCTTGTCAACCCAACCTGGAGGCCATTCATGGGGTGGGGCATTCCTCACGTCAATCGCAGAGTTGTCTGACTGGCAATAGTGGTCCAGGAGGGCTTCCAGGAAGATTCGATCGATCACCCACATAGATGTACCGACTACTTCCCGTTTCGTAGGGTCTAGCAAGACGACCTGCCAGAGTCTAGAGGCACATTAATTAACATGGCCGTTTTCCCGTCCTGCTGTGTAATCCTAGTTTTCAAATGGATGGGAATCAGTACATGCTTTAGACACGGCTAGTTTCAAATCTATACCCGTTTTCACACACTAATGCATCATTTGGATGTATAACATTTAAGGTTGGCAGACTCAGTGAGTCAAACCGAAGTAGTACAGTATGAGTCGGCCCCATCAACTACTTAGATTGACTCAGGCCAGGTTGCTGACTTCTTCGTCATCTACTTAAGTCAACTAATACCATTGACTAGGTCGACTCAGATTGGTCTGGAATTTCTGTGATATGATACGAGTGGATCGGCCTACTCGCACCGACACGATACTAGTCGACCAACCCCGATCATATTCACTTTTTGCTCAAAATATGTAATTGTGATATACAATATGCATTTTACATTTTGAGACACATTAAACATATACGCTTCTAGAATGCATACTTCTAATCTAGAATGCAGAGTTTACTAGAATGCATACTTAAAACTGCAATAAGTATTTCTACTATACCTTAATTGGAATGTATAGTGTCAATAGAATACACAATTTTGATCAATGATGTACACTTTCTCATCAAAATAAATAGATTTGAAAACATTTTTTGGCTGAAGTATGTTTTGGTAATATTATTTCTAAAGATATCTCAATAATATGTCATAAACATGAGATTTTTATAAAAGTTATAATTGAATCTATTCTTCTGATCTTGGCATACTTTTAATGAAAATATCATAAGCTATCGGAAAATAAGAATCATTTGAATCTTGGTCAATTCAACAGCTCGCAATTTAATAATGTACGTTTCATGAAATCATGAGTCTCTTGAAATATTAGTTCGTTTTATGTAGCACATTTTAAAATCTATGTCATATCATAACAATAAATTCTAGATATAAAAGAATGAAGCTCTTTTTACGAATTTCTCGTCAAAATGACTCTAGGTCATTTTTTGATTTGAGATCTTCTATCCAAAGTAATTTAAAAAAAAAAACCCCACCTTGATTTCCAAGTCATCAGCTGTACCAAATAAAAAAACATCATCAGCAAATAGAAAATGTGTGAAAGGATGTTAACTTTTAGATAGTGTTACGAACATAAACTAATTAATTGGCCTGACGTACACTGACTGTGGCCACACGATCGAGATGGTTTGTCACTACTGAATTACCTGGACGTGGAATCAATTACCCAGCAGGAACCGTTTGGTGAAGACTCTGGAGATCCCACAAGTGACCACCCACTCATCCATGAGTTCCCATTTGCCCTGTCATCTCAGTTTCGGGAGGATGAAAGATCACACCTGCCCTCTTTGATTGCTGACTACCAGCTAGTTAACTGCAGCACCGACAAGATAGAGGACTGACCCAGGCTTTCTTCAGACTTTCTGACGCGAGAAAAAAAAATTCAAAATAGCAAGAGCCCATGTATAGAACAGCATATTCATGTTAACTCATATATCAACAATGCCCTCCCCAATACTGCCCCAGTACTGCAGGAGGTACCACAGCAAATAGAGAGGCAGCACTCACGACCAGACTCCCAAGCAGTAGTGTTGCACTCGCTGGTGCATCAGGAACTGCGTTTCTGCCTGGCTAGTGGCCACACTGCAGCACTGCACACCCTGCATCAGTAGTTGGAATAGTGTGTTGGGAACAGCCTTGTTGATCGATCGACGCTGGGCAAAATGTGGGCAGCTCCCCGCCGAAACAGCACCGTGTGCGCGCTCGAGTGGTATCCAGCATCAAAGAGATGCATGTGATCGTGGTAAGGAAAAAAGTGGGCAGTCATAGTAGGGTGGTGGGGGTTGGGGGAAGAAGGACACGTACGGTTGGAGCATCGGATGACCATGCACGGCCCCTTTGACAAGCACATATGCTGCCACCAACCGGTCGCCGTACGTACGTAGCGCAGTAATTTCTCTTTTGTTAATCGGCATATATATATATATATATATGGGGTTCGTCCGAAGAGCTCTCAGTGCGAGCCTTTGCTGAACTCATCTCTAATAATATATAGATAATGCAAAGTCTTGCAAATTAAGTACGGGAGGACGTCAGGGTGTTAATTAGGTGGGTGTGTCATGTTCATCTACTACTCCATTTCGGAATAGAGACTTCAAAAAGACACTTGTTAATTCTCTCATCCTGCCCTTTCATGATCATAAATGCACATATATAGGGGTTTTTTTAATGATATATATATGTGTGTAAATACCAATACGAGAAGAATCAAGCTGTAGTTTTTATTTTAACAATGGCATGTACATGTATGCCCATGATATATTGAAGAAAGTTATAGTTATTTACATATCCCATACATTAATTAAGAGGTTACACACTACAAGAAAAAGTGGCTATAGCGACCGCATTAGCGACCGCTTTAATCGGTCGCTAGTCGGTCCCAAATAGAGACCAATTCGGCGACCGAAAGAATCGGTCGCACATCTGAGACCTATTGGCGACCGAACTAACTGATCCCGTTATACTCCCCCCCTGCGACCCCCGCCCGCCCGAGCCCCTCCCCGCCCGAGCCCTCCCTCCCGCCCTCCACCCTCCCGCCCGAGCCCCCTTCCCCTGCGGCCCCCTCCCCCTGCGGCCCCCTCTCCGCCCTAGCCCCCCCTCCACCCTCCCGCCCGAGCCCCCGCCCGAGCCCCCTTCCCCTGCGGCCCCCTCCCCCTGCGGCCCCCTCTCCGCCCTAGCCCCCCTCCTCCGCCGGAGTCCCCCCTTCCCCTGCGGCCTCCCGCCCGAGCCCCCCTCCGCCGGAGCCCCCCCTCCCCCTGCGGCCTCCCGCCCGAGCCCCCCTCCTCCGCCCGAGCCCCCCTCCCCGTGCGGCCTCCCGCCCGAGGCCCCCTCCGCCGGAGCCCCCCTCCGCGCCGCTCGCCTCGCCGTCGTCGCCGCGCCGCTCGCCTCGCCGTCGCCGCTCGCCGTCGCCGTCGTCGCCGGCTTCCTCTCTCTCACACACAGGTACCTCTCTCTCTCTCTCTCTCTCTCTCTCTCTCTCTCTCTCCAACCCGCCGCGGCCCCCCCACAGGTACCCCTCTCTCTCTCTCTCTCTCTCTCTCTCTCTCTCTCTCTCTCCAACCCGCCGCTGCCCTCTCTCTCTCTCTCTCTCTCTCTCTCTCTCTCCAACCCGCCGCTGCCCCCCCAAGGTACCTCTCTCTCTCTCTCTCTCTCTCTCTCTCTCCAACCCGCCGCGGCCCCCCCCCCCCACAGGTATCTCTCTCTCTCTCTCTCTCTCTCTCCAACCCGCCCCCCCCACAGGTACCCCTCTCTCTCTCTCTCTCTCTCTCTCTCTCTCTCTCCAACCCGCCGCGGCCCCCCCCCCACAGGTACCTCTCTCTCTCTCTCTCTCTCTCTCTCTCTCTCTCCAACCCGCCCCCCCACAGGTACCCCTCTCTCTCTCTCTCTCTCTCTCTCTCTCTCTCTCTCTCTCTCCAACCCGCCGCGGCCCCCCCACCCCAACCCCCTGCAGGGAATTTAATGTGAAAATTTTGTTTAGGCCATGCTAATTTTTTGTTTAGGGCATTTCATAGTCCATGTTATTGTTAATATGATAGAATATTATTTTGTGCACTTTTCAGGTGTTTGGGTGCTTTATATTGCCTTTATTAACAGTCATATGGACCTTCCATTTTTTGTAGTAAAATACCAGTGCATGTAAATAGTCATTTTTGTGTGTTAGCATGATAATATATTCACAAACATGTGTTGTATTTGGATTGGCCTCACCTCTCCTTTCCTAATGATTAGTGTAAGGTTTTTAAGGGTTTAGTGTTTAGTGTTTAAGGTTTAGGGTTTTAGATTTAGGTTTTAGGTACTAGATTTAGGTTTTACTCTTTTAAGGTTTAGGATTTTTAGGGTTTAAGGTGTTTAGGGCTTTTAGGGTTTAGGGTTTAGGATTTTAAGCTTTATGGTTTAGGGTTTGGGGCTTTAGGGTTAGGATTTAAGGGTTAGGTGTTAGGGTTTAGGAAGGGTTTCAGGGCTACAGGTTTTTGGACTTCGATTTTAAGTGTGGGTTTTTCGGTTTACGGTTGCTAGGCTTAGGGTTGAGGGGCTGTTTAGTGTTTAAGGTTTAAGGGCTTACGGTTTTAAGATTTAAAGTTTAAGGTTTGACAGTTTTGAGGTTTAGTAGTTTATGTATTAGGGGTGGGGTAAGGGGTTCAATGTGGGTTTAGGATTTTAGTGTTTTAAATTTTATGGTTTTTAATTATTTTAGGGTTTTACAGTTTAGGGGGTTATGAGTTTATTTTTTTATGTTTAGGGTTTAACATATAGGGTTAGGGTTTAAGGTTTAGGGTTATTTAGGGTTTAGGTTTTTGGGTTTAGGGTTAGTTGTTTGGTGTTTAGGTTTGTTTGCATTTTATATTTGGCATATGAGTTTAGGGTTTTGGATTTAGCATTTGGGGTTTTTGGTTTAGCGGTTAGGGGGGTGGATTACGGTTTTGAGAGTTTAGGCTTTAGGGGTTTTTGGTTTAGTGGGTCTAGTTTCTAAGGATTTTAGGTTTTAGGGTTTAGGGTTTTTCATGTTTTTAGGGTTTATAGTTATTACAATTTAGGATTTTTAGGGTTTAGGGTTTTTCGAGTTTTTATGGTTTATAGATATTATGGTTTCATATTTTTAAGGTTTAGGGTTTAGGGTTTAAGGTTTTCAAGATTTATGGTTTAATGTTTTGAGTTTAGGGTTTAATGTTTTTAAGGTTTAAGGTTCTTGGGGCTTTTAGGGTTTTACATATAGGTTTACATTTTTGGGTTTCTTTTATTTAGGGTTTGATGTTATTAGTGATTTTAGGGTTTATGATTTTAAATTTATGGTTTATGGTTTAGAGTTTATAGTATTAAGATTTTTGATTTTTAGGTTTAGGAGTTTTAGGGTTTAAGGTTTAGGATTTAGGGTTTTTCAGATTTAGTCTTTTATGTTTGTGGTTTTTAAGGATTTTAGAGTTTCTAGTTTTAGGGGTAACTCAAGATTTAGGGTTTTAAGGTTTAGGGTTTGGGATTTTTAGTTTGAGGGTTTGGGGTTTAGCAATCGGTGGTTTAGCAGTTTAGGAGTTTAAGGGATCGTAGTGGGGTTAGGGGTTAGGGGAGGGTTTAAGATTTATAATTTTTAAGGGTTTTATGGTTTTATGATTTAGGGGGTTCGGGGTCTGCAGTTTAGTGTTTTTAGGGGTTTTAGGGCTTACGTTTTTTTTTCTATAGGGTTTACAATTTTTACGGGTTTAGGGTTTAAGGTTTAGGGATTTGGGAATAGGTTTAGGTTTTAGGATTTTAGATTTAGGTTTGAGCAAATCGCTCAAAAGTGCAATTTGCAAATGCACTTGGTTTATAATCAAAGCCGTCGGGGTCCGGGGGTCCAGAATGTGAAATACTGATCCGATCGGCATTCCGATCATTCCAACACAACCTGGGAGGTAGACGTGACTTGTCAGAGCTGACGGATTCTAAATCGGACTACCGGTTTGAGCCCGACGCTCAAAAGTGCAATTTGCAAATGCACTTGGTTTATAATCAAAGCCGTCGGGGTCCGGGGGTCGAGAATGTGAAATACTGATCCGATCGGCATTCCGATCATTCCAACACGACCTGGGAGGTAGACGTGACTTGTCAGAGCTGACGGATTCTAAATCGGACTACCGGTTTGAGCAAATCGCTCAAAAGTGCAATTTGCAAATGCACTTGGTTTATAATCAAAGCCGTCGGGGTCCGGGGGTCCAGAATGTGAAATACTGATCCGATCGGCATTCCGATCATTCCAACACCACCTGGGAGGTAGACGTGACTTGTCAGAGCTGACGGATTCTAAATCGGACATCCGGTTTGAGCCCGACGCTCAAAAGTGCAATTTGCAAATGCACTTGGTTTATAATCAAAGCCGTCGGGGTCCGGGGGTCCAGAATGTGAAATACTGATCCGATCGGCATTCCGATCATTCCAACACGACCTGGGAGGTAGACGTGACTTGTCAGAGCTGACGGATTCTAAATCGGACTACCGATTTGAGCAAAACGTTTAAAATTATCATTCGTCAATTTCACTTCAATGAAAAACATCTTGCTTTTAATTTTCAAGAATAATTGATTTCTTTATTAAAGAATTGATTTTAATTTTTTTAAATGATATACAGGATCATCCGTCGCGAGATGTTGGACGAGACGACGACCAGGATGACACATATGCGGAGGATTTGTGATTTCATTTTAGTTATTTGTATGTTGCCATTTTATTATGGATGTATGATTAATTTGTGTGTTTGTATGTGATGAATTTGAAATTTGTGGAGATTATGAGTTGTGTAGTTGATTTATATGTTTTTATGAAATTGTTATGTAACAGGTTATTTATTTTATTAAATTGTTATTTATCAGGTGATTTATAGTAGCTTTATATTAATTTTTGAAAAAAAAAATTTAATTAGCGACCGCATGGAGACCGAATAGCGACCGCTGAAAATATTAACTTGTATACAGGCCCACAAGTGCCTATACTATATACGCTTGATGAAGTCTTTCTATAGCTTTTCTATGCTGCAGATTGTTTGTTCTCTTCTTCTAGATTACTTCTTCTGTGTTAGTCTTTAATCAAGGATACTACATTAGCGAGGAAAATTTTCCTCACACAGTTACTAGCTTGCATGAACTGCAAGTGTCAGACTTCATATTCATTTGAGTCTTTGTTTATTGCAGATTGTTTGCTCATTTCTTGTCCGAGATATGGGGATTGATTGGCGAATGGGAGCTGAATGGTTTGAGAAATGTCTTTTGGACTACGATCCATGTTCTAATTATGGAAACTGGACTTATGGGGCAGGTTAAGCTCTTTTGCAGACTTCTCTATTCCATTTTTTAAATTTTCACTTCATGGGCCTTCTGTGAATTTTCATTTTTATGATGAGAGACTCAATCATAAGGTAAGGTTCACCTGAGACTAACACACCTAAGTGATACTTCAGGAATCACGGGAGATAAGCTGATTGCTTTCACATTTTTCTATGTTCATTAATTTGCTTGGTACTAACCAAATGTATTATTTATGACAGGTGTTGGAAACGACTGGGGTGTATTTTACTGCATCTTGAGGGTTCCACTTGTGAAACTTTGGCTGCTCTTAGTGGAGATGGAATTGCATTCTATGTCTTGTGGCCACATTATCCCCTTTGGATAACTTCTCATGTTGCCGTCTCCAACTGAATGAATTTTATTGCTTTCAGGTATTTTCCATGATTCCTGGTTTTAGCTCGGAGTTGATGCCGAAAGGTCGTGAACAGGAAAGCCAGGCAAAGATCAAGCGATACATGTACGTGATGGGTTCTATGACCAATGAAGGTACTCTCATGGTGTTTTCTTCTTCCATATTGTCCATTATACATGTGAATATCAATATACTCATTCTGCTGTTTATATTTGACATAGCTTTTATTTCAATCTTGGGCGTAAGACTGGATGATGATGATAGTGCTATGGTGTCATGGTGTGTACCCATCATGCATTGTGATCAATGTCCATATAAGTAAACTAGCAGAGTACAGCCCACTTCAAGTGTTTCTGGCAGTACATTATGATTATTCCACCATTTACCTGTGAATATGTATTTGATCCCGGGCGCATGAATTATTTCTCTCCACTGTTTCATGCAAGCTTTGTAAATGGGGAAGGAGATCATGAGCTCATTAACCTGAGGTGGGAATTGCTTTTGGATGAAGTATGATCATTACATCGACCGTAGTCTTGAAGTCGGGAGTGTTTAACCTTTCCAAGTCTCTCATAATCCAACAGTCATTTACCTTTCCACTTATTTGATCCACAATCCCATTAAATTTGAGGAAGTGATCCTTGTTATGACACGACCACTCCGACGGACAGAGTGACCTCTCAAGATCTCGATCCGCACAACAAGAAGGGAGGAAGAAGAAGGAACAATCACACAAGATAGGAACACATATTTACGTGGTTCGGAGGTTACCCCCTACGTCCACGGGCGACGGCGACAGTGGAACTTCACTAGATGTGGAGAAATATACAAAGAAGTCAGCACCCCAACTTGGAGGAACAAATCCTCTCACAAGAAACTCTCTCAAACTTGGAGGAACAACTGACGGAATCCAAATCGGATGCCCGGTTTGAGCTCGGCGCTCAAACTTCATTTTTAAAATACACTTAGTTCAAATGAACTGTTAGGACGGGGCATTTGGTTCTAAAATCTGAAATACCGGTCGGATGGCCGTGCCGATCATTCCAATACGACCGGGGAGATGAAAGTGACTTGTCAGAACTGACGGAATCCAAATCGGATGCCCGGTTTGAGCTCGGCGCTCAAACTTCATTTTTAAAATACACTTAGTTCAAATGAACTGTTAGGACGGGTCCGGGGGTCTAAAATTCGAAATACCGGTCGGATGGCCGTGCCGATCATTCCAATACGACCGGGGAGATGAAAGTGACTTGTCAGAACTGACGGAATCCAAATCGGATGCCCGGTTTGAGCTCGGCGCTCAAACTTCATTTTTAAAATACACTTAGTTCAAATGAACTGTTAGGACGGGTCCGGGGGTCTAAAATTCGAAATACCGGTCGGATGGCCGTGCCGATCATTCCAATACGACCGGGGAGATGAAAGTGACTTGTCAGAACTGACGGAATCCAAATCGGATGCCCGGTTTGAGCTCGGCGCTCAAACTTCATTTTTAAAATACACTTAGTTCAAATGAACTGTTAGGACGGGTCCGGGGGTCTAAAATTCGAAATACCGGTCGGATGGCCGTGCCGATCATTCCAATACGACCGGGGAGATGAAAGTGACTTGTCAGAACTGACGGAATCCAAATCGGATGCCCGGTTTGAGCTCGGCGCTCAAACTTCATTTTTAAAATACACTTAGTTCAAATGAACTGTTAGGACGGGGCATTTGGTTCTAAAATCTGAAATACCGGTCGGATGGCCGTGCCGATCATTCCAATACGACCGGGGAGATGAAAGTGACTTGTCAGAACTGACGGAATCCAAATCGGATGCCCGGTTTGAGCTCGGCGCTCAAACTTCATTTTTAAAATACACTTAGTTCAAATGAACTGTTAGGACGGGTCCGGGGGTCTAAAATTCGAAATACCGGTCGGATGGCCGTGCCGATCATTCCAATACGACCGGGGAGATGAAAGTGACTTGTCAGAACTGACGGAATCCAAATCGGATGCCCGGTTTGAGCTCGGCGCTCAAACTTCATTTTTAAAATACAAGATGAAATTTGAACTTATATTGTGTGTGTGTATTTATATATATGAAAATGAGCTGGCTTAAACTATTGGCATACTCTTGTTAATGCTTGATTTCTTTATTAAGTCTTGTTAATGCTTGATTTCTTTATTAAGGATTTGATTATAATTTTTTTAAATGATATACAGGATCATCCGTCGCGAGATGTTGGACGAGACGACGACCAGGATGATGTTGGACGAGACGACGACCAGGATGAGACATATGTGGAGGATTTGTGATTTTATTTTAGTTGTGTATGTTGTCATTTTATTATTATGGATGTATGATTAATTTGTGATTTTATTTTAATTGTGTGTAATTTGAGGTTCGTGGAGATTGTGATCCGTGTAGTTGATTTATTATTGTTTTATGAAATTGTTATTTATCAGGTGCTTGTATGTGATGAATTTGAGATTTGTCGATATTGTTGTCTGTGTAGTTGATTTTATATTTATGTTATGAATTTGTTATTTATCAGGTAATTTATTTATCAGTTTAAATAAATTTTTAAAAAAAAAATAATGCAAAATTAGCGACCGCATGGAGACTGAATTGCGACCGAATAGCGACTATACGTTATATTTCTTTTATTAAATAATTATACTTGGCGACCGACTGGCGACCGATTAGCCACCGAATAAATCCGATAGGTTAATTTTATTTTTTAAAATACAACAAATGTAGCGACCGAATAGAGACTGAATAGCGACCGAATTATTAGCGACCGATCAGGCGACCGATAATAATCGGTCTCTGGTAACGACTGATACTGCGACCGAATTATGTCGGTCGCTATATAGCGACTAGTATATAGCGACCGACATGTTCGGTCGCTAGATAGTCTCTGTTCGGTCGCAATGCAGATTTGCGACCGATCTACGACTGAATAGCGACCGCTAGGTCGGTCGCTATCCGCGATTTTTCTTGTAGTGACATGATCATATACATGTATATGTGTGTCTCAGAACAATATATATATATATGCAACAATATTTTCCTTTTTGTAAACTAAAAGACTACATACCTTTAATTTATATGGAAGTGAAAAATTCTTCACTGTTCGGAGTGAGCCTCATAATTAATCCTGTTATAACTTTCTTCTCACATTAATCTATAGCCATATTTTTTTTTACAGCTTTGTCCCACTTGTAATGAATATCAACGTACATCTGATCACACTCTATGTATGTAGGGTTTGCCGACTCTATTAATTTGTATGACCACATGTTTTGGTCGTCTTATTACTTTTGAGACCAAGTTTGCTAGCTAGGCCTTAATTTATAGCTAGCTGGTCGCTCGAAACCATGACCCAACATAACAACGCTAGTGCAGACCTAGGTGGCAAGCTCCCTGTTATTCATTAATTAAGGAGAGTGTTATGTGTCACCTCCACTGATATTGCAATGAGAAAATGTTGATTTTAGTGTTCGACATTTAGTACGTACGTAGATCTGATTACTGGCCAGGTCTCTTGACACAAGATCGAGCAACTAATTAACCAACATTAATATTTAATAGGATATATATATATATTGAGGAGGAGAACACAGAAGAATTGAAGGCTTCAAGTTCACAAATGTGAGGGGGAGATCGATTAATAATAATTGGACGGCGTGAGAGTTGATGAGGTTAGGTGGTAACCACAGCTGGATTAATTATCGGGCCAGCTTTCCACTTGGGGGAAAGAGAGAAACTTCAAAGGATATACAGTACAGCTGGAAGAAGACGTCGTCCCATGCACGGTAGCATTTGAATGGCGCCAATTGTAGATCGACTTTGAGATTCCTCTCAAGGCCCCCACCTGCATACGCATTTGAGAATTAAGTTGATTAATTACTTTAATGAGGGTTGCAAGTGGATCGAATTAATTAATCATCCATTTATATATATATATATATAGTTCGCACTAATTCTGTAAAATTATTGATTCAATCCGCATATATGTTTTAGGTATTAGAACAGTATTTCATGTAAAGAGAAAAGCTCCATTGATCAGAAGAACATAAGAAATAGACCTCGATCAGCCACCCGTACGTTATATATATATATATATATATTTCCAGTTATTGTACTACTCGTACACGTACGCTTAGGCACTCTTGCACTGTAATTGACACGGTCATACAGTCGTACATCTTCTAACCTGTAGAAAGCCTTCTGAGGATTAATGCCTTGCCTTTGACGAGATAAAACCTTGAGAAGACAAGCGCAACTTTTTGGCAAACTTGCAAATGCCACACTGCATGCCTTGACGTGCAGCTCTCTCTCTCTCTCTCTCTCTCTCTCTCTCTCTCTCTCTCTCGTCATGGAAGTTAACAGTAGGGGAACCAAGAGACGGAGAAGAACCAAGAGACCGAGAATATACGGGTATCCCGTAAAGTGTTTCCCAACATCTCTAGGGAGACGTCCACACGTGACTCTCTCTCTCTGGTCATGAAAGTTAAATATGAAGGAGGAGAATCGATAGGTGAGAGAATCTACTGATACTCCAAAAAATTATTTAAATGCTCGACACCTCCAAAGAGACGTCTACACGTACATCCTCTAATATGCAGATGAGTGAAGTCATCGATCCAGCCCTCCTCACTGAGGGGCCAGATCCAGGGGAGCTGCACTCCCCCCTTAGAAGTAGCTCAAGCTCAATCATGAAACCACTCCCCAGATGGGGAGAGGGGTTGTCCGCTGCGGCCGGCACAGTCGTACGGACTATCTTGTGCTCTCTCTTGTGAACCCTAAAAAAGATCCATTGCCCACTTGTCGCCGTGACAAACCATGGCCAACAAGCTTCTCCGGTTCATAGGATCCAAAAACTCGTCAGGAAGAGTACCCTTTCTGGGGGGCATCGCAAGCTTTCCAGGTATCGGGAGATTCTGCTAGAAAAGTGGGCATGATTTCGTGAAACAGCGAGCATAGGATAACATCTCTATTATGACATGATTGCTGTCTTCTTCTTCTTCTTCTTTTTTTGGGCCAGGTCCACCGGTGCACTCCCCGTCAGGTTACAGGTGGTGGTCATGTGAAAGGGTGGGGAACGGGAGAACATATAGACAGAAAGCTTGAAATTTAAGTTGTCTTTTCTTGTGGACTAGGGTGTTGGACTAATCCCACAAAAGTTGGAAGTTTAAATGATAAAATAAAAATATCTTATAACTATTATTTAGTTCATAGGTAATTAAATTAGAATTAGTCATATGTCTACATCTTAGCGGCAAAAGGCATTTGGCATTGAGGGGGGGTGAGAGGAGGCACTATAAGGCTAGCTGGGCCTCTAGTAGGATTTAAGTCGGCTTCTATTAAGATAATTTAAGTCTAATTAATACAAAATCGCTATAAATTACATTGTGTAATAATTAATATAAAAATAAAAAATAAGAATTCTATTTAATCTGACAATATTGATTGTTGAGAAGATGACTATATATACATTTATAAGGCAGATCTTTACCTCCTTACTCAAGAAGCACCCACAATATATAAGTGGAATGAAATGCTGTGGCTCCTCTCTTTAGAGTCAATATCTCTGAGAATGAGTTTAGAATAGCATCTTCCTCTTCTCAAAGAGGCGTTTTTTTTTAAGAGTCTCATCTCTACTACGTACGAAGATAATATCTTTTGGAGAGGTCATGAAATCCTCTCCCAACAATAATTACGCTATTAAAAGTCATATTAAACGTTTATATATAGATCTATACTCTAAATTAATATAAGATGTGTTAAAATAATCTTATTTTTTTAGTATTTAATGTGAAAATAATCTCATATATATGATGATGAGAAGTCCAATAATTCAAAGGGGATTGTAATTGTAGTACAATGAAACATTTGGCCAACCCATGGCAGAACCCTGACCTTTGGGACTTTTATTTGTCTCCGCCAGTTTTACCATGGGTTCAAAAACATCCCTCTTTTGCAATTTGCCTCTACAAGCTTCATTGTGGGCACAACCCAACGGTGCCCTACTTTCCATTTTGCCTCCATTTATTTTCCTGCGTGTGTGTGTGTGTGTGTGTGTGGGGGGGGGGGGGGGGGGGGGGGGGGAGAGATCCCACCATTGGCACACTAGGGGAAGGATTAGCATCTAATGAAACCCTATATATGTTCCATTTGTTTTCGAAGTGGAGACCATTTTCAATGTCATTATGCCGTGGGGACCAACACATAATGCAGTTTTGTGTGCATCACTAGCAAGTGTGCAACAGGTGATGGCCTTCTATTTATGATCATTTGGAAATTAATGGTGAGAAAGAACAGTGTTCCCAAGGTTTAGAGGAAAAGAAAAGGGAAAAAAAGAAGTGTGATCGTGAAGATTGGTAAACAACTTGTCAAGGCCAGAGTTTGACGAATCGATATCGGATCGTATGTGTCGGATCGTGCTAGTGCGGATTGGCATGGAGGTATGGGCACGGTACGGTGTCAACGGTAGGAGCGTGGCCGGTAGCAGCGATGAATGGGGATCCACGGTAGCACTATAGCGGCGGCCAGCGGTGCGGGAGGGAGCAAGTAGGCAACTGGACGGTGACGGGCAACGATGATGAGGCTCGATCAGCAATCAGACTCCAATGGGGGGGATCTGGTAGTGGACGACGGCGCGATAAACAGGTAGAAACGTCAAGCAACAGTGATTGTGGCCGAGTAAGGAAAATGGCAGTGGCGGAGTAGTGCGGAGGGGAGCAATGGTGAGACTATTTATGGTGTGGGGAGGGCGATGACGAGGAGCAGCAGCCGGGATTGACGTGGGGGAGGGCCAAGGGTAGTAGGGGAGAGCCGAGGGAGTCATTGAGTGGCTCGTGGGAGGGGATGGAGCCGTGGAGGAAAGAAGAAGAGGAAGAAAGGGGGGTGGGGGAGGGCGGCGGTTTGTAGTAGAGATTTGGGGGGGGAGGTAACGATTTAAGGTTGGGAGAGTGATATTTATAGAATAAACCCTATAAAAATATATTTGTTATTACTTGAAGTTTAATATATTTTTTATTAAAAAATTTATTTTTTGTAAACAAATTATTCTCGATCTAGCAGGGTATCGTATCATATTGTATCGGATCGCACCAAAAAAAATAGCATGATCAATAGGATCGATCTATCAAACCTTGGTCAAGGCTCTTCCCAAGGCACTAAGTAAACACCATGCCCATCTCTTTGATTAGGGCTCAAAGGCACATTATAAGTCAAACAGTATTAACCTAGTCGTAAAAGGACTACATCTTTCCATCTGTAGAGGAGACTTTTCCTACCTTCTCGTTGGCCCAACAGCAGCACACGACTCAGTAACATCGCAGCCCACTACTGCCAATCCACTTTCTCCCAAACTGACATGGAAGCCCAAGTGCCCCTTCGCTGGGCCTGACACTGGGAGGAAAGCCCACGTGCCCTTCGCCAAGGAGGAGGCTGGAAGAGAGAGCACCCAAGCACTGGCCCAAGGAGATCTAGAGCTTTAGCTTGGCCTTGAGGCACCGGGAGGACTCGAGAGAGAACACGGACACAACCCTCTGGAAGCCTAAAGCTTTAGCTCGGCCCTAAGGCACTAGCTAGGAGGCCTCGCCTTGAGACAGCACGAGGCCTTGAGAGATAACTCGGCCACAACTCTCAGGAGACTTAGAGCCTTAGCTTGGCCATGAGACATCAGGAGGTCTCGAGAGATAACTCAGTCCCAACCCTCTAGAGGCCATGAGCTTTAGCTCAGCCCCAAGGTCCCGAGCCACCTTAAGCTCAGGATCAAACTAAGGGAGCAATGACTCCTCCCGCACGGTACGAGTAAGGGGCACACAACAAGACCTCCACAGCAACCTCTTCTGTTGAGGGCCCAAGCGCTGCCCATGGCCATGCAAGCCCCAGAGCAAGCCAACAAATGCAGTCAAGACTCCACTAGGGAAACTGCAAAGTGACACCTCAAGAACAGGCGCTTAGCCAAGAATATTGTGGCTACCCTGCATATCTACACTCATCCTAAGGCCCGTGTGGGGAGCGAACGTTGCGCTAAGTTCGTACCACGTGGCCAACTCCCCGCTAAACCCTCTGCAAATGTGTGGTTCCAAGCAACCCAAACGCCATTAAAGCATCAACGGAATTGTTCCCTTCCCAGAAGATCGTGATACATTGAGTAAAGTGCATTGTCCTAGCAGGGCGCCCAAAAATATCTTGTCGTTGTGGAGAACAAAGAAGCCTCACCACCTTCAAAGTGCCCCCGCACCCATATAATTAAGGATGCCTCTGCGACCTTCTCTAGGTAAGGCAAAGGAGGACAGGTAAACCCCACACAACCATCCTTTCCAACGTAGGGAATAGAAGCCCAAAGGGGTCCACGAGCCTGATGCTCTCTTCCTATGAGCTAACTTTAGGGCCTCACCTCACTCAATGCTTTTCTCCCTTTTCACTGCCTCCGCCAGAGTGCTCTGAGGCCCCCAGGCATCCTCTTTTAGAGAGAACTACCCTTCTTCCTTCTACCGGGGCACTTGTTAACTTGAGTATTAGAGGGTTCTCTTGGGGAACACTCACCCTGCTGAGAACTTCTCCTACAGGAAGAAGCTTGACATGACTCTCTCAGAGTTGATGCCTTGTATTGTCCCATCTGAGAGCCTCACAAGGTCATCTCCGGACCTCGGTCAGCTAATCTTAAGCAGCCAAGCCTAGGCATAGCCATCGGTGAAGCACTACCACCCGTCAGGATCCCCGGGGGCGGCCCAAGTGCTCCTGTGGGATAGACTTTTGACTCACTCCCATCACCATCCCCGCTCGTAGACCACGTCGCACCCCCGCCTACTAGAGGATCTAGGAGACGATGCTAGGAGTACCAAGAACTGCGCCATCGACCAATGCCTTTCTTTGTCACAAGGCGCTCTCATCTTGGCCTCCCCTCCCACAGGAAGGTCTACACAGTGGTCGTCCAAGCTTCTTCAACCCAACTCCAACTGTCACCTCCATGCCGTTGTCGCTAAAGACACAGCTCCTGTCAACCACCCTCCTCAAAGTCTCGACGGTGGACATGAGATGCGAGGTGCTCCTACCGTGGGCATCCTTCCACAGTTCCTCACTCCAGTACAGTTGTCCCCAGTGTGCCACTGCCTATGCGCATTCGCACACTTCTGTTGCCCGTCAGCGAGGGCCACCTTGAGCCGGAACTATATTGCCTAACAACCCCAGCTTGGGGAGACCTCGCCTCCAACCCTTCTCCCCGCATTAGTTCACCGCACCCAGTGGTGGATTCAACGCTCCACCGGCAAGTTCCTGTGGCCTTCCTCCTTCCCTTTCTCAGGTTCTGTACATGAGCTTCCTCCTCCCTTTCTCAGGCTCTAGAATCTTGGCTCGCCCTGGTGGCATAAAAGTCCATCCTGTGAAATAAAAGAAAAACAACTAGAGTTCTTACATCTATGACCCCCCCCCTTTCTTGAGGCAGTTGGCACACCAGCTAAAACGTGATTTGTTCTCTCCAACAAATCTACAGGCCATCTTACGATCTGGGGAAGCTACAAGTTTTCATCCGCTGCACCTTCCAAAACTATACTTCTTCTTCTGTTGATTAATGATTGAGATCTAGAGAGAAGGAATGTTCATCTTCCTGATATCCAATTCCTCTAGTCACTGCCTGCTAACTATCACTTCTAATGTTGTTAACAACGACAAATTAAGATTAGGTAGCTATTTGGCAATCAGCAAGTTGCTCATGTACACCGTGACCACAACTCACAATACCCCTCAAGCAAGTACAACCCACTTGGAACAACCTAACTGAACAGTTGAGGCCTTAATCAAGAGGTTAATTTATAAATATATAGATACAGAAACAAGTCATTTTTTGTGGCTATTGTACTTTAGTGGGTGAATAAATTGATATGTAGAGGCTCATGAAGCCAATCCTCAGAACATCTAGAGGGTCTTGGATTGTGTTTGATCACTCTTGTTAGGCTATTACATCTAAAGCGATGAGACGTAGCATAATTCAAAAAGAAATGTAGATCAGTCATGGACGGACAACTTTTGGCCCATACATATATAGTAGGTCGGTGCGAACCTGCCAAAAATATTGATCTTTTTTTACCTACAGCAATGCATGGCAGTGCACCGAGTCACACAATGCGGTAGGTATTACTTGTTGTCTAATTCGTGGTGGGCTGGGCTGCCCCGCATGGCCCATACTCATCCTTTCTCTGTCAAGCATACTCTCTCTCACCCTTCCCTCCCCAATACTTTATTATTATTATTATTATTATTATTATTATTATTATTATTATTATTATTATTATTATTATAAATCTCTCTCTCTCGCTCTCATAATTTTGAGTAATGCTTATTGCGCCCCCCCCCCCCCCTCCTAATTACACTCCCGGGACACGCACCAAGCATTTTTTTTTTTGAAAATTTTGGATGATGGAGCCCACCCCCTCTAACTTTCGGTACACGGCACTCCCTCGTCTTATGTCCCAAAAAACTCAAAAAAAAATGGACTCTGTGAACAGTAAATTGTCAATATTCATATAGGTTGTTTTTTGTTGAGTTTTTTAGACACTGATTGACGTGTACGGATAATTATACGGGAGTGGGCCACAGCTCTTAAAATTTTCATTAAAATAAAAAAGAAAAACTTGGTGCACCCTCGTGGGTGTGTAGTTAGCCCATCGGGGTGCAGCAAGCATTACCCGGGGGAGATTTTAGGTGTAAAAATCGGGCCAGCCTGATTTCAGCCCTGGACAAGCTCTTAGCCTATAGTTGGGCCAGCCCAACATCAAAGAAATTGGGCTGGGCTGGTGGCGGGCTGGATTGGCATCCTACCACAGAAACTGAACAGAGACCAAGGGATTGCGTGAGAGGCCACACATCCAAAACAGAGGACAGCCTTACGTTGGAAAGAAAACAAGTTCCTCCTGATCCTTACACTGCTGAGTAACAATAAGATGGATCAAATCAAATGAGTATGCTTGCGTGGGAATTGGCTGGTCATTTTTTTTCCCTCAATATAGTTTTTATTCCCAGCAAATAAGATATTATTTGATTATGGGTTCTGTCGGGGAAAAAAAGAAACACAAACGATTGATGGGTCCAAACGAGCCAAGTGGATTTGGATACTAGTCTATTTAAACTTGGCTCATTTATTATTAAGTTAATTTTTTGTTCAATTTGAACTGTTTGAATGGTCAAAGAGTTGAGTTGTATTTTATTCAAACTCAATTCATTTGATCATCAATTTTAATCAAACCTAATCCTGAGTTTTTGAATATTAAATAATCGTGAGTCATTTAATAATCATCAATTAATTTGTTTGGATCGCTAAATCAATGAAAATGAACATAATCGAAAGCAGGCATTTTGTTGCTTATATTTACATTTTAATTATATCGTTAGAAAGCATACGGTTGAATTTTAAGTGAGCTACTAAATAACCGCGGTCGTATTATCGAAGAAATATAATCAATTCTTAACTAAACGTATGCATGTACTCAAATAAGCCAAAAAAATTTATACTCAAGTTTGTCTTACAACAATCGATCCTAAAAGGGTTGTATTTTTTTACTTTTTTTTTCTCTCACAATAATTAGGAATAGATAATCTACTTAACCACGTTTGATAAGTCTCTAATTTTTTAAGATGAATTTTTATCCCGTTGTAATTTCTCTCAAAATAAAAATAAATCTTTTTATATTTTTTTTAAAGAGAGACACGATCTCTCTCTCTCTCTCTCTCTCTCTCTCTCTCTCTCTCTCTCTCTCTCTCTCTCTCTCTCTCTCTCTCTCCCGACGCTCCCTCCCTCTCCTGGCGCTCCCTCTCCCAGTGGGCCCTCCCTCTCTCCCTCCCTCTCTTTCTCTCTCTCCGGGTGCACCCAATCCCCCCTCCCTCCCTCTCCCCGACGCTCTCCTGGCGCGCTCCCATTTCCCTCCCTCCTCACCAGGCCTGCCCAGCCTCTTCATGGGCTACACTGCCTCGCACCCCAAGGCCTCCCCTTCCTCCCCCACCGCCACCACCTTCGCCTCCTTTGCCCCACCTCCCCCGCCAGCCACCCCTCCCCCGCCCTCCCAAGGCCCCCCGGGGACCCGCCACCCGCCCGCGTCCCCCATCGCCGTCACCAGCGCCGCACCCAAGGTGGTGGTCCATCACCCGGCCGTCCGCCGTGGCGACTCCCACCACGTCGTCTCCCTCACCTCCACCACCTACGGCTACTCCCTCCTCCCCGTCCACCTCCCGACGTCCCCACCTGCGCCGCCCGCCGAGGACGACCCCGTAGGGTCCCCTTCCTCCTTGTCTCCGACCACCGTCATCAATGCCTGGCAGCTCATGGACGGCCTCGACGATTAAAGGTGTTCATGGTTCGGTTTGGGGGCTTTTTTTTCCAAACTAAACTAATCCTCGAACCAAATCAAACCAAACCAAACAAATTCGGTTTAGTTCGATTCAATCCAAATTTTGTATATCTTATTATAATATATATGAATTTAATAAATTATATATATAATAAAAATAAAAAATAAAAAACTTATATTTTGTATGTTTATACGTCTATGTAATCATATTTTATAAAATATGTTAATATATTTATGATATATAATATTAATAAATATAAATAATAAATTTAATTTATTAAGTTTGGTTTGGTTTCACACGTTATGAAATCAAACCGAACCGAATTTAGGTTTAAACGGAATCAAATCGAACTGAAGTTCGGTCTGGATCGATTTGGTTCAGTTTGAACCGAACTATGAACACCGCTATCGACGACCGCCACCCGATAGTCGCTTCAGGCTACGTCGACGCCCTTGGCAAGAAAGTTTTCGGCGTGGGCTGAGGTAGGGAGTCATCTGTAATGCCCCGGAATTTTCGGATCCTTGTTCATGGATCCCGGATCTGATTTCTCGGAGTGTCCGGCTCCGTTGTGTCCGAAATTTCGTTTTGGACATCTTTCGTGTTCAGATCGGCGCGATTCGGAGTTGTTTCGGAGGCCCGGAAGCGTTCCGCAGCTTTTCCGCGTGTGTTTTCCGATTCCCGGTGTGTGTTTCGGCAATTCCTTCGGAACCTCGTTGCGGGTGAACCGGGCCGTTCACCAGGGCGCGAGTGATGCCGTTGCGATCAGTGCGTTCCGAGGATCGCGGAAATGTGATTTTCTATTTTCTGACATTTTCGGGAATTTTCGGATTTTCTATATATAACCTCCTTTTTCTCTCTCCCCTCTCATTTCTCTCTTCTCTCCCTCTCTCTTCTCACGCTCTCTCCTCTCTCCCTCTCTCTCCGGCGGCCGACGGGGTGGAGCGTGGGCGAGGGGGGGACGGCGCGGGCGAGGATGGATGAGGATCGAGGCAGTGGAGGCGTGGTGAAGCTCGGCCGTGGGTTCGTGGAACGGCGAGGCTTCAACGTCGTTTTCTTCATGGATCGGCGTCCACGGCGCGTCGAATCTTCGGTGGAGGTAGGGAGATGGACCCTCAACCCGCGTACTTCATTTCCCACGAGTTTTGTAGGCTGTGGTGAGCCGAGCGGGCTAAACGGGGCAATTTGGAGAAAATGCATATTTTTGAGGTGTGAGCCGGATCTCTCGTTTTACCGTGTTTTTGGGCGATCCAGGGGTTTAGATGTATGACTAGGGGCTTGGGGAAGGTTTCCCCTTTTGTTTCCCCTTCACCTGGGGGTGAATGGGGCGTGGAATGGTTTTTTCCGCGGTTTCCACCGTTTTCGGGCGCGGACTGAGAATGCGCTATGCTCCAGTAGCGCGTTCTTGATTGTCGCGCTGCCCCGATGGGGCGCGTTCATCGGAGAAGATGAACAGTATGACAGTCCCGATCGCGCTATGGGGTCCTAGCGTGACCTGTCTTGTCGCGCTAGGAGGCCCTAGCGCGATATTCCCTGTCGCGCTAGGGGGTCCTAGCGCGTTCTTCCTTGTCGCGCTAGGGGTCCCTAGCGCGATCTGTCCTATCGTCTGGTGTTCCTCTTGGGCCGTGTGTGTCCCGGACACCCCGTGGAGTTCCGTGACCGTGTCTTTGGCTGTCCGGAGGTTTCGTTTACCTTGATTAGCGTGCCCGTGGGCTTGGTGGGTCCGGGTGACCCCAGACGTTTCGGGTTTCCGTGTTCTCGCTCGATCGAGTCACCGTGTATCGGTGTGTGCGCGGTGGAGTTACCCCGCATGTCGTGAGTCTTCCTGGAAGATGATCCCCGAGTGGGTCATGTGTTTGGTCGTGGGCGGTGCGCCCGTTTCTTCTCCGACCGTGGTCACCGTGCGATGGTGCTGGTACGTGGGACGGTCCCCGTACTTCATCAGGTTCGGACGTTATTTTTCGTTGTCTTAAGAGTCTACTCTCTCGGTGATCCTCCACTAGTCGTAGCTTCCTGCGCACGCGTGTGCGGACCCACCTGGGAGTGGTGGAGAGCGCGACCCGGTGAGACGCGGTTTTTAGGCTGGTTTCCGTCGGCCCCTTACCTTTGCCACCAGAGTCCGGTGGGGGGGAAAACCAGCTAGAGGACCCGACCTAGAGCAGATGGTCTGTGTGTGCACACGTAGTTGGGGGCTTAGGACACGCGCTGACGAGCGTGACCCTAGCTAGCCCTTATTGTGGTACTGGTTACTGTGTGTGTCTGAGTCTCACGCCTAGGGCGTCGTAGCTAGACACTTGTGACGCGGTGTAAGACGTCAGGGGACGCATCCGGTCGTTCTTCTATTGGGAGGTACTCATATTCTGGACAGAGAGTGACAGACTATCAGTTTCCGTGTGACTTCGACCTTCGGGTTTTTGGTTGCGTTGACCGTTGAGTTTCGGTTGTCTCGCTGTGGCACGTGCGTCGATTTTTGTACCGTGTGACTGGTTCTAGTGTAGTTTGGTAGCCCTTGGCCGTGAGTCTGGGGTGTGTTCCGGTACAGTAGGAGTAGCTGTAGTGCCGAGGTTTTGCCAGCCACCGTAGTTACTTTCCTACTTTCGTAGTTACTTCTTTCCGTTGCTGTCTTGCTAGCGTAGCTTTCCTTCTGCCGTTGTTTCTCAGTTGGGGTTCCGCGGGATCCCTATTGGGCTAGTGACAGGAGGCTCACCCCTACGTTTTAGGTGCGGCGGTTCTGTCTCGAGGTTCGAGGGTGCTGTGCGGAGGTTCTTAGTTGCCAGCTTGCCGAGCCGAGTGTTCACTTGGCAAGTGGTACGTTTTTACTGCTTTAGACTGTACTTTCTGTTGGACTGGACTCTGTTATAGCTGTAGTTATTCTTTCTTTCAGCTTGTTGTTGTTGGTTGTCCTGCTTTATTTCCTATTTCTTTGTGCCTCCACACTCCTTTTTAGCCCTTCCGAGCCTCCCGGCTCGTGGGCGGCGGGCCGGGATTCGAATGGTATCGGGCTCCTCCCGGTATCCGGATCTCGGGTCGTCACAGTTGGTATCAGAGAGTGGTTGTAGACGTACATGGGAATTCGAGATATTGCAGTGATCAGAGTCCATAAGGTCCAGTACAGTCAGCAGTTGGCATAGGGTTTCGTGCTTGTTTTCCGCCTAGTTTCTCGCTTGAGAGCTTGAGTGCGCTGTGTGGCACTGTGAAGGTGGTTGCTGTTCGCGGCTCTCGTGCCGGCGTGGGGTCTGAGGATCGAGGTCGAGAGCTTTCTCCCTTGGGTGGTGGCCCCGATTGTGTTGTGTTGGGCAGAGGTTGCCGGCGGGTGTGTTGCTGTGGTGCTGCGTTCGGGGAATTGCAGCGATGGTGCATCGAGATATGTTATGATCATGGTCCGACGTGACACTTGCTGAGTGTGTCGGAGGCGCTGACCTGACGTGGTGATGGTTTTCTTGGTGCTGGAAGGTGCTGTTCCCAGCATGTGTGAGGCTCGAGGTCAGGTCGAGTGTGGAGTTTTCCTTCCGTTGGTCGGAGGTGTGATTGGGTTCTCCTTTGGTTGGAGAGAATCGTGTTTGGCTAAGGTTCGTCGTGTTGCACTGTGTGTCCGGATTGGTTGGCCTTCGTGCGCCATGAAGTCCGTGCGAGACGCGTCCCGAGTTTTGGCAAGGTGGTTGCCTGTGAGAAGCGTTGCCCGTTCCCTGATGTGTAAGGGTGTTGGCGCTGTTCCGGAAGGATGAGTGTCAGCTGGGCGGTGTTTTTGAGATTTGAGGTTGGTGTCGCGGTTCCCGATGTGTGGAGGATCGGAGTCTGCGGGGTTGCAGATGGTTGTCGAGATGGTGGATCTCGAGTTGGCGTTGTGGTGGCTGTGCGTGTGGATCAGAGTGCGTGGATCGTAGCGTTGGTTGCTGCGGGTGGATTTCTGAGGAAGTGCAGAGCAGTGGAGGATTGGTTCATCGGTGTGTGTTGTCTCCGGCGGCGTGAGACGTGTTGTTGCCGTACCGTCGCTTGAGATATTGTGGTTCATGGCACTGGCAGGTGGAGAGTTGGGGAAATGTGTTGGCGAGGTTGCCGCATGAGTACCCTGTTCTTGCGTTGGAGGTTGTGTTCGCGGATGAGATCGTGTTCTAGAGAAGTGTGTCGTAGATCGTAAGAGGTTGTGTGTCTCGTGGCTCTGTGATAAGAGCGGGAGTCGGGATTGGCAGGCGTCCTCTTGGATTAATTGAGATGGAGGTTTTGATGAGATAGGATTCGATGAGACAAGACGGTGGTTGATGCCTGTGTGTGGAGGTCTCTGATGAGACGTTGGCGTTGGGTATTGATCCTCAGTCTGTGGCCAGCAAGGGAGGATTCCCCGTAAGTCTGAGTCGAGTGACGTGAGGACCGAGGGGAGATGGTGTCATTGGGTCTTGCCGTGCTCCCCTGAGAGGGTAGAGTTGGCGTGAGGTTCGAGATTGGAGGTGGTGGTGGTCTGTGCGAGTGTCCGCGGAAGGCCTGTCGTGTGTTGGATCGTGCCTGCTGGGCCGGTGGCGGTTTCCCATTGGCAAATGTCTGGTGACCAGTGGATGGTCTTTCACAGACAGAAGATGCTGGTGGTTGTGCATCGAGAACGGCGAGAGCCGTGTGCATAAGAGGCCGTTGGTGGCCGTTTCTGAGATGTGCTTTTTCGGATGGGATCTGGGCTCTGTCGAAGTTGGTCGTTTGGCAGAGTTAGCCCGTGCTGTTGTTGGCGTTCGGGTTGCCAAGTGTGAGCTGGTGGGAGCTCCGTGTTGGTTGTCCCTGGTGTAGGGCGTGGGATTGGTCAGCTGGCAGAGAAGCTGGTGTTAGGTTGGTCCGCCGAGCGTGAGCTTTGATCGATGGATTGGTTCTTGTGGCGAGGATTGCGTTCCCTAGGTGAGCGAGAGGGTGGCAGCGATGCCGTGGGTGTTTTTCGTTGTGTCTGAGGTGATACCAGACTTGTGCCCTTGTGTTATGCCTGCTCTGGTGGCCGGTGTGTGCGCGGTGTGCGGAGCGTGGCATTGTTCGTGATTATGGTCTGGCCGTATCCCTCATGATCGTGGTTTTTGTGAAGAATCGAGGTTTTTCTATGCTGGGACTTTGGCAATGTTGTCAGTTGGTTCTGTGTTCTTCCCCTGGGACTTCGTGCTAGGTCTTGAATTTCGAGGATGAAATTCCTTTAAGGGGGGAGGGCTGTAATGCCCCGGAATTTTCGGATCCTTGTTCATGGATCCCGGATCTGATTTCTCGGAGTGTCCGGCTCCGTTGTGTCCGAAATTTCATTTCGGACATCTTTCGTGTTCGGATCGGCGCGATTCGGAGTTGTTTCGGAGGCCCGGAAGCGTTCCGCAGCTTTTCCGCGTGTGTTTTCCGATTCTCGGTGTGTGTTTCGGTAATTCCTTCGGAACCTCGTTGCGGGTGACCGGGCCGTTCACTAGGGCGCGAGTGGTGCCGTTGCGATCGGTGCGTTCCGAGGATCGCGGAAATGTGATTTTTTCTGGCATTTTCGGGAATTTCTGAATTTTCTATATATAACCTCCTTTTTCTCTCTCCCCTCTCATTTCTCTCTTCTCTCCCTCTCTCTTCTCACGCTCTCTCCTCTCTCCCTCTCTCTCCGGTGGCCGACGGGGTGGAGCGTGGGCGAGGCGGGGACGGCGCGGGCGAGGATGGATGAGGATCGAGGCGGTGGAGGCGTGGTGAAGCTCGGCCGTGGGTTCGTGGAACGGCGAGGCTTCAACGGCGTTTTCTTCATGGATCGGCGTCCACGGCGCGTCGAATCTTCGGTGGAGGTAGGGAGATGGACCCTCAACCCGTGTACTTCATTTCCCGCGAGTTTTGTAGGCCGTGGTGAGCCGAGCGGGCTAAACGGGGTAATTTGGAGAAAATACATATTTTTGAGGTGTGAGCCGGATCTCTCGTTTTACCGTGTTTTTGGGCGATCCAGGGGTTTAGATGTATGACTAGGGGCTTGGGGAAGGTTTCCCCTTTTATTTCCCCTTCACCTGGGGGTGAATGGGGCATGGAATGGTTTTTCCCGCGGTTTCCACCGTTTTCGGGCGCGGACTGAGAACGCGCTATGCTCCAGTAGCGCGTTCTTGATGGTCGCGCTGCCCTGATGGGGCGCGTTCATCGGAGAAGATGAACAGTATGGTGGTCCCGATCGCGCTAGGGGGTCCTAGCGCGTTCTTCCTTGTCGCGCTAGGGGTCCCTAGCGCGATCTGTCCTGTCGTCTGGTGTTCCTCTTGGGCCGTGTGTGTCCCGGACACCCCGTGGAGTTCCGTGACCGTGTCTTTGGGTGTCCGGAGGTTCCGTTTACCTTGATTAGCGTGCCCGTGGGCTTGGTGGGTCCGGGTGACCCCAGACGTTTCGGGTTTCCGTGTTCTCTCTCGATCGAGTCACCGTGTATCGGTGTGTGCGCGGTGGAGTTACCCCGCATGTCGTGACTCTTCCTGAAAGATGATCCCCGAGTGGGTCATGTGTTTGGCCGTGGGCGGTGCGTCCGTTTCTTCTCCGACCGTGGTCACCGTGCGATGGTGCTGGTACGTGGGACGGTCCCCGTACTTCGTCAGGTTCGGACGTTGTTTTCCGTTGTCTTGAGAATCTACTCTCTCAGTGATCCTCCACTAGTCGTAGCTTCCTGCGCACGCGTGTGCGGACCCACCTGGGAGTGGTGGAGAGCGCGACCCGGTGAGACGCGATTTTTAGGCTGGTTTCCGTCGGCCCCTTGCCTTTGCCACCAGAGTCCGGTGGGGGGGAAAACCAGCTAGAGGACCCGACCTAGAGCAGATGGTCTGTGTGTGCACACGTAGTTGGGGGCTTAGGACACGTGCTGACGAGCGTGACCCCAGCTAGTCCTTATTGTGGTACTGGTTACTGTGTGTGTCTGAGTCTCACGCCTAGGGCGTCGTAGCTAGACACTTGTGACGCGGTGTAAGACGTCAGGGGACGCATCCGGTCGTTCTTCTAGTGGGAGGTACTCCTGTTCTGGACAGAGAGTGACAGACTATCAGTTTCCGTGTGACTTCGACCTTCGGGTTTTTGGTTGCGTTGACCGTTGAGTTTCGGTTGTCTCGCTGTGGCACGTGCGTCGATTTTTGTACCGTGTGACTGGTTCTAGTGTAGTTTGGTAGCCCTTGGCCGTGAGTCTGGGGTGTGTTCCGGTACAGTAGGAGTAGCTATAGTGCCGAGGTTTTGCCGGCCACCGTAGTTACTTTTCTGCTTTCGTAGTTACTTCTTTCCGTTGCTGTCTTGCTAGCGTAGCTTTCCTTCTGCCGTTGTTTCTCAGTTGGGGTTCCACGGGATCCCTACTGGGCCAGTGACAGGAGGCTCACCCCTGCGTTTCAGGTGCGGCGGTTCTGTCTCGAGGTTCGAGGGTGCTGTGCGGAGGTTCTTAGTTGCCAGCTTGCCGAGCCGTGTTCACTTGGCAAGTGGTACGTTTTTACTGCTTTAGACTGTACTTTCTGTTGGACTGGACTCTGTTATAGCTGTAGTTATTTTTTCTTTCAGCTTGTTGTTGTTGGTTGTCCTGCTTTATTTCCTATTTCTTTGTGCCTCCGCACTCCTTTTTAGCCCTTCCGAGTCTCCCGGCTCGTGGGCGGCGGGTCGGGATTCGAATGGTATCGGGCTCCTCCCGGTATCCGGATCTCGGGTCGTCACATCATCTTTCCGACATAGGAAAATGACGGAGGCCTTGCTATGCAGGCTGGCAATGAAGGGCGAACGCGTTCACGGCAGTCCTGCAGAACAAATAAATTTACTTAAAATTTAAAAATTATGATATTTTTGTCAAACAAAATGTCTTATTTTCATCAATTTTAAAAATTAAGTTGAAAGTCATAGTTTTTAAGATAAAAAGAGTTTTTTAAAAAAACTATTTCCAAACACTCTGTAACCTTTTCTTCAACTTTGATTCATTTAATTTAACCGAACAAGTTAAATCAAGTTATTTATTAAATTTTATTTTGACATGCGGTGCAGTGGCCAATGGCTGGGGGAGGGAGGGGGGAGGGCGGTAAACTTCTGCAAACTTGGCCAGCCCAAAGTGGATGCCCCACTAATCGTTGACGACCGGCTCCCTCTTGGGGGAGCGCACGCGGGGGTGAATCACCACGCTACAGCGCCGGGTTCAAGTCAAGTTATTTATCAAATGTGTTCACACGAGTCGCTCATCCAACCTATCGATTCACTCTTATACCGACCGATAAAAGTAACGAGGGAGTTGGGACCCCAGCTCATGCACATCACAGTCAATAAATTTTATATCTATGATATGATATAAATTGGATCCTTTTTAATATTTTAATTTTTAAAAGAAAAAATTCATAATGCCCATGCACGAGAGATGCCCTCAGTTAAGACTAAATGCTTTTGTCCATCGAAGAAGAGAGGACTGGGCATTAAAAATTATTAATAACGTCGTAACATCTAAAATATTTCCATCGACTTTTATTATTTTTAAATAATTCATTTTGAGTCATTTGATTTGCCATAAAATACTATAAAATTAATATGGTAAAAGTCTATTTTGTCATATAAATACAACGTTTTACCGCATCAATAGATAAAAACGAGATAATGGATCGGCTTGTTCTAATACTAATTGGCCAAACGTCATGGGTAAAAATAAATTAAGATACTAAATTGTCAATATTTATGAAAAAGTCACCACAAGAGTGGGGAGGGGAAGGTTAACTCTCCTTCCGTCTGTAAAGCATTCATGATGAATATATTATATATATATATATATATATATATATAATATACAAGGCCAACAATCCCCCTTCGGTGCATTAATCCGAGCAGTACTACTGGTGTTTCTGACTGTCAAAATCATGTGGTCATGTATCTCTCGGGGTACCGGAAGTGAAATAACAATGAGAAATGTTATCTTTTTTATATATTTTGTACCCTTTGTTATCTCATTTGAACAATATTTTTCCCGTGATTATTTAATTTTAAGAGTCTGTATAATTAATAATGTTGATTCATAACTCATGTGTTTAACACTTTGAGATAATTATATATATATATAAAGTATAGTAGTATATATAACAAATGTTATTACTAATGGGATGTCGCCTTTTCTAAGCTTAGTCTTCTCTTGTTTGCTCAACTAACAATACCCTATCATTAAATATGATAATGCATATGATTACACACATGCGCGCGCGCACACACACATAAATAAATATATATGTTAATATTATATTACTCGTGTCGGCCATACCACCAAAGGAGGTCTCCCCTCTTAAGTCTTAAGAGCCTTTTCTTGGTTGACAAATAATAATACTTATAATAATCTCTGGCTCGCTAGTTCTGTGCTTTAATCCCCTCCTCTTTGCCGTCGCCGTCCTTCCCCTTGTTGGCCTGTACCCTGCCGTCGGTGCCCGCAAGCATGTGGTACTTGTCCCGCCGGGTGAGATTGGTGCACTCGAACCCCAGCGTCCCCGCCAGCACCCTCTGGATGTAGTTGGCCACCTCGATGGCCGACTTCCCGCCGGCGCCGCACATCAGCTCCGGCGGCAGCCGGTCCAGGAAGGTGAGCTCGTACGTCGGCCGGGGGTTCATGAAGAAGAAGTAGGGGTCCAGCAGCTTGTACCCCCTCACCGTCGTGCCGTGGAACATCCACTGCTTGGTGTTGACGGCGACGGGCACGATCCGGTCGGTCAGCTCCGCGAACAGGGCGCTGAACCGGAGCAGGAAGGGCTCCCGGCACGTCGTGCCCTCGGGGCAGATCACCAGGTCGCCCTCCTCCAGCAGCCGCTTGATGTTGGCGGCGTCCTTTTCCCGCTCTCGCGACAGCGCCACCGCCCTGATGGGGCAGATGAGCTCGTTGAACCTGCTGATGCTGTATGTGACGCAGCTGATCTTGCGGCCGAGGGCGACGGCGATGACGATGGGGTCCAGCATGCTGCGGTGGTTGCAGACGAAGAGAACGCCCGGATGGCCCTTCTTCGGGGGCGGAGGGGGATTGCCCCGGACAACCAGGTTGATGCCCATGAGCTTGTAGGTGTGGAAGACGACGCGCTCCGGGAGGGGGAGGTTGAGGTAGACGCGGACGAGGCAGAGGGCGAAGCCGACGGGCATCCACAGGAAGGTGAGGAGGGCGACGAGGGGGGTCGGGCGCCGCGCGAGGCGGCCGTCGTGGAGGATGACAGGGGTGAGCAGCTTGTTCCTCGGCAGGGGCTTGCATCTGGTTGGCGGCACCACATAGCTCTCCTGCTTCCAGGTGTAGTAGTGAAACATTTTAGTGCATGCAACAAACACGGTAGGAATTCGATCGAGAGAAGGACTTAATCTAGCTAGTGCGCAGAAGTTGGAACTAAGAAAAGTGGGCATCTTAATATGTTATTGCTGCATTGATTAAAGATTAAATCTCAGAGAAGGGAACGAGGCAAACTAATATGTTATTTTAGCTTATATACGAACCTTAGACAGTGACATGAACGCGTAGTCGGCTTCTCCGACCCCGATCCCCACGTCTGGTGAGCTACCGGCAAGTTCCCGCCTGAGGGCCTCCGCCATGAGCTTCCCCACCAGCACCCCCGGCCTCTTGACTAACCCAGTTGCCCGGCCGGACCTGGTGACCTCTATCTCCGTTCCGACCACCTGGTCCGCCCCCAGAAACACCCTGGCGAATGGCTCCACCAGGATCCTTGGGCTAGCCGTCGCCACCAGCCGCTTGCCGAAGGCGCCGCTGAACACCCGCCAGCTCTCCGGGTGGACGTCCTCGGCATAGAACTTGGGCAGCACCGACCGCGCCGCCATCTCGATGTCCCTCACCCTGAGACCCGCGAAGGAGATGAAGACGAGGGCCTTCATGGCGAGTGTCTCCGACAAGGAGCGGAGGAGGAAGACGATGGGGAAGGAAGCCAGGAGCAGGAAGGCGCGCAGGAGGGAGCCGGCCTCGAGGGCGACGAGCATGAAGTAGGGGAAGGCGCTGGGGGAGATGAGGAGCCCCCCATCGAGCTGGGCGACGGCCGTCTGGCTTGACCTCCCTTCGGTGCTACATTGAGTGATCGGCGGGAAGGGATGCAACCCCATGATTAATTACCTCCGTATGTGGTTCCTGGTTTACGTGTCTCTGCCTCCGTGTGTGCGTGTGGAGAGAGAGAGAGAGACAGAGAGAGAGAGAGGAGGTGACTGATCGACGTTATGCAGGGTGAAGTGAGGGGGGGGGGATTTAAATGCTCAGGGGAGCCCCAGGATCTCAATTTGTTCTACTAAAAGTCAGGTGACGTTTGGTTTGGCTAACCCCGCGGTTGAGGGATTAGCCTGCCACATGCCCATGGATACTCGCTATTTTCCTCTCGGTGGGTGAGCTCTTAAGATAGAACGGGTGAGAGGGGAGGGCCGGGAGTAGTTGAGAGGGCTGAAACCGTCCCCTACCCGCAAATGCGATGGGCTTCTGCTTCGGTGGGCGCCTTGCCTCGCACACGTAACAATTAATTTCAGGAGAAATACTTGTGTGTGATTTAGGTTTGTAGTCGCACTGTATGTCATCTTGCAAGTTGCAATCTTCTCTCTCACTGATCCATCTATATTTTTATTTATGTGAAATCTATTTTATAAAAACGAAGTATACAATATAAAAATGAAATATATAATATGAAAATGAAATATGCCGTCAAATAGAAATACAGAGTAGGAACGGAATATATATTTGTGAGAAGAAATGTGTTATTTTTCACTCTATTACGTATAAATAATTTTAACACTGCATATTTCAGTCCCGCAATATTTTTCCTCCCATAGTATGTTTTGTCTTTATGGAGTGAATCCCATGTCCTCCTCTTCCTAGGGCTCACGTCTATCACCTCAGTCATATATAAGTGATACTTAAATATTAGGTCATAGAAACTTGAGCTACTATATATAGGACGGAAGATTGCAAGATGAGGTGCCGATCAACTAGATCGTTTCTAACTAAATTGCTGCGGAGTATATATATATTAATGTGACTGCATGTATATAAAGAGGGGGGCGCACCACGAGAAGATCCAACTGTTCAATTGAGTATAGAGAGCAGTGAGAGTAATGAGATCACGAGCACATTAATTTGGCTAATTGATTACTTTTGGTCCAACACAGTCATTAATTAACCTACCCAATTGTGTCTCCTTGGCGATGCAGGGAAGCAGAACAGTAGGTACCGCGTTGAGCATTTAATAACGCTAGCTATATACGCTGGCGGTGATTTATTTTGGGCCCTCTTTTAGGTTAGCACTGATGACCATATTTTTCCCACTTCACAAGGGAAATGTGAGGTCCACATGCTCTGATTAATTGGAATTAGGTGCAAGGTTTCGTACGAAAAGAGAGAGAGTATTATAGCCTGCTTGCCCCGCATGTAGTTGGGATCATGGTTTGATAATTGGGTCGTACCGGTATTTTATTAATACGTTACGGCATTATACCGTATTATATCGTAATATGTCAATTATATAATAAATATGTATTATAATAAATTACGTGTTAAAATCACTCGGTAGGTTAGATAATTAGGGAGAGAGATTTAGAGTTCAAATCTCTGATCCGACTTTTATTTTGGCCATTTCTTTAAAGAAAAAATAAAATTTAAAAAAAAACATGCAACTATTACGGTTCGAAATCAGGTCAACCGAAATAAAGACACACTCCCAATCAATTTAACTATCAAAATTTATTGAACATAAAATAAAATATATAATATTAAAATAAATATAAATATCATGTCGATTGTTTACCACGTGTCGGCCGTACCAATCTACGACTTATACAGTGTGGTAAATAACATACTGGATCGATATTACAAATCTTGATTAGAATGTGCACGTGACTTAAGAGTATTAAGAGTGTATTAATTAATTAGAGTGCTCTCCCCAACATTAGCACATTACTGCCATATATATATATATATATATATATATATATATATATATATATATATATATATATATATCCATCCTTCTCTCTCTTTTTTCCATAGTTTTAGGGTCACCGAGATGTACAGCAGAGTCCGTCCCCCCACATCTCCATCCACTCTTTTTCTAGTCACACCGTGCATGTCAACCCAGGGGGCGGGGAGAAAAGAGTATAAGGAGAAGGTCGCAAGGAGGATCCCGAGTGAGTGGACCGATAAAGATTTTATCTCGTGATAGAGAATTCTCAGGTTCAACTCCCAAGAACATTTATTTGATTCACATTTAATATTAGTCGAGAGATGTAAGTCTAGAATTTACTATCTTTGAAAAAAAATCGCCGTTAGATTTGAACCCCAAATTTTTCACAATGCTCTGTGTAGATCTTCACTGTGCTAACTTCCTCGTCGTCAAAATAATAAAAAGATAGTTGCAAATCTAGACGAGCCATAACCGAATTTAATTATTTGAGTAACCATAAATTTATTCGAATTGGGCTCTTATTATTTTGCATGAGACGGGTTCAAGCGTTGAGCTCAACACGACCTCTCCCTCCACAGCTGGGTTTGGAACCTGGAATTCTGAAGTTTAACTTGACGCTCACAAGGTTCAGAGTATATATCTTTTCAAGAACAAGGCTTATATGTGGGAACCATATATATATTGCCCTTTGAAGAGTGATATGGTGCCACACTTAATTTCTGTGATCCTGTTTGTCACATTCTTTTTACTGTCATCCAGTTTCAAAATGGAATGGCAGAACAAATGAACTTAAGTTATTCATATATATCAGCCGTGCGATTTCATGATCATCAAGGCCGCCTTACGTACCTTTAACAACCTAGCACAATAACTCAAAAGCGAGCAGTTCTTTCCCCGGGATCGGTCGGTCTTGTTTGTCTGCGCGGTGGGGGGAGCTTGTGTTGCTAGCAGACGTACGTGTGTCCTCTATGGGTCGGGCGTCCCAGGACAATATAGAACCCAGATCCGTTTGTGTACTCGGTACGAACAATGCTGTAGGAGGTTGTCGGGTCGGTTGGGATCTGTTGTGCTATTTGAACCGGGAAAGAAAAATAAATCATTTATTAGATACATGTAACCGTACCCAGCGTTTGGGTTCAGATTAAGGTACGCAGAGACAATACCGTGTGATGAGGAAGGTTTGTCTTAGTGTGATGAGGAAGGTTTGTCTTCCTATCAATACCATGTACGTACGTACGTACGTAGTGCCCTCCATTCCAAATGATGGATAATTAATTTGTTAGAGCAGTCTTGACCAATATATATAATTAATCCCAACCCAGTGAACTTGTCGATGGAGATCACTGATCCACCGTCTCCTTTGTTCCCAATGAGGAGCCTGTTCCAACCAGCCCTAGCTACCACCACTCCGTAGCCAAAAGGGAGAGAGGAAGGTAGCTGGAACACATCTCGACTGTGACCCCCACATGCAGAAGGGTTCAAACCAACCTGAACCTAATTAACGCAGAAACTCAGATCTTCGCTCGATTTAGGTGGGTTAGGACCGATCAGATGTTCATAGAGCACCGTGGAGTAGGCACTGTCTGAGAAGAAGAAAAACAAAGAAAGTGACGGGAGGGGGGGGGGGGGGGCAAGTTAACCTAGAAGTTTTGCATTCTTCGTCCTTGAGTATCTGAGTTCTAATTTATCGTACAAGACACACTCTCATCTGATAATTTAAAATTTTTAAAAATAAAAATTAGATTCGATGCATATATAATGTTAGACTCATTTTTTTTAATTTATCTTTTTAATTTTAGATTTTTTTGACCGCCGGATGGAGTTGTATTCATATATTAATTAGTTAGAGAGCTGTAGATTTCACATCATAAATAATTTTTAAAAAATAATTTATTTGATGCACACTCTAAAGCCCACTTTGCTTCTCGATTAGGGTAAGGCGAATATGTCACCCAGGAGTTTCGACCCTCATGGGTCGAATGACTTGTTCCATAAAATCCTCCCTTAACTCCGAACGACCCCGAATAAGGGTGCGAGGTATCAAAGCAGGTTAATAATCATTTGCGTGGATAAGTCACTCTATTCCGACGTTAATCGATTATCAAAGTGGGTCTAAATGTGTAATTGATCTGAAGATGTACTAAACATAACTCAACGACGAATAGACTATGGAATTAAAGACAGAGGTGAGATATATATATATATATAACCACGTGCAACTTTTCCTATCACAGAGTCAGAATAAAAGAGGATGACAAGAGAAAATAGATGAAATGCACCGAAAGAGGGAGGGGAGGAGATAGAGATAGAGAGAGAGAGAGAATTGTCAGTTCTCAAGCCAATTTAACTATGTGGGTAAAAGAAAGAGTCCAACCTGCTGCATTGTCGGCGTCCCCCTGTCGTGGAAATAAAAAAAAGTCAAAAAATTTCAGGTCAATTTCCATTATCCAATCGACGATCCTACGGTTGAAACAAACTTTAAAAAATAAAATATTAGATGCCCCTGATTGCCCAAAATATTGTGCCAACCATGATTACTTTATTTAGGGTATCCGATATTTTTTTATTTGAGCCAACCTCTAGAAAAAGTAAATTAACGGCACGTAGTGCAATAGATAAAACTATTAAGTTAAGGAGTATTTGGTGCAAAAGAGGGCAAACGTTACTTTTTCTTTTCGACCTTGGAGGAGATAGAGAGGATGTGGAAATAGGGAGGTCAGTGGACACTTGTCAGACTTGTGTTGATATAAGTTAAGTTTAAGGGCGTGTTTGGCACTCTAATGGAGTGGATTATAAAAATAATTTTTAATTATTGAAAGGTTCTTTATGAGAGACAAACATATTAATGTTTAAAAAATTGATCTCTCATTTTAAAAGTGGATTCTTTTAAGGTTAGAGAGAGATAAGAACAATAAAGTGTATTTTCTCTCAAATTTAAAAGTTCATTTTAGTGGAATTTTGAAAAGAGAAAGTATATTGTAATCATTGGAGTGGCATCCATATGTTTCATAATCTCCTACGTCAAAATTTACCTCTTTTCACACATATTCTCAAATACACCCTAAGTCAAAATGAGAAGACTCGTTAAGAGTATAGTTCAGATCCTCTCCGTGCTAAAGAGGATTGGACTCAAATAGCCTCCAATAGGAGAGTTACAAATGTCCTTAATTGTAATCTCCCAAGCCAATCATCATCTTCGTCCCTTTAACTCGTTTAATTGAGTTCTGAGCAAATAAATGCAATACTAACATAGTCTTCTATTTATCTGCTGAACGTTGAATAGATAAATACAGCATTATTTTAATGTTATATACCTTTGCATAAGGTTGTATTTGAAATTGATTGAAGGGTTAAAATGCATCGGAGGAAAAGTTAGCGCGATGTGTGGCAAATTGGAGTCAAGTCATCTCTTGGACCAAGAGAATCTATAGACTCTTAAGAATAATAACAAATACTTATTATTCTGTCGTCACCAGGCACTGATGGAGCAACAACAGGAGGAGGAGCCAGCACCACCGCTCACCCACTCGTTGAGCAGGCACCCCCCTCACCCACCCGGCGAGCACCCACCACCCTCCCAACCCCCTGTGCCATCGCTACGCTACTCCTCTCACCCACCCAACGAGCACCCGCCTCCCAGCCCCTTACACCACCGTTCTCACCCTCCCAGACCCCTGAGCCACCACTCCCAATGAGCAGCCTTCCCCCGTCACCCACCCAAAGAGCACCCCCCACCCTCCCAACCCCCTGTGCCACCGTTCCCAGTGAGCAGTCGGCCCCCCCTCACCCACTTGGCGAGCACCCCCCCCCCCCCACCTCTGAGCCCCCATCCCATTCCCCCTCTGGCCCTGTAACGACCCGAGAATCTAATTACCGGGAGAGACCCGATAACCCGAGACTCGAACCGCCGCCCATGAGCCGGGAGGGCTCGGAAGGGCTAAAAGGAGTGTGGAGGCACAAAGAAATAGGAAATAAAGTAGGATAATTCAATAATTAACATAAATAAATAAACAACTACAACTACAATAGAGTCCAGTCCAACAGAAAATACAGTCTAAAATAGTAAAAACGTACAACATGCCGAGTGAACATTCGGCCCGGCGAGCTGGCAATTGAGAACCTCCGAACAGCACCCTCGAACCTCGAGGAAGAACCGCCACACCTGAAAGGCAGGGAGTGAGTCTCCAAAACAGAGACTCAGCAGGGATCCCGCGGAACCCCACCAAGAACCAACGGCGGTACAGAAAGCTGTAACTACGGAAGCAACAGTAACAGCAGGAACAGTAAACCCGGTGGCCGGTCGAAACACGGCACTACAACTACTCCTACTGTACCAGAAAGCACACCTCGAGCTCGCAGTCGAGGCTGCCGAACCACACTATTACCACCTACCAAAGTAAAAACCCACGGCAATCGCACCGCAGAGGCCTGTCTCCCAGGACACGGCCAACCTGGACACGCTGTCCAAGGTGCAACCCCGACCACCTGGTCACGGGTACCGCACAGCAAGATGCAACCTCGATAAAGCTACTAGCACTAGTCTCACGGCACGAAAACTGACACACGCGCCACCGCGAGACCACCGAAACTCAACGGTCAACACGACTAAACCTGAAGGTCAAAGTCACAGAGACTGACAGTCTGTCACTCCCGACTCGACAAGAGTACCTCCCACCAGAAGCATAGCCGGTAGCATCCCCTGACGTCTTACACCGCATCGCAGGTGAACTGCCTGACGTGGTAGCTCCTACCAAAGGCACGAACACCGAACAAGTAACCAGAAACAAGTGACTAGCTGGGGTCACGCCCGTCGACATGTGTCCAACCGCCCCCAACTACGTGTGCACACACAGACCATGCGTCCCTGGTCTGGCCCTCTGACCGATTTTCCTCTTAGTCGGACTCTGGCTGCAAGGCGTGAGGCCCGACGGAAACCAGTCTAAAACCGTCTCTAAGGGTGTGCCCGTACACCTACTCCCCAAGTGCGACTAGCACACGCGAACTGGTGGGTTACGACTAGTGGAGGGTCACTAAAGGAGTAGACTCTTAAGTCAACGGAAAACAACATCCGAATCCGACGACGTACGGGGACCATCCCACATACCAGCACCGTCGCACGGTGACCACAGTCGGAGAAGAAACGGGACTCGCAGCCCACGGCCACACACACACCCTGCGCGAGAGTCGAGAAAACCCAAGTGACTGGACAGTCCTCTAGACGCACTACAGCCAACGGTCCTTGAGTCACAAGACTCGGGGTCAAGATCGTCGTACGCAACAGCATAAGGCCGTCAATCTAGTCCAATCTCTAGGTCTAAAACCACGGTAGCACGCGTATTGAGATAGCTCACGAGCCGCCAAGACCATTCCCTCGGGAAGGGAATTCAAGGGACTAAGGCCACATGCACGGCTCACTCGGAAAGCACAATAGCACGATTCCCAAGGCAACTCGCACACCGCCAAGCTGTAGCCCAACTCAAGGAGAAGAGGGAAGCCTCCAGCCCCAGACTGGACAATTGGGCACGCAGCCCAAAGCCTCACACAGGACCCACTCGGGAATCGCTTTCCGGAGAAACCAACGACGCACGCCAACACACGGTGACACGAGTCGAGAACGCTACACCCCGGGACCACACCGTACCACGACACCTGGTCCCGACGACATGCACAGCATCCGTCAGGCCACGGGTCGACACGTGGTTCGAGAACCACACACCCAGGACTCGAATCGGTCAAAACGAAACACCGGGTTAGACTGGCACATGTGCAGTTCACCCTGGGCCGCTCAAGGGATGTGCGGCTGGGGCACAGCCGCTCAAGAGACATGCGGTCAGGCAGGAGCCGCACAAGGCCCTAATCGGACTAACCCCAAAGGGAGAATGGACGGTTAGGGCTGGACTGCCCAAGGGGATGTACGGACAAGGATCGTCCACACAACCCAACCGACCTACTCCAGTGTCGGTCAAAACGGTTTTGACCAAACCGCACAACGCAACCGACACTACACTGTTGACCAAGGGTCAACGGGGATATACGGCCAGCGCCTGGCCGCACAAGCCCACGGAAGGACAGACGGCTGAGGACCCTCCGCCCATGGGGGAGACATGCGGTCCACACCTGGCCGCACATCACATGTCTGGTCTATCGTCCGACCGCACAACCCCAAAACCAGGACGAGATGAACGGTCCAAAGCTAGCCGCCCATACGATGGGCGGGCCCTGGTTTGACCGCCCAACCATCACGGTGGGTAAACCCAGGGGGTCGCCCGACCGCGGCCTGTCCACACCCCGTTAGTGCCGAAACGAAGGGGATACAGCCACAACCACCCTGGCAAACACATGGACTCCGACCGGAGTAAAAACGACGCACGAATCGTGAGAAACGAGCGATTCTACCGAAGTTGCCCAAAAAGGGTTACCGAGCTTCCCGGAGCTCTACCGGTCCAACGGGACCACCAATCGAGATGAAATTAGGGGGAAAAGAACGCTCTCGCCCCAAGGAATCCGTTGACAGTAACCGATCTGAAAATCGTCGCCATTTCTCGACCGACCCTACGAAACCTACAAAACTACAGTTTCGCTAGAACGGACCCAAACACAGCCGTTTCCACACCGAACGACGTGCAATGACAGGGAAAATGAGCAGAACGCAGCAGTGTTCCGTCACCCTACCTCCACCGAAGAAATCGCGCACCGGAGCGACTAATCCACGCCGAAAATTGCCCGGAACACGAACGACGACATCTCAGAATCCACCGAGGGATCGCGCCCACAACCGCCTCGATCCTCGCCCATCCTCGCCCGCATCCTCGACCGCGCCTGACTGAGGAAGACCACGCACGGGCCGCCATACACGCATCAACGGGAAACCTCCATCGGCACAACAGGCACGATCCAATCGAGACAGGCCATCCGCTGACACTCCACAGACCGACATTGCGGCTCGAGCCAGATCTCGCTCGAACATGGCAACCAATCTCGAACCTCCTACCAATACTTCCCACTCCGGGGAGCACGGCAGAACCACGAGATAAGGATCTCCCCACGGTCTCCACGGTACTTGACATAGACTTACCAGGAATTCTCCCTTGCGGGTCACAGACCAAGGACCGCCACACCAACGACAACATCTCAACAGAGACCCTCGCACACAGGCACCGCCCTTCGAACCGAACTCCTCTCAAAACAACCTCGAAGGATGCCTGCGAACTCAGTTCACACTCTTACCACAGAGCCACTAAGCACCACCGAAACCACCGCAACCTAGTCGACAACGACACGACCAGTGGACACGGGTTCCCAAGCAAAGCACAACTTACCACGGTCGGTCACTCGGCCAACCCGCAAGCCACTCTCGGCAACCAACCGGTCCCACAATCTGTTAGAGATCACTTCTCCCAGCGCGGTCTCACCCAAGAACGCGATCTCTAACACAGAAACAGGGTACTCATGCTGCACACGAGCCAACATATTTCCCCCGGGGACACCAACCACCAGTGCCACAAACCACAAATGCCACAAGCACTGGCACGGCAGCAACACGTTTCACACAGAGGAACCAATCCTCCCGTGCTCAACGCAAACTCAGGAATCCGCCCGTAGCAACCAACGCTACGATCCTGAACCAGTGGGTCACAAGCCCACCACGCTTCCGATGCGCACTCTGATCCACGCGCACACAGTCAAGAAAGTAAACACCGCCCAACCGGCACTCGTCCTTCCGGAATAGCGCCAGCACACCCTCACACGACAAGGGAATGGGCACAGCTTCTCACAGGCAACCACCTTGCCAAGACAAGGAGCACGTCTGGAGACTGATCTCGAACCTCGCGCACGCTGGAAACAACACCATCCAGCACCAAGGAAAACCATCGCTCCCGTCAGGTCAGCGCCTCCGACACACTCGGCAAGTGTCACGTCGGACCGCGATCCCGGCATCTCCCGATGCACCACCGCTATAATTCCTCAAACTACAGCGCACCGCGCCAAGAGCCGCAACACGAGCCATAACGACAACCGTCGACGCTCATCCTCGAGTCCCGAACTCACCGTGGAGCCTTCACATCTCAAGCCAACTCCAGGGCGAACACAACCCATCCACTGACAAAAACGCAGGAGCAAAGACTTACTGGGACATCTCTGCCAAATCCTACCTCAAAATCCGTAGAACAATCAGGACCGACATGTCATTCTGACGCCACAGAGCATGACAAGAACATCAGGCTCGACGAAATAGCAGCTCACCGAGAAGATATTCCGCTCACCCGAGCACACTTCACGATCAAAACACCCGCTCTGCCACCTTAAACTATGACCTGAACACCTCAGGGGCTGGACAAATCTCAAGCTGGAGTGGCCAAAAACCGACAGCAGCTCCCTCGAAGCACGCTGACGGCCACATAACCATGAACAATCCTCTCCAGCCACCTGACCATGCTGCAGGTTCCTCGAACGCAGCACCGTGAGATCACGCCTGCCAGCAACCTCTGCCCAACGCAGCACAACCAGGGCCACCACCAATGAGGGAGAAGACTCTCGACCTCGATCCTTAGGCCCCATGCTGGCATGAAAGCCGCGGACAGCAACCACCTTCACACCGCCACGCAGCGCGCTCAAGCTCTCGAGCGAGAAACAGAGCGAAAAAATAAGCACAAAACCCTAAGCCAACTGTCGACTGTACTGGACCTTATGGACTCTGATCACTGTAGTATTTAGAATTTTTATGTACGTCCACAACCTCCGCTCTGATACCAGCTGTAACGACCCGAGAATCCGATTACCGGGAGAGACCCGATAACCCGAGACTCGAACCGTCGCCCACGAGCCGGGAGGGCTCGGAAGGGCTAAAAGGAGTGTGAAGGCACAAAGAAATAGGAAATAAAGCAGGATAATTCAACAATTAATAGAAATAAATAAACAACTACAGCTACAACAGAGTCCAGTCCAACAGAAAGTACCGTCTAAAATAATAAAAACGTACCACATGCCGAGTGAACACTCGGCCCGGCGAGCTGTCAACTGAGAACATCCGAACAGCACCCTCGAACCTCGAGAAAGAACCGCCACACTTGAAAGGCAGGGAGTGAGTCTCCAAAACAGAGACTCAACAGGGATCCCGCGGAACCCCACCAAGAACCAACGGCGGCACAGCTGGCTGTAACTACGGAAGCAACAGTAATAGCAGGAACAGTAAACCCGGTGGCTGGTCGAAACACGGCACTACAACTACTCCTATTGTACCAGAAAGCACACCTCGAGCTCGCAGTCGAGGCTACCGAACCACACTAGTACCACCTACCGAAGTAAAAACCCACGTCAATCACACCGTAGAGGCCTGTCTCCCAGGACACGGCCAACTTGGACACGCTGTCCAAGGTGCAACCCTGACCACCTGGTCACGGGTACCACACAGCAAGATGCAACCTCGGTAAAGCTACTAGCACTAGCCTCATGGCACGAAAACTGACACACGCACCACCGCATGACCACCAAAACTCAACGGTCAACACGACTAAACCCGAAGGTCAAAGTCACAGAGACTGACAGTCTGTCACTCCCGACTCGACAGGAGTACCTCCTACCAGAAGCACAGCTGGTAGCGTCCCCTGACGTCTTACACCGCACCGCAGGTGAACTGTCTGACGTGGTAGCTCCTACTAAAGGCACGAACACCGAACAAGTAACCACAAACAAGTGACTAGATGGGGTCACGCCCATCGACGTGGGCCCAACCGCCCCCAACCACGTGTGCACACACAGACCGTGCGTCCCTGGTCTGGCCCTCTCACCGATTTTCCCCTCAGTCGGACTCTGGCTGCAAGACTGGCCCGACAGAAATCAGCCTAAAACCGTCTCTAAGTGGTGGGGACACCACCGGGTCCACTACCGGGCCCACTACTCGGAGCCGACGCCGCACCGCCCCGACTGCACCGAGCTTATGGCTCGGAGATCCTTCCTGAAGACTCGGCTTATGGCTACGGTAGTATATTGCGTATTGAGTATATGTATCCCTACATGTATTTTTTTCTTTTTATTAGGCTAGTCTAAGTTAAATAACATGTGTGTAATTTTTGTATTTTATTTGATTAAAACCCACAAGTCAAAGTGAGATGGGTGGGTTTTGTCTTGTTAGGCTAGGGTATAAACATAATAGATGAAAGTGTGAGGGTATGAATGTAATGGGCCTTTCCTATAAATAGGAGGCCAATGGTGTGTTACGAGATATGAATGAAAAGGATTGAATGAAAACTTGTTTGTGTGTGTAAGAGCTCTCCCTCTCTTGCATTTTCCTTCCCTCTTTCTCCTTGTGAGTTTGAGTGTCGCCCGATGTGAGACCGTCCGGCGTGAGGTCGAGCTGCGCGAGGTAGCATCCTATCCAATCCCGTTCGTGTCCCTGAGTTGCCGTCGATCCATTTCCACGTCGCCGCCGCGTCAAATTGGTATCAGAGCCTAACAACGGCGTCTCCGTCGTCTCCGGCATCCCCGTCGTCTCCCCTCCTCTCTCTTAGTTGCTAGAGTAAAAAAAAGGGGGAAAAAATTCTTAGCAAAGAAACCTCCCCTGCGTTTCTTCCCCCCCTCTCTCTGTTTCTCTATTTCTCTCTCGGTTCTCTCTCGTATTCTCTCTGTCTCTCTATTTTCTCTGTCTATTTCTCTCTCTGTGTTATCTCTCTCTCGTTCAACGCAAAGCAAAAGAAAGAAGTGAAAAAAAAACAAAAGGGGAGAACAGAAGATATAGAAAAGCGGCTGTGAGAGAAGGTGAGAAAAAAAATTAGAAAAAAAAAAGGATTTTACGCCCCCCGGCATCGTCGCCCGTGCCAGGATTCAAATCCCGGCATGCCGCAACGGGCCCTCCCCGCCGCCGCGCTCCCCCCGCGCACCAGGCCACAGCGCCCACTATCGCCAATGGGCGCCCCCGCGCCTGCCAGCGCGCCCGTGCGCTCGCGCCCACCCTGCGCCCCTTGTCGCCCGCGTGAGCAGAGCCCGCAGCCCCCAGCTCGCGCCCGGTTGCGGCCGCTCGCACCTGGCCCCAGCTCGCGCCCTCCCGCGCCCAGCTCGCCGCCCGCCCGTGCCTGCGCGCCCCTACGCCCGCGCCAGCAGCGCCCCGCGCCCACCTGGCCGCCCGCCCGCGCCTGCGCACCCCTCCGCCCGTGCCTACACTCCCGGCGCCTATGCGCCCGCCCGCCGCACCATGAGTGCCTTCCACGCCCGCACCAGCTGGCGCCCCCGCGTGACCAACCGCCTGCCGCGTTGACCGCCCTCACCGCGGCCCTCTCCCCGCGTTTGGCCGCCTGCCAACGTGATTAGGGGAGCATATATATATATTATATATATTAGAAAAGAAAAAAAAGAGGTTAGAAAAAAAAAGACAAAAGAGAAAGAGGAGTTTGGAAAGTCAAAAAAAAGTGTTGAATATATATAATTAATATATATATATAATAATATATATATCGATATATATTTATATATATATCTACATATGAATTGTTTAAATTATTTTGTGTGACACCCGGGTCCACAATCACGGCTCGATCAACGATTGAGTCGCCCGATCGCCGACACACGGTCCGTAATTCACGGAGTGTGAGTGCCCCTAAGTCTCCTTGCACGGAGAAAGTCTGGAGTGATTTGTTCCCCTGCGTGGGAAATTTTAAAGTGGTTTTGTAATAATTAAATCATCCCTGCGCGGAGTGAATTCTTTGTAACCGGTGAAGCTTCTTCGACGCCGTGCGGGCACGCACGTGCCCGCTCGCCATCATCTCCGGTCGGAGCTTGACTTCTCAGTCAGCTAGGTACGTGCTCCGAATCACTTGCTTATTTAATATCCTTATCATTTGCCGCACGACGAGGTGAGCGAGAGCCCGATCCATGTTGCCAGTCTCCTGAGTGCATCGCAGTGGAAGGAAAGCGAGAGCTTGTATGTACCCATCCTTAGGCCCTAGACTGTCACATTAGGGTACCCTAATTGTCAGGAGGTAGTTCCACCACTACTTCACCTACGGGCGAGCAACTCTCCCTGACCGGTTCCTTCAAATTGGCCCTTTCTCAATTAGCCAACAAAATTCGGGTCTATAGTTTGCTAAGTTTTGGTCTCAGGATTGCATCATTTAGGTCCGAGGTCGTGCATGCCACGTTGGTCTAGGAATTCATCCGGCCGCCTAGAGCGCCCCTCAATGCTACCCATGGATCAAGAGAGCGTGACTGCTATGCTAGTCCAGCTCGAGCACAATCTCGTGGCCCACTTTGAATAATCCATAGGCCAACTACGGACGGAACTCGATAAGAGGATCCGAGCCTTAGAGGATCGACTGAAGGGAGAGGAACGAAGAGTGAATGGTCACGGCAATCCCGTAGCCAATCCTAGGGAGGAAAGAGAGCAAGTCCGCCCGAATCAGGCTCCCCAAGGTAGAGAGCAAGAGGCCCGTACACCTCGAGAGAGAGACCACGATGATGAGGATATCATCCTACGGAACGTCAAGATTGACGCTCCGAGTTTTGATGGGTCCCTCAACCCCGCCACATATCTTGATTGGGAGACCGGGATGGACCAATATTTTGATTAGCATCGCCGCATGACTCCTGCCACAAGGGTGAGATTTGCCAAAATGAAACTCCTCGGTCAAGCCAAAACTTACTGGTGTAACGTTGAAAATCTCCTAGCCAGGAGACGGGAGGAGCCTATAAGCACGTGGGAAGAAATGAAGGAGAAATTGAGGGAGAAGTATCTGCCACCTTCCTACCATCAGCGTCTTTTAGACCAATGGCAGAAACTCACCCAAGATGGAAAGTCCGTGATGCGGGACGAGACCACGGACACGACAAGCTCTCGATTATCCCTTAACGAGGGAAGCGTCGGATGTGCGCGGTTGAGAAACCGGCAATGAGCTAGGGTGGTCGGCTCTCACTTGTGCCCGGATCGGGTCACGGGACGGTCATGCTCTCTCTCGCAGCAGCGGAGATATGAAAATAAAGTGAGCTACAATCCTAGAACATGCTCTCTAGCAGTGGCATAAACAAGTATATATGAAAATAAGCAAATGCCGAGTGTAGGGAGCGAGAACGATACCTCCACGCGCTCGACGTGGGGAAGACGGACCCGGCCGAAACTCGTACTCCCGGAACAATAATACACAAAATTACAGCAATACATGTCGCTGACCACTCCACGCAGGGAGGTAAAGGGCTACACAATGGGGTCCGGGAGGACCGAATTCAGGTTGACGGGCGGCTTCTCGCGTTGATTCTGCAGCACCCGAACTAGTGATGGTGGGGCCCACGTGCTGTCCGGAGGGGTCGAGTGGGACCCGGTGATACCGCTGTAGTGGGGACACTTAGGGAAGCGTTCCCCGGGTTGGCGGCACGCTGGTTCGCCGGCCGGAGGCCGGGCGGCTCCGATCGGCACCGGTCGGAATAATCGGCCACGGACCTGCCGGTTCTGTTTTCCGGCATGCGCTCCGGCGAGAACGGACGCTGCGATCAGCCCCGACGTCGGAATGCAACGAAACTGACACCGTTGGAAAGCTACTTCGAAGGGCTTAAACTCTATGTGATTACAGAAAAATAACAAAGCATGTACTTCTGATTGGCGAATTTTGAAGGTTGCTGTTGTACAGTTCCTGAAATCTCAGATTAGCAGAGAACTTTCCTGTGGATTACCTTTGACCGTGAGGTAAAAGTCTGAATCCGGGGTTGTGTTCTTCTGAAAAGTTGTGGAAAATCAAGTTACGAAATCAGAACTATTTTTGGATCTAGATTTGGAGGTGGTGGTGATTTTTTCTGATTTTGGGAGTGGAACGTGGTTGGATCTAGGATCTAACTCACAACACTGTAGCTGAGGAAGAACATGAATTTCTAAAAATAGATAGAAGGCTGATAAAAAATTAAGAAAATTTTTGGATCTAGGGGGTGATGGAAAGAACGCCCAGTAAAATTGGGAGGGTTTAGACAAATCAGAAAGATGGCCGGAGGTGAGAAACACAGGGCTACTGTCACTGTAGACAGAGACAAAACAGAACTAGGAATGAAAGATGCACGAAAATGGGAAAATACTAAACGATGGAATTTGAGCGTGAATATTTACGTGGAGCTTGGGGTACAAGGGAAGAACACACCATAAAAATTTTAGACTACGAAGAGGCCATGGCTGATAGCATGAATTTCTGGAAGAGACCTCTGTCCAGTAGGACAGAACACCGAGAACGGTTTCGCGGCGGCTCGAAGGCGGCACGAACGGCGACGGCGGCGGCACCGGTGATGATCAGAAGTTGAGAGGGGGAGATGGAAGATTGATACACTCTAGAATGGGGGTTTGAGAAGAGGAAACTAGGAGGAGAGAGGAAGGGGGCGCAAGAAGCCTTCTTGGATTTCACAAAATTTCTGATTTTTCATTGATTTTCTCATGAAAATATAAGCTTATATATGCTACCAATCTAATCTAATGTGGACCCTTGGATCAAGGGTTGGGGATTGAAGGGCTGGGATTAAGTGTGAATGACACACAAAAATTAATAAAATACTAAGGGGAGAGGGGCGCCCCCTTGACCATGGTTAATGGGGTTGAATGGGTAGGTGAGGTAGGTAACCCACCTTGGACTAATTAAGCCACTTGTCTCCCATGTGGTCAAATGACATTCAACCCTTCTAGATGGCCACATAGGATGGTTGACCAGCCCCACATGAGTGACATGGACCAATGGGAAAGGGCTGAGGGCCCCCTTGCTGGTCCTACTGATAAATTACAAAGAAACCCAAACAATCCGTGAGAATGACGCATTGGCTTATAAAGCCGTACAATTGCGCATATACTTTCCCGTGGATATACAAATAAACTAAAGGACATAAATGCAAAATAAAATGTACATGCTCGGCGTCGATTCCCATCAACTCTCCTCGGGTGGGAGGAACTCGACCCCGTCGAGTAGGGGTATGGATGCTCGAGTACTCCGGTGGATCCGCCACCGTGCCAAGTAGCGCGGGTATGCTACACTTCAAGTGATTGGCACCTGCTCATTCCATATATACTCGATATGCACAAGCTGCCATGGGCTAGAGGTGGACACTTCGGGTGGGGCACTCGTAAAGGGAAGGAAGCAGCTCGAAGACTCACTAGGAATCACCGCTGAGTCCCTGTAAGTGACTGATCCGGGTATGGATGTGGAACCGATCCCATACTCATCAAGTGAGTCCACTCGCCTCTTACTCATAAGAGAACGACAACGAGCTTACACAAGACGTATGCAGACAAACAAACGACACACAAACCATGCAAACAAATCACACAAAACAAACCACACAAGGAAAACACACCGACTCATATATGACCCTAGACACACCTAATGTTAGTCCGACCCGTACATGGGTGACGGCGGACCAGGACACCCAAACGTGTGCCATGCATGCATGTGGTGCAACTGGGAATGGATGGCATGGGGAACACCTATACGTCGGGTGTGGTTATGCGTGGATGGTCTTTTGAATGTGGGCGACTCTGGTGGTTTAGAAGGGCCGGGTGTAGGTGGGTCGGGGTTGGTGGATGTAGATGGCCCATCCCGAGGGGAAGGGGCATAAAAGTGGGCTTCCTTGAAGAAGGGGAGTACGAGTGGTAACTCGGGAAGCCTAATAGTGAAGGGGTCAAAAGGTTCAAAGAAGGTATGACCCCTTGTGGTGGGTTCCCACAAGTCACGGTCCCACATGTAGAAGTTTTGAAGGTGTGGGTAGTCACCTTCTTGAATTGTAACGGGTGGGACGGGGATCGTAGGCAAGATGTATGGTTCCTCCCTTGGACAAAAGGGTATGAATTCGGGCTCGTCCGGTAAGGGGAGGAGTAAGAGGACCTCCGTGGTGACACAACCCACGGTGCACTCATAGGTAATGGACCCGAAGGCCGGATGGGTGAAGCTAAGACTAGCGGGTTGGTCAAAGTCTCGCGCCAAAAGATGCGTCAACTCCCATTGTGAATCCAATCTCATGACAAGATCGTCCAATGTGTCAACATGGTGACGAGATCGAAAGGTGGTATGGAATGAGTTGACTGGCACTAAAGGTAAGGTGGGGTCCATGGACGGGAAGGGATGTGGGACCAAGTCATCCTTGAGCCAACTAAGAAGTGGCTCGGCTATGTAAAGTGTTCCCGTAAGAAACACGGGTGGCTCGGGCTTTGGTAGCTCCAAAGAAGAAGGTTCCGAATAGAGCTCGGAAGGAGCGGGTGGTGAGGGAGCACCTACGAGAGGTGAAGAAGCACTTATCCTTTCCAACAAATCCGAAATCATTTTCTTGCATTCCTCAAAGGAACGGGTTGGAGTAGGGACCTTGGGGTGGACTCACTCCTCGTCCCTCGGCCTAGGTGTGGTCCTAGGCTCGGCTATAAGCGGGGCTTCCACTCGGTTGGAGGTACTTGAGTGGGTTGGGATGGGGGTGCCAAGGGGAGGCTGGTTGGAGGTGACTGGGCGGGCCACTAGATTGGGGTCGCCTTGGTGGGCTTGGATGGCGGTGAAGGGGTGGGATTGGGTAGAGGTGTGGCCCACTTTATTGTGGGTGAGTTGGTGGGGTTGGTGAGTGGTATGACCTCCGTGGTTGGAGGTAGGTGGGCGGGGAACGTAGGCCCTCCTAAGCGCTCTCTTCATTTCCCACCATGACTCGATGGGCCTTAGATTCCTATCCTCCCTCCAATATTTGATGTTCCTCCAAGTTGCGGCGGCTTCGCCAAAAAGTCACCTTTTGGCAACATCGACTTTCATGGGCCCGTACATGATGTACACCTCGAAGTAATCGTCCATGATGGCTTTCCATTCTAGATAGACACTCGGGTCATCGGACCCGTAGAAGTCCCGGGTCTCGGGCCTCGTGGGGTGGTTCGGGTGGTCCTTCCATTTGAGATAGTATCGCCACCATCCGGGCGTTTGGGAGTCCATGGGTAATTGGGGACTAGTGGGTGGACATGTCGACACTAGTAGATAAATCAACTAGACAATGGACTACAACTCTAGACATGACGACCAAGACTCGGTACGTGGCGGAGATAACTGATCCGAAGATCACTCGCGCAAGTGTGCGGCCTTCCCGATAGGCATAGCCTAACGTTCGGACAACACCTTTTGATATACCGGGTTATTGGGATGCAATGCAAAAGATACTTTTTTTGTTTGTTTTAAAACAATGATGACCCTAAACACGACTTAGACGTAAATGACTAATGAATGACACTCTTCTTTTCTTCTTCTTTTTTGACACCCTAGACTCAAACTCGCTCTGATACCAAATTGATGCTGGACGAGACCACGGACACGACAAGCTCGCGATTGTCCCTTAACGAGGGAAGCGTCGGATGTGCGCAGTTGAGAAACCGGCAATGAGCTAGGGTGGTCGGCTCTCACTTGTGCCCGGATCGGGTCACGGGACGATCACGCTCTCTCTCGCAGCAGCGGTGATATGAAAATAAAGTGAGCTACGATCCTAGAACATGCTCTCTAGCAGTGGCATAAACAAGTATATATGAAAATAAGCAAATGCCGAGTGTAGGGAGTGAGAACGATACCTCCACGCGCTCGACGTGGGGAAGACGGACCCGGCCGAAACTCGTACTCCCGGAACAATAATACACAATATTACAGCAATACATGTCGCTGCCCACTCCACGCAGGGAGGTAAAGGGCTACACAATGGGGTCCGGGAGGACCGAATTCGGGTTGACGGGCGGCTTCTCGCGTTGATTCGGCAGCACCCGAACTAGTGACGGTGGGGCCCACGTGCTATCCGGAGGGGTCGAGTGGGACCCGGTGACACCGCTGTAGTGGGGACACTTAGGGAAGCGTTCCCCAGGCTGGCGGAACGCTGGTTCGTCGGCCGGAGGCCGGGCGGCTCCGATCGGCACCGGTCGGAATAACCGGCCACGGACCTGCCGGTTCTGTTTTCCGGCGCGCGCTCCGGCGAGAATGGACGCTGCGATCAGCCCCGACGACGGAATGTGACGAAACTAGCGCCGTTGGAAAGCTACTTCGAAGGGCTTAAACTCTCTATGATTATAGAAAAATAACAAAGCATGTACTTCTGATTAGAGAATTTTGAAGGTTGTTGTTGTACAGTTCCTGAAATCTCAGGTTAGCAGAGAATTTTCCTGTGGATTGCCTTTGACCGTGAGGTAGAAGTCCCAATCTGGGGTTGTGTTCTTCAAAAAAGTTATGGGAAATCAAGTTATGAAATCAGGACTATTTTTGGATTTGGATTTGGAGCTGGTGGTGATTTTTTATGATTTTGGGAGTGGAGGGTGGTCGGATCTAGGATCTGACTGACAACACTGTAGCTGAGGAAGAACACGAATTCATAAAAATAGATAGAAGGCTGATAAAAAATTAAGAAAATTTGTGGATGTAGGGGGTGATGGATAGAAATCCTAGTAAAATTGGGAGGGTTTGGAAAAATCAAAAAGATGGCCGGAGGTGGGAAACACAGGGCTACTGTCACTGTAGACAGAGACAAAACAGAACTAGGAATGAAAGATGCACGAAAATGGGAAAATACTAAACGATGGAATTTGGGCGTGAACATTTAGGTGGAGCTTGGGGTATAAGGGAAGAACACACCATACAAATTGCAGACCACGAAGAGGCTATGGCTGATAGCATGAATTTCGGGAAGAGACCTTTGTCCAGTAGGACAGAACACCGAGAACGGTTTCGCGGCGGCTCGAAGGCGGAACGAACGGCGGCGGCGGCGGCACTGGTGATGATCAGAAGTTGAGAGGGGGAGATGGAAGATTGATACACTCTAGAATGGGGGTTTGAGAAGAGGAAACCAAGAGGAGAGAGGAAGGGGGAGCAAGAAGCCTTCTTGGATTTCACAAAATTTCTGATTTTTCATTGATTTTCTCATGAAAATACAAGCTTATATATGCTACCAATCTAATCTAATGTGGACCCTTGGATCAAGGGTTGAGGATTGAAGGGCTGGGATTAAGTGTGAATGACACACAAAAATTAATAAAATACTAAGGGGAGAGGGGCGCCCCCTTGACCATGGTTAATGGGGTTGAATGGGTAGGTGAGGTAGGTAACCCACCTTGGACTAATTAAGCCACTTGTCTCCCATGTGGTCAAATGACATTCAACCCTTCTAGATGGCCACCTAGGATGGTTGACCAGCCCCACATGAGTGACATGGACCAATGGGAAAGGGCTGAGGGCCCCCTTGCTGGTCCTACTGATAAATTACAAAGAAACCCAAACAATCCGTGAGAATGACACATTGGCTTATAACGCCGTACAATTGCGCATATACTTTCCCGTGGATATACAAATAAACTAAAGGACATAAATGCAAAATAAAATGTACATGCTCGGCGTCGATTCCCATCAGTCTGTGGACGAGTACATCACCAAATTTGATGACTTCTTCCTTCGGAGTTGAGTCATGGAGGATGCCACCGTCACCCTCTCTCGGTTTAGGGCTGGCCTACACGAGAGTATTCAACGGGAATTATTCTTGCGGGAGGTTAACACCCTCGAGCACGCCTACCAGGTTGCACGAGATGTTGAGAGGTTTCAAAGGGTGGTCCCACCTCGGGTTCCCATCTACAGCCAACCTGAACCCCGAAACCCCATAGTTCGCTATACTGAGAGAGCTGGCCCCTCCACCTCCTACGTCCCTACTGCTACCCCACTTAGGGTCGTTGCCCCTTCTGCTCCTTTCCCAAGGAACCCTTTACCTGCACCCGCTGCTGTGCCTAGGCTGGAGTATACCCCACCAGCTGAGAGGAGAGATGACAAGGGAAAGGGAGTGGTCCCTAACACCTCCCAACCAGCCCCTATCTCAGGAGTCCGCTGCTTCAGGTGTCATAACCTAGGGCATATTGCCACCAATTGCCCCACCCGAGCCTTGGTCATCACCGGCCTCCAGTCTATGGAGCTTCCACCTCAGGAAGGAGATACCCTTGAGAGATATGAGCCTGACCCTGATCTCATTGCCCAGTTTGAGGAATTAGATGTAGGGTATGATGGAACGCATGTCGAGTACATGCAAGTGGGAGAAATTACCAAGAGTTTAAACCAGGGAAGACTAGGTGTAGTTCGCTACATCCTCGCACACCCACAGGAGGACGACTGCCGTCGAACCTCTATCTTCCAAACCTACATCATGGTCAAAACTCAACCCTGCAAGGTGATCTTTGACAACGAGAGCTGTATTAATGCAGTCTCTTCAGACTTTGTATCCCGTCTAGGTCTACCTACCCATCCTCATTCGAGGCCATACAACGTGGCTTAGGTTGACGACACGTCTCTCCCAGTCACCACTACATGTGTCATTCTCATCCAGTTCCAGTCCTACCAAGGACAAATCCTATGCGATGTAGTGCCTATGAAGGTCGGGAGCATCATCCTAGGACGGCCATAGATTTACGATGTAGACCTTACTACATTCGGTCGGTCCAATGAGTGTTCCTTCTCCCACAATGGAAAGAGAATTCAGTTGTGCCCGACACCCCCAAAGGTGGGAAAGAGTCCTACCTCTACACCCGCTGCATCCCCCAAAATTCATGAGAATGCCCCAACCCCCACCAAAGGGAAGCTTCTCATGCCCTCTTCTCCTACACCTCGCATATCCATCCCTAAGGTCCCTAAGGTTGACCATGACCCGATTAGACGCCTTAACTTCATAGGTGTTTGTGAGATGAATAGAGAGGTTGTCGAGGGTGCCCCTGTTTGGGCTGTTGTCGTCACCATTACCCCTGAGGAGTCCCAAGTGTCCATCCCACCTGAAGTCCAGGCAACCCTGCAGGACTTCCAAGATATCTTCCCGGAAGACTTACCTTCAACACTCCCTCCCATGCGTGATGTTCAACACGTCATTGATCGTGTCCCTGGGTCCACCCTACGCAACCTTCCCCACTACAGGTTGAACCCCAAGGAGCATGCTGAGCTCCAAAGGATTGTCGAGGACCTTATCCACAAAGGTTTCCTCAGGGTGAGCAAGAGCCCATGTGCGGTCCCTGCCTTGCTCACACCCAAGAAGGATGGCACTTGGCGGATGTGTGTTGACAGCCGCGCCATCAATAAGATCACTGTCAAGTATAGGTTTCTCATTCCCCGTCTTGATGACATGATTGACATGATGAGTGGAGCCACTATCTTTTCCAAGATTGACTTGAAAAGTGGCTACCACCAGGTCCGGATTCGACCAGGGGACGAGTGGAAGATAGCCTTCAAAATCAAAGAAGGTCTGTATGAGTGGCTCGTCATGCCGTTTGGGATATCTAATGCCCCCAGCACATTCATGCGGCTTATGACGAAAATCCTTCGACCCCTCATTGGTCACTTTGTTATCGTCTACTTTGACGATATTCTCATCTATAGCCACAACCCTCAGGACCACATCCATCATTTGAGGGAAGTCTGCGAGACTTTGAGGAGAGAAACCCTGTTTGCCAATCTCAAGAAATGTGAATTCATGACAGACCGGGTCACTTTCCTTGGATTTGTGGTTTCTAATCAAGGAGTGTCTGTGGACCCACCAAAGGTCTGAGCTATAGTAGACTGGCCGGAGCCCCAGAATATCCATGACGTTCGTAGTTTCCACGGGCTAGCCACCTTCTACAGACACTTCATCCAGAGATTTAGCACCATTATGGCACCCATTACGGATTGCATCTGTAAGGGAAATTTTGAGTGGACCAAAGCCGCCTCCCAGGCTTTTCTTGCCATAAAGGAGCTTATGACCAAAACCCCTGTCCTCCGCCTACCAGATTTTTCCAAAGTCTTTAAGGTTTCCTGTGATGCATCTGGCGTAGGAATAAGTGGGGTGCTTAGTCAGGAGAGCCACCTTGTGGCTTATTTCAGTGAAAAGCTTTCTGATGCAAAACTTCGTTACTCCACCTATGATAAGGAGTTTTATGCCGTGGTCCAAGCCCTCAAACACTGGAGACACTATCTCTTACCTCAAGAGTTTATCTTATATTCAGACCACGAGGCTCTGAAATTCCTTAGCTCTCAGAAGGGCTTAAACCCTAGGCATGGTTGGTGGGTAGAATTCCTCCAGTCTTTCACATTTGTCCTAAAGCATAAGGCTGGAAAGGATAATAAGGTGGCCGACGCCTTGAGTCGAAGGGTCTCCCTTCTTTCCACTGTTCGGGTAGAGGTCACGGGATTTGACCGCATGAAGGAACTCTATGGAGAGTGTCCTGATTTTGGCCCTGCCTACTCTACTCTGTCTGCTGGACCCTCGATAGCCTTTTCTGCCTATCTACTCCATGATGGTTTTTTATTTCGAGGGCAACAACTCTGTGTCCCGAGAACTTCTGTTTGGGACTTCCTGATTTGGGAAATGCATGCTGGAGGTCTTGCTGGTCACTTTGGCCGCAACAAGACCATCCATTCTGTGGAGGAGCACTTCTATTGGCCTGGCCTGAAAAGAGATGTGGCCAATATTGTAGCCCAGTGTAGAACATACACGATGGTCAAACAGGTCAAACAGAACACTGGTCTCTACACTCGTCTCCCCGTTCCTAATCGACCATGGGTTGATGTGAGCATGGATTTTATCCTTGGGTTACCACGCACTGCTCACAAGCATGATTCCATCTTTGTTGTTGTTGAGAGGTTCTCTAAGATGGCCCACTTCATTGCATATTCCAAAACATCTGATGCATCTAGATTAGCCCATTTATTCTATGATGAAGTCGTGCGTCTGCATGGTCTCCCCCAAACTATCGTGTCTGACCGAGATGTTCGATTCACTAGCTATTTTTAGAAGACACTTTGGCACCTAGTTGGCACCAAAATAAAATTTTCCACTGCCTATCATCCCCAAACTCATAGGCAAACCGAGGTCGTCAATAGGGGTTTAGGAAATCTGTTGAGATGTCTTGTAGGGGAACATTCCGGCACTTGGGATCTTCTTTTGCCCAGAGCCGAATTTGCATATAACAGCTTCATCAACATATCCATAGGTATGAGTCCATTTGAGGTCGTGCATGGCTACAAACCTAGGAAACCTATGGATCTCATTCCCCTTCCCCTTGAGTCTAGGATATCTAAGTCAGCTGAGGAGTTTGCGCAGCATGTCACGAGTCTGCATGAGTCAATTAGCAAGCAAATCAACCTCAGTAATGAGACTTATTAAAAATTGGCTGATTCGCATAGGCGTCACCATGAATTCCAAGAAGGTGACATGGTTATGGTACGGATTCGACCCGAACGACTCCCCTCGGGAGCCGTTAATAAGTTGCAAGCCCGTAGTGATGGACCATTCCCAATTCTGCGGAAGATTGGCTCCAATGCTTATGTTGTGGACTTACCTCCCGAATATGGGATTAGCTTGACTTTTAATAAGGCAGACCTAGTGGCCTACAAGGAACCCACAGTGATTCCTAGTGACCCTTTCGAGCCTTATCCTCCCATTGAGAGTGAGCCCACCCCTGTGTGTCTCATAGCCTCGAGAGTACCGCGCGAGCACATTGAGAGGATACTGGATGAGCAGGTGACCACTACACGGAGCAGGGTGTACCAGCGCTACCTTGTCCGCTAGCGGGACCGTCCACCTTCTGATGATTCATGGATCAGCCGGGAAGATCTCCAGCGCCTCGATCCAGATCTGATGGAGCACTACCACAGCAGTGTTCCCCCCTACTCGACGGAGTCGAGTTCCAGCCGCACCGGGAGGGTTGGTGGGGACACCACCGGGTCCACTACTCAGAGCCGACGCCGCACCGCCCCGACTGCACCGAGCTTAAGGCTCAGAGATCCTTCCTGAAGACTCGGCTTATGGCTACGGTAGTATATTGCGTATTGAGTATATGTATCGCTACATGTATTTTTTTATTTTTATAAGGCTAGTCTAAGTCAAATAACATGTGTGTAATTTTTGTATTTTATTTGATTAAAACCCACAAGTCAAAGTGAGGTGGGTGGGTTTTGTCTTGCGTATTGAGTATATGTATCCCTACATGTATTTTTTTCTTTTTATAAGGCTAGTCTAAGTCAAATAACATGTGTGTAATTTTTGTATTTTATTTGATTAAAACCCACAAGTCAAAGTGAGGTGGGTGGGTTTTGTCTTGTTAGGCTAGGGTATAAACATAATAGATGAAAGTGTGAGGGTATGAATGTAATGGGCCTTTCCTATAAATAGGAGGCCAATGGTGTGTTACGAGATATGAATGAAAAGAATTGAATGAAAGCTTGTTTGTGTGTGTAAGAGCTCTCCCTCTCTTGCATTTCCCTTCCCTCTTTCTCCTTGTGAGTTTGAGTGTCGCCCGGTGTGAGACCGTCCGGCGTGAGGCCGAGCTGCGCGAGGTAGCATCCTATCCAGTCCCGTTCGTGTCCCGGAGTTACAGTCGATCCATTTCCACGTCGCCGCCGCGTCACTAAGGGTGTGCCCGTACACCTACTCCCCAGGTGCGACCAGCACACGCGTACTGGTGGGATACGACTAGTGGAGGGTCACTAAAGGAGTAGACTCTCAAGTCAACAGAAAATAACGTCCGAATCCGACGACGTACGGGAACTAACCCACGTACCAGCACTGTCGCACGGTGACCACAGTCAGAGAAGAAATGGGACTCGTAGCCCACGGCCACACACACACCCTACGCGAGAGTCGAGAAAACCCAAGTCACTAGACAGTCCTCTAGACGCACTACAGCCAACGGTCCTTGAGTCACAAGACTCGGGGTCAAGACCGTCGTACACAACAGCACAAGGCCGTCAATCTAGTCCAATCTCTAGGTCTAAAACCACGGTAGCACACGTACCGAGGCAGCTCACGAGCCGCCGAGACCATTCCCTCGGGAAGGGAATTCAAGGGACTAAGGCCATACGCACGGCCCACTCGGAAAGCACAGTAGCACGATTCCCAAGGTGACTAGCACACCGCCAAGCTGCAGCCCAACTCAAGGAGAAGAGGGAAGCCTCCAACCCCAGACTAGACAACTGGGCACACAGCCCAAGGCCTCACACAAGACCCACTCGGGAATCACTTTTCGGAGAAACCGACGACGCACGCCAACACACGGTGACACAAGTCGAGAACGCTACACCCTGGGACCACACCGTACCACGACACCTGGTCCCGACGACGTGCACAGCATCCGTCAGGCCACGGGTCGGCACGTGGTTCAAGAACTACACACCCGGGACTCGAATCGGTCAAAACGGAACACCGGGTTAGACTTGTTGTGTAGTGGACAGCGGATCTAGAGGGGAGGGGTGAATAGATCTGCCCCTCTTTTCGCAATGCAACCCTCTTTAAAGCTAGATGATGAAATAAGCAACGGAATATAACTAGCTTGACGAAGAACACGAGTGATTTGCTTGGCAAGATGATTACGCAATATAGATATTGAACCTAAGCATGCATCTAACATAAAGCAATCGCACAAGCAAATCACAACACATGAGATTTTAAGGTGGTTCGGACTGAATTTCCAGTCCTACGTCCACCCCTCACCAAATCCGGTGAGGCTCCACTAGTGCCACGCACTGAACCGTAAATCGGAAAGACCACTGATTGCCTTCCTACTAACCGCCGGTAGGGACGTCAACACCGCAGATCGGACAACTTCCGATTACCTTTCTACTAACCACCGGTAGGGACGATTCTCAACTTCTAAGTGTTTGAGTGAAATAGAAAAAGAACAACTTATGAAAAACACTCAAACAAGATATAGAATATGCTTAAGAGAAAAGATCTTGTCTGAGATTTACTGGAGCTTGAATCTCTTGAGGATTCGATGAAGAGCTTCTTCCCGGAGTAGCTTGATTTCCTTCTTGGAATATGCTCCTTCTAGCTTCCTTTGATCACCCTTCTTGCCCTTGAGTGCTTCTAGCTTTGTTGGAGATTGCTTGGCTTCAGATCTGAGCTTGAATCACCTTGGATGGATGAAGAACTTTGGTGGGGACACCGGGTCCACTACTGGGCCCACTACTTGGAGCCGACACCGCGCTGCCCCGACACCGAGCTTATGGCTCGGAGATCCTTCCTGAAGACTCGGCTTATGGCTACGGTAGATATTACGTATTGAGTATATATATTTGTGTGTATGTATACATGTATCCCTACATGTATTTTTATTTTCGTCTTATTAGCCTAGTCTAAGTCAAAATACCATGTGTGTAATTTTTATATTTTATTTAGTTAAAACCCACAAAGTCTTTAAGTTGGTTGGTGGGGTTGTCTTGTTAGGCTAGGATATATATATAAATAAGTAGAGTCTTAAGGGTTTTTTTATGTATTGGCTCTTCCTATATAAAGAGGCCAAAGGTGTGCTACGAGAGATATGTTGTATGAAAGAAAGAATTGAGTTGAAGGAGCCTTTGCCCCATTATTCATCTCCCTTCCCTCCTTTCTCATTTTTGTGAGATCCGAGTGTCGCCCGGTGTGAGACCGTCCGGCGTGAGACCGAGCTGTGTGGGATAACAGTTATCCGTTCCCGTCCTGTTCGCATCCCGGAGTGCCGTCGATCCATTCTCACGTCGCCGCCACGTCAAATTGGTATCAGAGCCCAACAAACGGCGCCTCCGTCAACCCGACGTCTCCGACATCTCTCTCTCTTTCTCTCTCTAGATTGCTAGAAGTGAAGAAAAAAGAAACAAAAAAAGAAGAGTAGCAGAAGAAGATATTAGTAGAGAAAAAAAAAGAGAAAAAAAAATTTTTTTAGCACCAAAAACCCCTCTGTACTCTCTCTGTAATCCCTCTCTCACTGTTAATCTCTCTCTGTTCGTTTCCCTCTCTGTCTATTTGTTCTCTCTCTCTCGTTCAGAGTATAATATAAGAAGAGAGGACGAAAGAAGTTGAAGAAAAAAAAAAAGGGAAAGTGCATTCGCAGGGGGGCCAGCCTTGTCGCCCGTGCCCCCATTCAAACCCCACGGCCGCAACGGCCAGAGGCTCCCCCGCGGCGCGCCACCGCGCCCAGCCGCCGTCGCCGCCGCTTCCACCGCGTGCGCCCGCCCGCTGCCGCAGGTGCCGCCTGTGCCCGCCGCTTCCACCGCGTGTGCCCGCCAGCGCCCACGCACCCGCATCGCGCACAGCGCGCACCCGGCCCGCGCCAGCGCTCCGCCCGCCGTCCGGCCCTGCACCGCTCGCCGCCTGGCCCGCGAGCCGCGGCCGCGCCCATGGCCCGCACCCCACCTGCGCGCAAGCAGCCCGGCGCGCCCACCTGCGCATGCTGTCGCGCTCGGACGTGCCCCGCATCCGTCGTGCGCCCGGGCCGGCTCCCCTGCGCGCTCGGCCTTCCGGCCCCACGCCCTGCGCGCCCGGCCGTCCGCCTGGCGCCCTGCGCCAGTCTGCCCCTGCGCCTGCGTCGCGCACCGCCACCCGCAGGCGTGCCCGCGCCCGCCCGAGCACGGGCCCGCGCCCGCCCGGCACCCGCACCGAGCCCGCCTGGCCTGGCTGCCGCCGGCTCGGCCCCGCGTGCTGACCAGCGCCCGCCTGCACTGGCTTCTCCCCTCACCGCCTCCTTTGAAGACTTTTAGTCACCGGCGAGGAACACACGCAGGAGATTGGGGCAAGGTTTGAAAAAAAAAAGTGGTTTGAATAAAAAAAAGTTAGAAAAAGACAAAAAAAGTAGAGAAAGTTGAAAAAAAAGGTTAAAAGGGTTGAAAGTCAAAAAAAGAGGAAAAAATGGAAAAGAGTGGTTAAAAAAAAGGAATTAAATATATATATAAGATATATCTATTTGATATATATAATCTTATATATATATATATATCTATATTTATATATTTATATATAATATACCTATATTATTTGATTAATTTATTGTGGTATTACAAGTCAACAAACAACGGCCTGATCGGTGGCAGGGTCACTCGATAATCAACTGAAGGCCCGTGATTCACGGAGTGTGAGTGCCCCTAAGTCTCCCTGCGCGGAGAAATTAGATCGATTTGTTCCCCTGCATGGGAAAATTTTTAAGCTAAGTGGTTTTGTAATAATCCTCCCTGCGCGGAGTAAATTCTTTGTAACCGGTCAAGCTTCATCGACGCCGTGCGGGCACGCATGTCCCCGCTCGCCTTCGTCTCCAGTCGGAGTTAGACTTTTCAGTCTAGCTAGGTACGTGCTCCCCTCACTTACTCATTTAGTATCTTTTCAATTATCACGCGAAGTGAGAGAGAGCCTGATCCATGCAGCCAGTCTCCTGAGTGCATCGCTGTGGACGGAAAGCGAGAGCTTGTATGTACCCATCCTTAAGCCCTAGACTGTCACACTAGGGCACCCTAATTGTTAGGAGGTAGTTCCACAACTACTTCGCCTACGGGCGAGCAACTCTCCCTGACCGGTCCCTTCAAATTGGCCCTTTGTAAATTAGCCAATAAAATTTGGGTCTATAGCTTGCTAATTATCGGTCCCAGGACTACATCATCTAGGTCCAAGGTCGTGCATGCCACGTTGGTATAGGAATTCATCTGGCCGTCTAGAGCGCCCTTCAACTCTACAATCCTACATGGATCAGAAGAGCGTGAGTGCTATGTTGGCTCAGCTCGAGCATAATCTTCTAACCCATTTTGAAGAATCCATAGGCCAACTTCGAGCCGAGCTAGATGAGAGGATCCGAGCCTTAGAGGATCGACTGAAGGGAGAGGAAGGAAGAGTAAATGGCCACGGCAATCCCGTAGCCAATCCTAGGGAGGAGAGGGAGCAAGCTCGCCCGAATCAGGCTCCCCAAGGTAGAGAGCAAGAGGCCCGTACGCCTCGAGAGAGAGACCACGATGATGAAGATATCATCCTACGGAACGTCAAGATTGACGCTCCAAGTTTTGATGGGTCCCTCAACCCCGCTACATACCTTGAGTGGGAGACCGGGATGGACCAATATTTTGATTGGCATCGCCGCATGACCCCTGCCACAAGGGTGAGATTTGCCAAAATGAAACTCCTCGGTCAAGCCAAAACTTACTGGTGTAATGTTGAAAATCCCCTAGCCAGGAAACGGGAGGAGCCTATTAGCACGTGGGAAGAAATGAAGGAGAAATTGAGGGAGAAGTATCTGCCACCTTCCTACCATCAGCGTCTTTTAGACCAATGGTAGAAACTCACCCAAGATGGAAAGTCTGTGGACGAGTACATCACCAAATTTGATGACTTCTTACTTCGGAGTCGAGTCATGGAGGATGTCTCCGTCACCCTCTCTCGGTTTAGGGCTGACCTACACGAGAGTATTAAGCGGGAATTATTCTTACGGGAGGTTAACACCCTCGAGCACGCCTACCAGGTTGCACGAGATGTTGAGAGGTTTCAAAGGGTGGTTCCACCTCGGGTTCCCATCTACCGCCAACCTGAAACCCGAAACCCCATAGTCCGCTATACTGAGAGAGCTGGCCCCTCCACCTCCTACGTCCCTACTGCTGTCCCACTTAGGGCCGTTGCCCCTACGGCTCCTTTCCCACGGAACTCATTACCTGCACCCGCAGCTGTGCCTAGGCTGGAGTATACTCCACCAGTTGAGAGGAGAGATGACAAGGGAAAGGGAGTCGTCCCTAGCACCTCCCAACCAGCCCCTGTCTCGGGAGTCCGCTGCTTCAGGTGTCATAACTTAGGGCATATTCCAACCAATTGCCCCACCCGAGCCTTGGTCATCACCGACCCCCAGTCTATGGAGCTTCCACCTCAAGAAGGAGAAACCCTTGAGAGATATGAGCCTGACCTTGATCTCGTGGCCCAGTTTGAGGAATTAGATGCAAGGTATGATGGAATACATGTCGAGTACATGCAAGTGGGGGAAATTAGCAAAAGTTCAAACCAGGGAAGACTAGGTGTAGTTCGCTACATCCTCGCACACCCACAGGAGGACGACTGGCGTCGAACCTCCATCTTCCAAACCTACATCATGGTCAAAACTCAACCCTGCAAGGTGATCTTTGACAATGGGAGCTGTATCAATGCAGTCTCTTCAGACTTTGTATCCCGTCTAGGTCTACCTACCCATCCTCATCCGATGCCATACAACGTGGCTTGGGTTGACGACACGTCTATCCCAGTCACCACTACATGTGTCATTTCCATCCAGTTCCAGTCCTACCAAGGACAAATCCTATGCGATGTAATGCCTATGAAGGTCGGGAGCATCATCCTAGGATGGCCATGGATCTACGATGTAGACCTTACTACATTTGGTCGGTCCAATGAGTGTTACTTCTCCCACAATGGGAAGAGGATTCAGTTGCTCCCGACACCCCCAAAGGTGGCCACGGGAAAGAGTCCTACCTCCACACCCGCTGCATCCCCCAAAATTCAGGAGAATGCCCCAACCCCCACCAAAGGGAAGCTTCCCATTCCCTCCTCTCCTACACCTGTCATAAGGTTGACCATGACCCGATTTGGCGCCTTAACTTCATAGGTGTTCGTGAGATGAATAGAGAGGTTGCCGAGGGTGCCCCTGTTTGGGCTGTTGTCGTCACCATTACCTCTGAGGAGTCCCAAGTCTCCATCCCACCTGAAGTCTAGGCAATCCTGAGGGACTTCCAAGACATCTTCCCGGAAGACCTGCGTTCGACACTCCCTCCCATGCGTGATGTTCAACACGCCATTGATCTTGTCCCTGGGTCCACCCTACCCAACCTCCCCCACTACAGATTAAACCCCAGGGAGCATACTGAGCTCCAACGAATTGTTGAGGACCTTATTCAAAAGGGCTTCCTCAGGGTGAGCAAGAGCCCATGTGTTGTTCCTGCCTTGCTCACACCAATGAAAGATGGCACCTGGCGGATGTGTGTTGATAGCCGCGCCATCAACAAAATCACTATCAAGTACAGATTTCCCATTCCCCGTCTTGATGACATGCTTGACATGATGAGTGGAGCCACCATCTTTTCCAAGATTGACTTGAAAAGTGGCTACCACCAGGTCCGGATTCGACCAGGGGATGAGTGGAAGACGACCTTCAAAACAAAAGAAGGTCTGTATGAGTGGCTTGTCATGCCGTTTGGGCTATCCAACGCCCCTAGCACTTTCATGAGGCTTATGACTGAAACCTTTCGCCCCCTCATTGGTCGCTTTGTTGTCGTCTACTTTGACGACATCCTCATTTATAGCCACAACCCTCAGGACCATATTCACCATTTGAGGGAGGTCTGCGAGACCTTGAGGAAAGAAACCCTGTTTGCCAACCTGACTAAGTGTGAATTCATGATAGACCGGGTCACTTTTCTCGGACTTGTGGTTTCAAGTCATGGAGTGTCTGTGGACCAATCCAAGGTCCGAGCCATAGTAGACTGGCCAGAGCCCCAGAATGTCCATGACGTTCGAAGTTTTCACGGGCTAGCCACCTTCTACAGACGCTTCATCTAGGGATTTAGCACCATTATGGCACCCATTACGGATTGCATCTGTAAGGGGAATTTTGAGTGGACCAAAGTCGCCTCCCAGGCTTTTCTTACCATAAAGGAGCTTATGACCAAAGCCCATGTCCTGTGCCTACCAGACTTTTCCAAAGTCTTTGAGGTTTCATGTGATGCATCTGGCGTAGGAATAGGTGGAGTGCTTAGTCAGGAAAGCCATCCTGTGGCTTATTTCAGTGAGAAGCTTTCTGATGCAAAGCATCGATACTCCACATATGCCGCTATTCGGAGTCCACTATTGGGCCCACTACTCGGAGCCGACGCCGCACTGCCCCGACACCGAGCTTATGGCTCGGAGATCCTTCCTGAAGACTCGACTTATGGCTACGGTAGATATTGCGTATTGAGTATATGTATTTGTATGTATGTATACATGTATCCCTACATGTATTTTTATTTTCGTCTTATTAGCCTAGTCTAAGTCAAAATACCATGTGTGTAATTTTTATATTTTATTTGGTTAAAACCCACAAAGTCTTTAAGTTGGTTGGTGGGGTTGTCTTGTTAGGCTAGGATATATATACAAATAAGTAGAGTCTTAAGGGTTTTTTATGTATTGGCTCTTCCTACATAAAGAGGCCAAAGGTGTGCTACGAGAGATATGTTGTATGAAAGAAAGAATTGAGTTGAAGGAGCCTTTGCCCCTTTGTTCATCTTCCTTCCCTCCTTTCTTATTTTTGTGAGATCCGAGTGCCGCCCGGTGTGAGACCGTCTGGCGTGAGGCCGAGCTGTGTGAGATAGCAGTTATCCGTTCCCATCCTGTTCGCATCCCGGAGTGCCGTCGATCTATTCCCATGTCGTCGCCGCGTCAAACTTCCTCCCGAAACACTGTTCACGGAGGTGCTACAGTACCTCGAAAATGGCCTCCCTTGATCTCCCTTGAAGCCTTGAAGTGATAGGGTTTCCAACCCCTCGTGTGTTGGTTTTATAGACCTTGAATGGTCCTTGGACACCCCCCAGACCAGATCCACAAATCATGGGAGATTAGGTGAGTTTTGATTAAACAAATCCATGGAAAGGGGCTGGCCACGAGGTGGATTTCGAAGTCAAACATGGCTGCATCGGGCTGGCGGTCCACCTGTGGCTTCTGGCGGTCGACCTCCACTGAGAATCGCTGTAGAGGATTAGTCCCTAGAATTTTCGGTCGACCGCTACGGGCTGGCGGTCGACCGCCAGCTGAAATACATGCAGACTGGCGGATGCTGGCTGGGGCGGTCGACCGCCCCTATGCTGGCGGTCGACCGCCAGCTGGGCTGATTCCGGGCATGCCCGGGTCGGTCCGTTATCCGCTTAAGCTCCGTCGTTCAACTCCATTAGCAGCCCGTTCATGTCTGTAACTTCATCCTTGTTGGTCTAGAAAGTACCAACTGAATCTTTATCTTTTGACTCTCATCTTGTGCAGTGACCTTGGCTATTTGAATGAAGCTTGTAGTTGTTGTATAGACTTTGCATCAAGGTTTGGACGTGTAGACTTTGTGTGCATGTATGAACTCTGTACAGACTTTGCACCTTGAGCATGCATGAGCCTGTACAGACTTGCTTCATGAACGTACAGACTTGGTAACTTGATGCACGAACACAACAGAACGTAATGTATAGACTTTGCGTGTGAAGTAGCCGGCCAATGTATAGACTTGTGTTGCAGCCATCAACCAACGTACAGACTTGGAGTTGTGCTAGCAGCCAACGTACAGACTTTATCTTGTGCAACGTACAGACTTTGTTTTGTGCATGCAGCCAACGTATAGACTTCATCTGCAGCAACGTATAGACTTCAAATTGTGCTAGGCAGCCAACGTACAGACTTCATGTTTAGCAACGTACAGACTTTGTCCAACGTATAGACTTTGTCCATCATACAGACTTGGTCCAACGTATAGACTTTGTCCAACGTATAGACTTCGTCCAACGTATAGACTTCGTCCAACGTATAGACTTTGTTCAACGTATAGACTTGGTTCAACGTATAGACTTTATCCAACGTATAGACTTCGTCCAATGTACAGACTTTGTCCAACGTATAGACTTGGAATGCAGTGCACATGCCCGCAACCTGTTCGATGAAATGACAAACTGCTTAAACAGATACACAATGACATCATATGCAAACACAATGTGACTTATAGTAGTTGCTATCATCAAAACCATAATAGTAATCATGGTGCACATGTGTTCAACATTCTCCCCCTTTTTGATGATGGTAACACTGTGAGTCATTATATGGCAGAAATAGCCAAGATGGCAAAGTGTATGATATATGTAACATATGCAGCTCAAGATCCATGATAGTAATAGCATGTGAATGCAATTATGAATGCAGATATGAATGCTATGTAATTATGCAAACCCCATCACATACACATATGAGATGCAAAGTGAGCAATGGATTCTCCCCCCTTTGACTCTCCCTGTACACCATTCACACATCCCCCATGACAACTCACAAAGCACATAAGCTCTCCCATTTGACAATGCGATAACACATATAGCTCTTACAAAGGACTCACACAAAGAATTCTCCCCCTTTGCCAACAACAAAAAAAGAGTGATAATAGTAAAATGTCTGTGAGACCAGAGCGGAAAGGAGTTAAGAGCAAGCCATTATATGCAAACCTGAAACAGACTGTGAGCAATATATATGGTTCAAAGCTAATGAAATCCGAATTCATCAACAGAGTTCGAAAAGTAGCTACATCTAAGATGTAATAGAAATGAACCAAAGGTGCATATCATGGCAATGTTTAACCGTCCCTTGTCTTATATATCCATAATCAGTAACTACAAAGGGAATAACACAAAAAATGAGTATTGAGGCTAAACAATCATGACTAAAGCATGGAATTTTATGAGTTCAACAAATTTTATCTTTTAAATTTGAAGGCACATGACTCATATTTTACTAGCAATCAAGTCTAGTACATGCCTCCAAGCCGTAAGAATACACGTTGTTTAGATGCCAGTATTCCTAGGTATTTGGCAAGATTGACGGTTATGCTTCAGAATGAACAGAGATAGCAAAGTCACGTCATGACATATCCAAACTCATTTCATTGATGAGAATATATGTTTCTCAGTAATTATGCCATTGCTCTGCCTAGAGTCCAGATGAATTAAGACAGAGATAACAGAGGCACATCATGACATATCATTCGTCACTTGATTTGATGACGTGACATATTTCTCCGTGTAACACTATCATTGCTCTGTAAATTGATTTTCAAGAATTCCAGCTCATCAAGATGTTTAGAAATAATACTAAGCTCTAGAGTATCACCAAGATTGTCATGAAGTCTGGATTTTCAGATTTCAGGGTAGTCATTCAAGACATAACATGCAGTCTTTAGTGAAAGTCTATTAAAACTACAGAACATAGATGATTTCAAACAAGATATATCAGAACTACAAGGAAATCATTAAATCTGAACCATTTTCATTGAATGGACAATCATTAGGGCATATAATAGAAAGCTCTTACACCATATGTCCGTCTGTCTCATGAACTCAAACCTGACTGTAAGTCACTGAAGTGCAGTTTGCAAGAGGTTAAGAGAATCAACAAAACTCCCCCTAAGGATATGCAATGGATACGCGAAGGAGTTATGTTTGTAATCAAGTGGAATGGCAAAGGAGGTTGACCTAGTCACTCATGAAGGTAGCAGAAATGAAATGTATGACCCAACGCATGGTTGTACACTTATTAAATGCCACAGAATGAATATGAAATATATGCATGAATGTTGCACAAGGACAACTCCCTCTTACTATATGGACTATATGCGACATTGACACATGGTACTTGGCGGAGGTGAAACCTCACGCATATTGAGTGCTTCGAGACAAGCATGACCTACCCTTCCATACATCAACATGTGATATACCATGGCCATGCAAGAATGATGCGACACAAACCATGCAATACATTGGGAACATAGATTCAATTTGATTATGCAACTACATGCAATGCGACACCATATGCAAAAAGACATATTGACATATAAACAATGCATGAATACCAACGTGCAAAACACACAACTAATTGAACATTATCATCATTTCAAATTCTTATTGGCCTGAGGTCGGCAAAGACCAAGCTCCCTTCTGAGTGTTGAAAACATGTCATTACACAAGGGCTTGATAAAAATATCAGTAACTTGATTTAAAGTATCAACAAAATGCAGTTCAAAATTTTTCTTACTGACCTCGTCTCTAATGAAGTGATGCCTAATCTCAATATGCTTAGTCCTAGAGTGTTGGACTGAATTTTTTGCAAGGTTGATAGCACTAGTGTTATCACACAGAATCGGGACACAACCAAGATCCACCAAGTAGTCTTGGAGTTGGTGTTTAATGCACAACACTTGGGTGCCACAGCTCCCCACAGCAACATATTCTACCTCCGCGGTTGAGAGAGCAACCGAGTGTTGTTTCTTGGAGGCCCAAGAAACTAAACACCCGCCTAGAAACTGGCAATAGCCACTAGTACTCTTACGATCCAGCTTGCATCCAGCGTAATCCGCATCAGAATAAGATATAAGAGATAAATTACATGATGACGGATACCATAATCCCAAATCTTGAGTGCCGGTAAGATATCAAAGGATACGTTTGACGGCAGTCAAATGAGATTCTCTAGGACTAGCTTGAAATCTAGCACAAAGGCATACACTAAACTGGATATCTGGTCGGGATGCAGTCAAATAAAGCAAAGAACCAATCATACCTCTATAGACCTTTGCATCCACCAATTTACCATTTTCATCCGAATCTAGTGAAGTTGAGGTGCTAATCGGAGTTGCAATGATTTTGCTGTTTGCCATGTCAAATCTTTTTAGCAGCTTCTTGATGTATTTGGCTTGGCTTATGAAGCAACCATATTCTCCTTGGTTGACCTGCAAACCGAGAAAGAATTGAAGTTCTCCTATTAGGCTCATCTCAAATTCGCTAGTCATGAGGTTAGCAAATTCCTCACACATTTCAGATTTTGTAGAACCAAACACAATGTCATCAACATAAATTTGAACAATCAAGATGTTCTTACCTTGCTTCTTGGTGAAAAGTGTTTGATCTACCTTATCTCGTGTGTACCCTTTTTCAATGAGGAACGAGCTTAGTCTCTCATACCAAGCTCTTGGTGCTTGCTTAAGTCCATAAAGCGCCCTGTCTAGCTTGTATATAAAATCTACATTGTTAGAATTCTCAAAGCTAGGGGGCTGCTCAACATAGACTTCTTCTTTGATCAAGCCATTCAAGAAAGCACTTTTGACATCCATTTGATACAGCTTTATTCTAAGGGAGCATGCAAAGGCAAGTAAAATTCTGATGGCTTCGAGTCTAGCAACTGGGGCATAAGATTCATCAAAATCAACCCCAAACTCTTGATTATACCCTTGAGCCACCAATCTAGCTTTGTTTCTTATTATCTTGCCATCTTCACTTAGTTTGTTCCTAAAGACCCATTTAGTGCCTATGACAGATTGTGATGAAGGTCTAGGAACAAGATGCCAGACTTTCTTCCTTTCAAACTGGTTTAACTCGTCTTACATTGAATTTATCCAGTTTTCATCTTTTAATGCTTCATCAATATTTTTGGGTTCAAGCTGAGAGACAAGAGCAAGTTGATCTAGTTTTTCCACAATTCTAAAATGTGACCTTGTTCTAGGTGGGTCATTCAAGCTGCCAATGACATTTTCCAAGGGATGATCCTTAAGAATTCTAATGTTTGTAGAATCGTTACCTTCCCCTGGAGCTTGATCCCTTGCATTGCTTGATTCAGCTAGGTCACCATCTTCTTTTATTTCTTCTTGTGGAGGATCAATCTTGTCCTTCATGTTTAGGAATTCCCCATCTTCATCATTTTTCCTGCAAGAGTTATCATTGTGATCAAGGGAAACATGGGGTGATTCTTCCACAGTTTGACTTTTGATATTGTAAATTCTATAAGCCCTAGATCTATCAGAATATCCAAGGAATATACCTTCATCGCTCTTGGGCTCGAATTTATCTAAGTCTCTTTTGTCATTGTTGTGGATGAAGCATTTTGACCCAAACACTTTCATATGTGAGAGAGAGGGCTTTTTACCTTTCAGCAACTCATAAGGAGTCTTTTTGGTGTGTGACCTTACCATAGAGCGGTTGATAATGTAACATGTCGAGTTTACCGCTTCGGCCCAAAACCTCCTTGGAAGTTGCCGTTCAGCAAGCATGGTTCTTACCATCTCTACAAGTGTTCTGTAATATCCCGGACCTTTCGGATCCTTCTTCGTGGATCCCGGATATGGTTTTCGGAGTGTTCAGCTCCGTTGTGTCCGAAATTTCGTTTCGGACATCTTTCGTGTTCGGATCGGCGCGATCCGGAGTCGTTTCGGAGGCCCGGAGGCGTTCCGCGGCTTTTCCGCGTGTGTTTTCCGATTCCCGGTGTGTGTTTCGGCTTTTTCTTCGGAAGCTCGCTGCAGGCGAACCGGGCGGTTCACCCGGGCACGAGTGGTACCGTTGCGATCAGTGCGTTTCGAGGATTCCGGAAATGTATTTTTCTATTTTTTGGTATTTTTCCAAAAATTTGGATTTTCTATAAAGCCCTAATTCCTTTTTCTTTTTCTTTTCTCCTTTCTCTTTCTTCTTCTTCCTCTTCCTCCGTTTCTTCCCACCGTGACACCCTCCTCTCTCCCTCTCTCCCATTCGGGCGCGGCGAACCCCTCTCCGGCTACGGACGGCGGCGGGGCGACGGCGCGGACGTGTGGGCGGCGGCGAGGCGAGCTCGTGGGCGTGCGGCGTGCGTGGGAAGCGTGGGGAGCTCGTGAAGTTTGAAGCGTTCTTCGCGGTTCGTGATTGATTCGGCGGAGCATTTGCTCCATTGAGGTAGGGTGACATTCCTTAGCCTCATGCCGATCTTTTTCGCGATTTATAGGCCGCGGGGAGGCCGAGAGGGGATCGTTTGAGCATTTTTGGGTTTTTCCATGATTTGGGGAGAGTTCGCCCGATCAATGGATTTGATGCATGATTTCGTGTTTTGATGGCCTAGAATCATGCTAGGGGTCCCCAGGGGTCTTCCCCCTTGATTTCCCTCTCTCCTATGGAGGCATGGGGGCGTGGTTAGAATTTTTGGACGTTTCTACCGTTTTCGGCCGCGGACTGAGAACGCGCTATACTCCAGTAGCACGTTCTTGAAGGTCGCGCTGCCCCGACCGAGCGCGTTCATCGGAGAAGATGAACAGGAGGCGGTTCCTGTCGCGCTACGGGGTCCAAGCGCGTTCAGCCTTGTCGCGCTAGGCATCCCTAGTGCGACATGCCTTGTCGCGCTAGCTGTCCCTAGCGCGACATTCCTTGTCACTCTAGGAGGCCCTAGCGCGATGTCCCGTGTCGCGCTAGGTATCCCTAGCGCGATCTGGCTGTTGTTGGGTGTTCCCCTTGGGCCGTGTGTGCGTCCCGGGCACCCCGTGGAGTTCCGTGACCGCATTTTTGGTATCAGGAGGTTCCGTTGGCCTTGGTCATGCGTTTGGCCGTGGGCGGTGAGTCCGTTTCTTTCCCGACCATGGTCACCGTGCGACGGTGATGGTACGTGGGACAGCCCCCGTACTTCGTCAGGTTCGAACGTCGTTTTCCGTTGACTTGAGAGTCTACTCCTTTGTGACCCTCCACTAGTCGTAGCCTGCTAGTACGCGTGTGCTAGTTGCACCAGGGAGTGGTGTACGGGCTTACCCTGAGGACGGTTTTAGACTGGTTACCGTCAGGCCCCTCGTCACATCAGAGTCCAGTGCCAGGGGAAAATCGATCAGAGGGCCAGACCTAGGACGCGTGGTCTGTGTGTGCACACGTGGTTGGGGACTGTGGACGCACGTCGACGGGCGTGACCCCAGCTAGTCACTTGTTGTGAGTTACTTGTACGGTGTTTGCGCCTCGGGTAGGACCTACCACGTCATGCGGTTCACCTGCGGTGCGGTGTAAGACGTCAGGGGACGCTACCGGCTGTGCTTCTAGTGGGTGGTACTCCTGTCGAGTACGGAGTGGCAGACTGTCAGTCGTGTGTTTCCGACCTTCGAGTTTTACGGTTCGACCGTTAGTTTCGGTCTTCTCGTACCGTGGCACGTGTGTCGGTTTGCGTGCCGTAGGGTCTAGTTCTGTAGAGTACAGGGCTTTCCTTTCCGAGGTACTTTCTTACCGCTGGAGTAGTGGTTTCTCGTTTTACGAGGTAGGGTTCGAGTGATCCCTACTGAGTCTTGTTCCGAGACTCATTCCCTGCGTATTTTCACCGTGTTTCAGGTGAGACGCCACCTTCGGGGAGCGCGTCAGGAGCGCAGCGTGGTGCGGGTGCCCAGAGGTAGTGCCAGAGGTCAGAGCCGGGGTATGCCCCGTGTAGCTGTACTTTTCTTTCTTGTCACTGTACTAGTCGTGGACTGTTCTTGCTGTTGTTGTTATTTTATTGTGGACCATGTAAAATGTTAATTTATTTCCTGCTTAACATTATAACTGTTTAATTTTTGCAATTATTTATGATACTTGTGTAGTCTCCACACCATCCTTTTAACCCTTCCGAGTCTTCGGGCTCGTGGGTGGCGGTGCGAGTCTCGGGTTATCGGGCCTTCCCGGTAATCAAATTCTCGGGTCGTTACAGCTGGTATCAGAGCGCGGTTGTGGAATTACATGAGAATCATAGGTAATTGTAGTGGTCCACTAGTCCACAACGATGATGTACAGGTGACGCTGGCATTGGGCACCGTGTGTTTATTTTGACCTTGCCGTTTTCCTGTTTTCTGTCTTTTACTTCAGGAGCGAGTATGGCGCCGAGGAGGAGTTCTCGCTCTCAGCAGGGGCAGTCGGCTGGAGGTCAGGAGATCCAGCAGGGGGTCCAGAGGGACCAGGAGGAGCATAGCAGAGTTTCGGGAGCTACCGAGGCCACGGATGCTGCGAGAGCTCTAGGGGCCGAGTATTTCTTCCGTGGCATGTACCATCTCATGTCTCAGAAGTTTGGCGGAGAGGCTGCTGAGGGCTCGTCAGCCAGGGGTGGGCCAAGCCGAGCGGTGAGGGACTTTATGCAGTTCCATCTGCCTTACTTTAGCGGCCAGGCAGACCCCGATGCGGCTCGTGATTGGCTCGATGAGATGGAGCGGGTGTTTAGTTCTGTGAAGAGTGTTGCCGAGGACAGAGTTGTGTTGGCCTACAACCAGTTGCAGGGTACGGCTCGGAGGTGGTGGTCTTCCGAGTGGAAGACGTCCTTTCAGCTTCGTCCACTTGAGCAGATCGAGTGGGATGACTTTGTCAGTACTTTCGAGCGTACGTACTGTCCAGGTGTTGTTGCCACGCAACGGATGCGGGAGTTTCTGGAGCTGGTGCAAGGTGACATGTCCGTGTTGCAGTACAGGGCCCGATTTATCGAGCTGGGTCGGTATGCACCTCACATCATGGAGCATGAGAGGGTGAGGATCGCGCAGTTTGTGCAGGGCTTGAGGCTGGAGCTGAGGCACCATTTGATCGCGAACGGGGCCACTGATCTAGAGACGGCGTCTCGTGTTGCGATTTCCTTGGAGATGGATATGCAGAGGACTCGAGGACCGATCAGCCAGGGGCAGTCTTTGTCAGGTCGCAGCCAGCAGTCGGCTACCCAGCAGCAGGGTTTCTTCCAGCATGCGTCGGGTGGTTCAGGAGTACCGACATCGGCAACTTCGGTGACAGGATCTGCGTCCTTTGGCTCGAAGGTCAAGAAGTTCCTCTCGAAGAATTTCCGGAAGAAGAAGTCCAAGGATCAGGGGCAGGCTTCATCGGGAAGTGTACAGCAGCCGATTCCTTTTCAGCGTCAGGGATCAGTGGGTGGATCGCGAGGACCTTGTCCACGGTGTGGTGGGACCCACCCCGGCAGGCAGTGCACGGCGCCGATTATCTATTTTCGGTGTGACCAACGAGGGCATATGGCGCGTGACTGTCCCCAGAGACCGCCGCAGCAGCAGTTTTCTCAGCAGCAGCAGGTTCCCCAGCAGCAGAGGTAGCAGCAGCAGCAGCAGCAGCAGTAGGGACAGTATCCGCCGCTACCCAGGTCAGCTAGCGTGGGAGGCAGGCAGAGGGCTCGAGGCCAGATCACGCACATGACCAGGGCAGAGGCAGTGGCGTCGCAGCTCGTGGAAGGTACCGTTCAGATTTTGCGTTGTGCGGCTCGGGTTTTATTTGATTCTGGCGCGTCTCATTCGTTTATTTCGGAGGATTTCGCGTCGAGCGTCGAGGAGCCGGTGACCCAGTTGTCCTGTGATTTGACAGTGGAGTTGCCTTCGGGTGACTTTATGGTCACTCCGTATTGCTTCGATCAGGTTCCGGTTTGGATCGATGGGCGGAATATGCCAGACAGGTTGTATGCGTTGCAGCTTCGGGATTACGACGTGATTCTAGGCATGGATTGGCTCGAGACTCATGGAGCGGTGGTGGATTGTGGAATGAAGAGGGTCTACTTCCAGCATCCGAGCAAGAGGACCTTCTATTTCCAAGGTATCCGTTCCGCCTCTTCTCGATTCCTTATCTCTGCTATTCGAGCCCGTCGGTTGCTTGATTTCGGTTGTTAGGGTTTTCTCGCGTCAGTGGTTGTGTCTGACCGGATGGAGCCGAATGTCGAGGACATTGCGGTGGTGTGCGAGTTTCCCGACGTTTTTCCCGAGGAGTTGCCTGGATTACCTCCCCAGCGGGAGATCGATTTCGTGATCGAGGTTGTGCCTGGTACGGGACCTTTGGCAAAGGTTCCCTACCGAATGGCCCCCGCTGAGTTGAGAGAGTTGAGGGCGCAGTTGCAGGAACTGCTGGCCAAGGGGTATGTTCGTCCGAGCTTTTCCCCTTGGGGTGCGCCCGTGTTGTTTGTGAAGAAGAAGGACGGTAGTCTGCGGCTATGCATTGACTATCGGCAGCTGAATGATGTGACCATTAAGAACAAGTACCCATTGCCGCAGATTGATGACTTGTTCGACCAGCTTCAGTCTGCGCGAGTGTTATCGCGGATTGATTTGCGATCCGGTTACTATCAGCTGAGAATTCACGAGTCCGATGTGGAGAAGACTGCATTCAGTACGAGGTACGGGCATTATGAGTTCTTGGTGATACCGTTTGGGCTCACCAATGCCCCTGCAGCCTTCATGGACTTGATGCAGAGGGTGTTTCATCCATATTTGGACCAGTTCGTGGTCATCTTTGTGGACGACATCCTTGTTTATTCGCAGTCTGCTGAGGAGCATGCGTACCATTTGGGTGTGGTGCTGCAGACGTTGCGAGATCACCAGTTGTACGCGAAGCTCAGCAAGTGCAAGTTTTGGCTCAGCGAGGTGCACTTTCTGGGGCACGTAATTTCTGGTGATGGTATTTCCGTGGATCCTGCCAAGGTCGAGGTTGTGACGCAGTGGCCGAGGCCGAGGTCGGTGACGGAGATCCGGAGTTTCTTGGGGCTTGCGGGATATTATCGTCGGTTTATCCAAGATTTTTCTCACATTGCGACCCCGATGACGAGGCTCACGCGGAAGGATGTGCCTTTCGTTTGGTCCGAGGAGTGTGAGCAGAGCTTCAGTGAACTGAAGAGGTTGCTCACCTCGGCTCCGATGTTGGTTTTACCTTCTGGATCGGGAGGTTTCGTGGTGTGTACAGATGCTTCCGGCGTTGGATTGGGTGCTGTTCTGATGCAGCATGGTAGAGTGGTGGCTTATGCATCTCGGCAGCTAAAGCCCCATGAGGAGAACTACCCTACCCATGACCTTGAGTTGGCGGTAGTGATCTTCGCGCTGAAGATCTGGAGGCATTATCTGTACGGCGAGAAGTTCGAGGTGTTCACTGACCATCAGAGTTTGAGGTATGTATTTTCGCAGAGAGATCTGAACCTCAGACAAAGGCGTTGGATGGAGTTCATGAAGGATTATGACTTCACCCTGTCTTATCAGCCGGGCAGGATGAATGTCGTTGCCGATGCCTTGAGTCGGAAGGTTGCGGTCAGTACCTTGATGTTGAGGAAGTGGAGGCTCTGGGAACAAGTGCCCGAAGTTTCTTTCAGGCTCAAGATTCCCCAAGAGCTAGGGTTGGCGGTGCTTACGAGTCTGTCTGTCACTCCTGCTATCCGTCGTCAGGTGACAGAGGCTCAGCATGCGGACCCTGAGTTACCCCGGATTTTAGCTTTGGCTGACGTGGAACTTGGCGAGGACGTTGCTACGAGGTTTCGTGGCAGGCTGTACGTTCCAGCCGAGGAGCAGGTTCATCGTGCGGTGTTACGCGAGGCTCATGGGAGCAGGTACACTGTGCACCCGGGTGCGACGAAGATGTATCGGAACTTGCGGAGGCAGTTCTGGTGGCCTGGTATGAAGAGAGATGTCGCAGAGTTTGTGGCCAGGTGCCTGATCTTTCAGCAGGTGAAGGCGGAGCATCAGCGACCAGGCGGTACTCTCCAGCCCTTGGATGTTCCTGCTTGGAAGTGGGACCATGTGACCACGGATTTTATGGTGGGGTTGCCGAGGACCCCGAGTGGGCAGGACAGTATTTGGTTGCTGGTGGATCGGCTGACGAAGGTGACGCGGTTGTTACCGGTCAAGGTCAGCTGGAGCGTGTCCAGGTTGGCTCGTCTCTATGTGGAGCGGATCGTGCCGTTGCATGGGATTCCCATTTCGATCGTGTCAGATCGGGATCCGCGCTTCACTTCTAGATTCTGGAGGAGTTTCCAGCGAGCTCTTGGCACGGAGTTGGCGTTTAGCTCAGCGTATCATCCACAGTCAGATGGCCAGTCTGAGAGGACCATTCAGACCTTGGAGGACATGCTGAGATCCTGCTGCCTGGAGTGGCAGGGGAGTTAGATTCATCACCTACCGTTGGTGGAGTTTGCCTATAACAACAGCTATCATTCGAGCATCGGCATGGCTCCTTATGAGGCATTGTATGGGCGTCCTTGTCGGACTCCACTTGATTGGTTTGAGGTGGGTGAGCGTGTTTTGACGGGACCGAAATTGGTGCAGCAATGTGTGGATGTTGTGCACCTGGTTCGTCAGAACATGTTGGCGGCCCAGAGTCGGCAGAAGAGCTATGCTGACCGTAGGAGGCAGCCCCTCGAGTTCGCCGTGGGCGATCATGTGTTCTTGAGAGTTTCTCCGATGAAGGGGGTGATGCGTTTTGGACGGCGTGGGAAGCTGAGTCCCCGCTATATTGGTCCTTTCGCGATTGTGGAGCGCATCGGTGAGGTTGCTTACCGGTTGCAGTTACCCTCAGAGTTGGCGTCGGTGCATGACGTGTTCCACGTCTCGATGTTGCGGAAGTATATGCCCGATGACTCTCATGTGCTCGAATTTTCCGTTTGGCCTGAGGTGACTCCAGATCTTTCTCTCCCAGAGTTTCCGATCCGCGTGGAGAATAGGCGAGAGCAGCGTCTGCGGAACAAGGTTATTCCCTTGGTAAAGGTCGTGTGGCAACGACACTCTGGTGGTGAGGCTTCGTGGGAACGTGAGGACGAGATGCGTCAGCAGTTCCCGTATCTGTTTGAGTGAGTCTTCCTCTTCTTTCCCCTTGGGTTGTTCTCAATTTCGAGGACGAAATTTCTTAAGGGGGGAGGGCAGTAATATCCAGGACCTTTCGGATCCTTCTTCGTGGGTCCCGGATATGGTTTTCGGAGTGTCTGGCTCCGTTGTGTCCGAAATTTCGTTTCGGACATCTTTCGTGTTCGGATCGGCGCGATCCGGAGTCGTTTCGGAGGCCCGGAGGCGTTCCGCGGCTTTTCCGCGTGTGTTTTCCGATTCCCGGTGTGTGTTTCGGCTTTTTCTTCGGAAGCTCGCTGCAGGCGAACCGGGCAGTTCACCCGGGCACGAGTGGTACCGTTGCGATCGGTGCGTTTCGAGGATTCCGGAAATGTATTTTTCTATTTTTTGATATTTTTCTAAAAATTCGGATTTTCTATAAAGCCCTAATTCCTTTTTCTTTTTCTTTTCTCCTTTCTCTTTCTTCATCTTCCTCTTCCTCCGTTTCTTCCCACCGTGACACCCTCCTCTCTCCCTCTCTCCCATTCGGGCGCGGCGAACCCCTCTCCAGCTACGGACGGCGGCGGGGCGACGGCGCGGACGTGTGGGCGGCGGCGAGGCGAGCTCGTGGGCGTGCGGCGTGCGTGGGAAGCGTGGGGAGCTCGTGAAGTTTGAAGCGTTCTTCGCGGTTCATGATTGATTCGGCGGAGCATTTGCTCCATTGAGGTAGGGTGACATTCCTTAGCCTCATGCCGATCTTTTCCGCGATTTATAGGCCGCGGGGAGGCCGAGAGGGGATCGTTTGAGCATTTTTGGGTTTTTCCATGATTTGGGGAGAGTTCGCCCGATCTATGGATTTGATGCATGATTTCGTATTTTGATGGCCTAGAATCATGCTAGGGGTCTTCCCCCTTGATTTCCCCCTCTCCTATGGAGGCATGGGGGCGTGGTTAGAATTTTTGGGCGTTTCTACCGTTTTCGGCCGCGGACTGAGAACGCGCTATACTCCAGTAGCACGTTCTTGGAGGTCGCGCTGCCCCGACCGAGGGCGTTCATCGGAGAAGATGAACAGGAGGCGGTTCCTATCGCGCTACGGGGTCCAAGCGCGTTCACCCTTGTCGCGCTAGGCATCCCTAGCGCGACATGCCTTGTCGCGCTAGCCGTCCCTAGCGCGACATTCCTTGTCGCCCAAGGAGGCCCTAGCGCGATGTCCCGTGTCGCGCTAGGTATCCCTAGCGCGATCTGGCTGTTGTTGGGTGTTCCCCTTGGGCCGTGTGTGCGTCCCGGGCACCCCGTGGAGTTCCGTGACCGTGTTTTTGGTATCCGGAGGTTCCGTTTGCCTTGGTCATGCGTTTGGCCGTGGGCGGTGAGTCCGTTTCTTTCCCGACCGTGGTCACCGTGCGACGGTGATGGTACGTGGGACAGCCCCCGTACTTCGTCAGGTTCGGACGTCGTTTTCCGTTGACTTGAGAGTCTACTCCTTTGTGACCCTCCACTAGTCGTAGCCTGCTAGTACGCGTGTGCTAGTTGCACCAGGGAGTGGTGTACGGGCTTACCCTGAGGACGGTTTTAGACTGGTTACCGTCGGGCCCCTCGTCACATCAGAGTCCAGTGCCAGGGGAAAACCGGTCAGAGGGCCAGACCTAGGACGCGTGGTCTATGTGTGCACACGTGGTTGGGGACTGTGGACGCACGTCGACGGGCGTGACCCCAGCTAGTCACTTGTTGTGAGTTACTTGTATGGTGTTTGCGCCTCGGGTAGGACCTACCACGTCAGGCGGTTCACCTGCGGTGCGGTGTAAGACGTCAGGGGACGCTACCGGCTGTGCTTCTAGTGGGTGGTACTCCTGTCGAGTACGGAGTGGCAGACTATCAGTCGTGTGTTTCTGACCTTCGGGTTTTACGGTTCGACCGTTGGTTTCGGTCTTCTCGTACCGTGGCACGTGTGTCGGTTTGCGTGCCGTAGGGTCTAGTTCTGTAGAGTACAGGGCTTTCCTTTCCGAGGTACTTTCCTACCGCTAGAGTAGTGGTTTCTCGTTTTACGAGGTAGGGTTCGAGTGATCCCTACTGAGTCTTGTTCCGAGACTCATTCCCTGCGTGTTTTCACCATGTTTCAGGTGAGACGCCACCTTCGGGGAGCGCGTCAGGAGCGCAGCGTGGTGCGGGTGCCCAGAGGTAGTGTCAGAGGTCAGAGCCGGGGTATGCCCCGTGTAGCTGTACTTTTCTTTCTTGTCACTGTACTAGTCGTGGACTGTTCTTGCTGTTGTTGTTATTTTATTGTGGACTATGTAAAATGTTAATTTATTTCCTGCTTAACATTATAATTGTTTAATTTCTGTAATTATTTGTGATACTTGTGTAGTCTCCACACCATCCTTTTAACCCTTCCGAGTCTTCGGGCTCGTGGGTGGCGGTGCGAGTCTCGGGTTATCGGGCCTTCCCGGTAATCGGATTCTCGGGTCGTTACATGTTCGGTTTCTCTTTTCAACTACACCATTTTGCTCCGGTGTTCTTGGTGATGAGAATCGGTGTGAAATGCCTTCAGCCCTGCAAAGATTATAGAAGTCAATGTTTTCAAATTCACCACCGTGATCAAATAGAATCTTGGAGATCTTGAACAAACAGTCCTGCTTTATCTTCATGTAGAGCGCCTGAAACTCATCAAAAGCATCATTTTTATGTGTGAGAAAGAAAACCCATGTGAATCTAGAGAAGTCATCCACCAAGACATATCCATATTTTCTACCAGTGAAACTAGCAATTCTGGTTGGACCAAACAAGTCCATATGAATTAGCTCGAGTTGTTTGGATGATGTATTTTCAGATCTTCCCTTGAAAGATTTTCTTGTTTATTTACCTAGGGCACATGCATCACACAACTTGTTTTCTTGTTTAAATGATAGTTCAGGTAACCCTTTCACCATTGAATGCTTTAACAATTTATGTAAGACATTGTAGCTAGCATGTCCTAGTCTACGATGCCATAACCAAGCAATTTCAGATTTTGGTGCAGCAAGATAAAGATTTAAATGAGCAGGATCATCTAAGTCAATCATGTAAACATTGTTGACTCTCTTACCAGAAAATTTTACCTTGTCAGATTTTGGTTCAAGAATTCTGCATTCATGAGAGTCAAACAACACTTTATGACCTTTATCACATAATTGACTTATACTAAGTAGGTTATATTTCAAACCTTCAACTAGCAACACATTTCCAATGGAGTTGGAGAGGTTCTTACCTACATTATCTGTTCCAATGATTTTTCCTTTGTTATTCTCTCCAAACGTAACATATCCTCCTTCCTTTTCCTCCAAGAGACAAAATTTTATTTTGTCTCCAGTCATGTGTCTTGAACAGCCGCTATCAAGATACCACCTGTTATGCATGGCTGCAAGACATTCCTGCACAAATAATTAAGCAATTGTATTTGGAACCCAACCAATTTTGGGTCCCATCAAACTCTTAAGATTTTCAAAACATGAAACCATTTCTTTTAGAATCCAAACCTTTCTAACATTCATGTTTTGTTTGCTTAAAGCAGGGATTTAGTTTTTCTTTTCAGCCTTGACATTTCCTTTTTGTTTAGAGTCTCTTTGTTGGATTTTGTGAAAGTTTGATGAAGTTGGCTTCTTAACCCATTGTGGCCATTGGTTATTTTTGGGTTGAAAGTGATTGTTCTGCCACCTAGGAGATTGAAAGTTATAGGATTGATGAACACATGAATCACAATTTCTCCGAAAGTATGGTGGTGTTGGCCTATATGAATGAGCAATCCAGTTTTGGTGATATCTGGAAGATTGAGCATGCAATGGCCAAGGAAGTGTTGACCTATGCTGCGGGGAAGGTCGACCTTTCTTAGGTTTTTGGACAGGCTTTTTGGGAATGTTGGTGACTGCCTCTTCAATCTTTTCTTTCCCTTTCTCCTTTTGTTTTTGTTGGTTTTGTGTGGGAGTTGTGTTTAAGGTGGAAGTTTCGGAAGATGAAACAAATGTGATAGTTTTGAGCCCAATTGGCCTTTTGTTTGTTGGTTCAAAACCTAACCCTTCCTTGTTGAAGTTCATTCTGGTACCTAGCAAAGCATCTAGGTTTTCTCTTCCATCCACAAACTTTTCTAAAGATTGTTGTTTATCCTACAACTCTTTTTGTAGCTTTTCAATATTTTAAAGAAGTTGAATGTTGACTTGTTTGACAGCTTCATACTTTTCATTGCTCAATTTACTATCTTTTTCATAGCTTTACATTTTGAGCTTCATGCTATCAATCTCATTTCTCAAATCCTCATTTTCAGTTTCCAAGTCAGCCATTTCTTTTCTTCCTTCCTCCAAATCCTCAATCATTTTCTTAAGATCTTCAATTTCAGTTTCAAGTAGAGCATTCGTATCACTCATATCATGATCATGCACAAATGAGTTAATTTTCTTATTCAACGATTTATTCTCCTTTTTGTACATTTCATATTTTTCCATGAGTTGTATATATGCATCCTTCCAATCATCAATTGTATAATCTTCAAATGGAGAATTTACCTCAGTTTCTTCATCACCTTTGGCCATAAGGCAGAAATCTTCTTTTTCTTTATCCGAGGAGCTAGTTCCGTCATCACTTTCCTCTTTAACGCTCCATGTGGACACCATGGCCTTATTCTTCTTCTTGCCCTTCCATTTGTTGGCTTTTCTGAATCTGTCGGGACAATCATTTCTTAGAGTTTTCAGAATTAGATTTGAAACTATTTCTTACCTTTGACTTTCCTCTCATGAAGCTCTTACCTTCCTTTCTCAGGAATTTTTTGAACTTACGTGTGAGCATGGTTACGTCATCCTCTTCTCGCTCACTTGCTAAATCCTCACCTTCATCAGAAGTGCCATGACCGCTGGGTCCTACTTTAAGGGCTAGGGACTTCTTCTTAGGTGCCTCAGCCTCTTTATTCTTGAGGTTGATCTCATAGGTCATCAATGACCCAATGAGTTCATCTACCTTGGTAGTTGCGAGATCTCTCGATTCTTCAACTACGGTAGCCTTTGTGTGCCATGCTGGAGTTAACGATCTGAGAATTTTCCTTACAATTTCTTGCTCTGAATATTTCTTTCCCAAATCAGTTAAACTATTAGTAAGCACAGTCAATCGAGCATACATATCTTGAATTGATTCATCAGGCTTCATGCGGAACATTTCTTATTCAGAAACTAAAATATTGGCTTTTGTTTCTCGTACCTGAGAGGTTCCTTCGTAGATTACCTCTAGCTTGTCTCACATTAGTTTTACAGATGCGCAGGTAGCCACTCTTGAGAATTCACTGGATGGAGTGAGCATTACATGATGTATTTGGCACTCCAGTTGACAGTGGATTGCCTTATCTGTTCTTTGGTCCACAAGTCCTCATTATCCGTAAGTTCATACGGACCTTTGCTGATCACTCGCCAAAGTTCGTAGTCTTGGGCGCGAATGAACACCTGCATACGATGTTTCCAATAGGGATAATTAGATCCAGTGAAATAAGGAGGCCTATTCACATAATGTCATTCAGGTAAATAACCCTTAGACACTGATCCACCATTTTTCTCAAGGTCGTTGGACCCCATAATGAGAGATTAGGCTCTGATACCACTTGTTGTGTAGTGGACAGCGGATCTAGAGGGGAGGGGTGAATAGATATGCCCCTCTTTTCGCAATGCAACCCTCTTTAAAGCTAGATGATGAAATAAGTAGCGGAATATAACTAGCTTAACAAAGAACACGAATGATTTGCTTGGCAAGATGATTACGCAATATAGATATTGAACCTAAGCATGCATCTAACATAAAGCAATCGCACAAGCAAACCACAACACACGAGATTTTAAGGTGGTTCGAACTGAATTTCCAGTCCTACGTCTACCCCTCACCAAATCTGGTGAGGCTCCACTAGTGCCACGCACTGAACCGTAAATCGGAAAGACCACCGATTGCCTTCCTACTAACCACCGGTAGGGACGTCAACACCGCAGATCGGACAACCTCTGATTGCCTTCCTACTAACCACCGGTAGGGACGATTCTCAACTTCCAAGTGTTTGAGTGAAATAGAAAAAGAACAACTTATGAAAAACACTCAAACAAGATATAGAATATGCTTAAGAGAAAAGATCTTGTCTGAGATTTGCTGGAGCTTGAATCTCTTGAGGATTCGATGAAGAGCTTCTTCCCGGAGTAGCTTGATTTCCTTCTTGAAATATGCTCCTTCTAGCTTCCTTTGATCACCCTTCTTGCCCTTGAGTGCTTCTAACTTTGTTGGAGATTGCTTGGCTTCAGATCTGAGCTTGAATCACCTTGTATGGATGAAGAACTTCCTCCCGAAACACTGTTCACAGAGGTGCTACAGTACCTCGAAAATGGCCTCCCTTGAAGCCTTGAAGTGATAGGGTTTCCAACCCCTCATGTGTTGGTTTTATAGACCTTGAATGGTCCTTGGACACCCCCCAGACCAGATCCACAAATCATGGGAGATTATGTGAGTTTTGATTAAACAAATCCATTGAAAGGGGCTGGCCACGAGGTGGATTTCGAAGTCAAACATGGCTGCATCGGGGCTGGCGGTCGACCTGTGGCTTCTGGCGGTCGACCTCCACTGAGAATCGCTGTAGAGGATTAGTCCCTGGAATTTCCGATCGACCGCTACGGGCTGGCGGTCGACCGCCAGCTGAAAGACATACAGACTGGCGGATGCTGGCTGGGGCGGTCGACCGCCAGCTGGGCTGATTCCGGGCTTGCCCCGGTCGGTCCGTTATCCGCTTTAGCTCCGTCGTTCAACTCCATTAACAGCCCGTTCATGTCTGTAACTTCATCCTTGTTGGTCTAGAAAGTACCAACTGAATCTTTATCTTTTGACTCTCATCTTGTGCAGTGGCCTTGGCTATTTGAATGAAGCTAGTAGTTGTTGTATAGACTTTGCATCAACGCTTGGACGTGTATACTTTGTGTGCATGTATGAACTCTGTACCGACTTTGCACCTTGAGCATGCATGAGTCTGTACAGACTTGCTTCATGAACGTACAGACTTGGTAACTTGATGCACGAACACAACAGAACGTAATGTATAGACTTTGCGTGTGAAGTAGCCGGCCAATGTATAGACTTGTGTTGCAGCCATCAACCAACGTACAGACTTGGAGTTGTGCTAGCAGCCAACGTACAGACTTTATCTTGTGCAACGTACAGACTTTGTTTTGTGCATGCAGCCAACGTATAGACTTCATCTGCAGCAACGTATAGACTTCAAGTTGTGCTAGGCAGCCAACGTACAGACTTCATGTTCAGCAACGTACAGACTTTGTCCAACGTATAGACTTTGTCCATCATACAGACTTGGTCCAACGTATAGACTTTGTCCAACGTATAGACTTCGTCCAACGTATAGACTTCGTCCAATGTACAGACTTTGTCCAACGTATAGACTTGGAATGCAGTGCACATGCCCGCAACCTGATCGATGAAATGACAAACTGCTTAAACAGATACACAATGACATCATATGCAAACACAATGTGACTTATAGTAGTTGATATCATCAAAACCATAATAGTAATCATGGTGCACATGTGTTCAAAAAGACTGGCACATGTGCGGTTCACCCTGGGCCGCTCAAGGGATGTGCGGCTGGGGCACAGCCGCTCAAGAGACATGCGGTCAGGCAGGAGCCGTACAAGGCCCTAATCGGACTAACCCCAAAGGGAGGATGGACGGTTAGGGCTGGACCGCCCAAGGGGATGTGCGGACAAGGATCATCCGCACAACCCAACCGACCTACTCCAGTGTCGGTCAAAATGGTTTTGACCAAACCGCACAATGCAACCGACACTACACTGTTGACCAAGGGTCAACGGGGATATACGGCCAGCGCCTGGCCGCATAAGCCCACGGAAGGACAGACGGCTGAGGACCAGCCGCCCATGGGGGAGACATGCGGTCCTCACCTGGCCGCACATCACATGTGTGGTCTATCGTCCGACCGCACAACCCCAAAACCAGGACGAGATGAATGGTCCAAAGCTAGCCGCCCATACGATGGACGGGCCCTGGTTCGACCGCCCAACCATTACGGCGGGTAAACCCAGGGGGTCACCCGATCGCGGCCTTTCCACGCCCCTTTCGTGCCGAAATGAAGGGGATACAGCCACAACCACCCTGGCAAACGCATGGACTCCGACCGGAGTCAAAACGATGCACGAATCGCGAGAAACGAGCAATTCTACCGAAGTTGCCCAAAAAGGGTTACCGCGCTTCCCGTAGCTCTACCGGTCCAACGGGACCACCAATCGAGATGAAATTAGGGGGAAAAGAACGCTCTCGCCCCAAGGAATCCGTTGACAGTAACCGATCTGGAAATCATCGCCGTTTCCCGACCGACCCTACGAAACCTATAAAACCACAGTTTCGCTAGAACGGACCCAAACACAACCGTTTCTACGCCGAACGACCTGTAATGATAGGGAAAATGAACAGAATGCAGCAGTGTTCCGTCACCCTACCTCCACCGAAGAAACTACGCGCCGAAGCGACTAATCCATGCCGAAAACCGCCCGGAACACGAACGATGCCATCTCGGAATCCACCGAGGGATCGCGCCCGCAACCGCCTCGATCCTCGCCCATCCTCGCCCGCATCCTAGCCCGCGCCGCCTCCACCTCACCCCCGCCTCGCTCCGTCGGCCACCGGAGAAGAGAGGGAAGAAGGAGAGCGTGAGAGAAGAGAGAGGGAGAGAGGGTGAGAAATGAGAGGGGAGAGAGAGAAAGGGTTAATATATATAGAAAAACTTGAAAATTGCAGAAATTCAGAAAATTACGAAAAATTACCTCCGCGATCCTCGGAAGGAACACAACGCAGTGGTACTGTCCCGGAGTCAAAGAACACCACGGTTCGCCCTGCACAGAGTTCCGAAGGCACATCAGGGAAAAATACGTGTAAAGCACAAAATACACTCTAAGACCCACTAAAAGATCCGGAAAAAAAACCTGGGGCATTACCGGCCCTCTCCCTGTAGCCCCCAAATCTATCAAGCCACATGCGTCAAATCTGACAAGTCCTAAATCGCATGTGGACGAGCTGCCACTCATCTCCTTCTTCTCTCTTTTTTCTCTTTCTATTTCAGCGTGAACACAGGTCAGCAATGAGGAGGAGGGGCGAAGGACGATGAGGAGTGAGCCGACGGTGACGACAAGGATGACTGGCAGGGACGATGACAAGGTCTTCTCATGGCGTTGATGGGGAGAGAGAGGGAGAGAGAGAATAGTAACCCAAGTACAGATTAGTATTTTGCTCTCTTAACATGTATGGTAACTAAGTTAAAGTAATGCAGGTTATGACAAGGATATATATGTAACAATATTATATATATATATATATTAGGTATATACTTGATAATATGTAAAAATAAGAATTTATTTACAAAAACAATATTTTATAGGAGTATATATGTAAATTTTTTCTTTTAAAATCTAATTGGGGTAAGCTTTAGAGAGGATAAGAGATCCAAGAGGGGATTTGAAAATATCTAGTCATTGAGATATATTTTGAAATACACACTTTCTTTTGTAACATGGTGATGAGATTTAAGTAAGAATTTAATAATCTAAATCATAGTTTATTTTGACTAAAGAGCGACAATAAAATTGCACTTAAAATTCTATCAAAATTACAGCCATGAGTTCTGAACACCACTAACCACCCAGTTGTGTTTGGTGCACAGGCGTAGAGGTCCCCAAACATATACATCACCCTCATTGTGGGTTAGTGGCTCACCTTCAGCCACTATATATGTATATATATGTAAAAAGATTGTCTTATGCAATTTTTGGGAGGTGAGAAATGGCCTTCCATTTTTCATGCAATGAAGGACATTCATCTAGGAGGGGTTCAAAATGCTTCTCCTTCTTATAAATAAGAGACTTCTCTCTCTTGTCTCACCACCCAACTCAAGCCAAAGAGAGTTTATTAGAGAGAGACTCTCAATGAGAGTGGTTTGGGGTGAGAGAAAAAGAGAGAGAGATCTCGTTTAAAAGTTTAAGAGAGTTCTTGTAGAGGATTTGTTCCTCCAGGTTGGGATATGAGTTCCTTGTAATACTTTTCCACAAAAGTTCTTGTCGTCACCGTCGCCCGTAGACGTATGGGGGCAACCTCCGAACCACGTAAATCTTTGTGTTCTCCATTTTGTGTGATTGATCCTTCTTCTCCCTCCTCCTTCTTGTCGTGCAAATCGAGATTCGGGGACGACACTCAATTCGTCGGAGTGGTCGTGTAATAACAAATTGGTATCAGAGCGCCCGGTTAGTTCAATTTGTATTCTTTGTTGATGGCTGTAAAGTCAACATCAGCAATGAAGTTTGACATTGAAGTGTTCGATGGAAAGTCGAATGATTTCAACATTTGGTGACTAAAGATGCAATCCATGTTGGTCTAACGGGGGCTAAGCAAGGCAGTTAAAGGCATGATGGCTCTACCAGCCGAGTGGCAAGATGAAGAGAAAGAAGAGTACATGGACTGTGCTCTTGCGGCAATTCGTCTGTACTTGGCAGATGATGTGTTAAGAGAAGTTGCTGATGAAGACACCCCCGCAAAACTTTGGCTCAAACTTGAATCAAGGTACATGACGAAGTCTCTCACAAACCGTCTGTATTTAAAGCAGCAGTTGTTCACTTTTCGCATGAAACAAGGTATACCTCTTGCTGATCATCTGAACGAGTTTAATAAGATAGTCATAGATCTTTAAAATATTGGTGTTAAAATATGTGATGAGGATCAAGCCCTCATACTCCTATGTTCATTACCTCCTTCGTATGAGCATTTTGTTGATACCTTGCTATATAGGAGAGATGATATATCTGTAGAAGATGGCAAAGCTTCCCTAAACTCTAAAGAGCTAAAGCACTAGGTATTAGAAACTTCAAGCGAAGATCGGGCAGATGGCTTGATAGTGAGGGGAAGAACAAAGAAAAAGGAGTTTGGTAAGAAGGGCAGGGCAAGATCAAAATCTAAATCAGCAAAGAAGATCAAGTGTTATGAATGCAATCAAAGAGGGCACATCTGGAAAGATTGTCCAAGATTAAAAGGGAAAGGTAAGATTCAGGAGGAGTCTTCTTCTGATACAGTAAATGTTGTTCAAGAGGAGATTGTTGATGACGGGACTATTTTGTCGGTCTCTACTAGCACTACTGGGGATGACTGGATACTTGATTCTGGTTGTACATTCCACATGTGTCCCCAAAGGAAATGGTTTTCTACTTACACATCAGTAAGTAGAGGTACTGTAACCTTGGGAGATAATAGAATTCTTGCAGTTACAAGGATTGGTATAATTAGAATCAAGATGTTTAATAATGTCATCAGAACCTTAGAAGTGCGACATATTCCAGAACTACAAAAGAGCCTAATCTCTTTGAGTATTTTGGACGCCCATGGATATCAGTTCTCAGCAGAGAATGGAATCCTGAAAGTTTCAAGAGGTGCATTGGTTGTGATGAAAGGGAAGCTGATCGGTGGTCCTTATCATCTATAAGGTAGCACTGTAATGGGGAGTGCCAATTTGGCACAAAGTTCTGATGATCCTATCTAACTGTGGCACATGCGACTGGGCCACATGAGCGAAAGAGGCATAATGGAGTTGAGCAAGCGAGGTTTACTTGCTGGTCAAAAGATTGGAAAATTAGATTTCTGTGAACACTGTGTTTTCGGTAAGCAGTGTAGGGTAAAATTCAATGCAGCAGTTCATAGGAGTAAAGGCACTGTGGATTACATCCACTCGGACCTTTGGGGTCCTACTCCAGTGGTCTCGAAGGGTGGTGCAAGTTATTTACTAACCTTTATTGATGATTTCTCAAGAAAGGTCTGGGTATATTTTCTAAAGAAAAAGAGTGAGGTGTTCATCACTTTCAAGCAGTGAAAGGCATTGATTGAAAGGCAGACTGGTAAGAAAATCATACGCCTATGTACTGACAATGGTATGGAGTTCTGCTCGAAAGAGTTTGAGGAATTCAACAAAAACGAGAGTATTGTTCGACATCGCACTGCAGCAGGAACACCACAACAGAACGGTATTGTAGAATGGGTGAACAGGACACTCTTGGAGAGAGCGAGAAGTATGTTATCTCAGGCAGGTCTATCAAAGTCATTCTGGGCAGAAGCTGTCAATACAGCTTGCTACTTAATGAATAGATCTCCGTCCACAGCCATAGGGTTGAAAACTCCTGAGGAGGTATGGTCTAATTCTCCTTCCGATTATTCTCACCTCAGAATTTCCAATTGTCTTGTATATGATCATGTCACAGGTGACAAATTGGAGCTTAGAGCAAAGAAGTGCATTTTCGTTGGATATGCACAAACACAAGGTGTAAAGGCATATCGATTTTTGGTGTATCGATCCTCAATCATCGAAGTTCATGATTAAGAGAGATGTGGCCTTTGATGAGTCTGCAATGCTCCGATCAAAAGAGAAACCAACACAAAGTGGAGATCTAGTTAGCAGCAAGCATGGAGAGCTAGATGTGAAGCTCTCAATAGAAAGTGCAGTGTAAGAGGAGACAGTACACGTCCCAGATGAGACAATTGATGTGCCATATAGCAGTACAGCACAACGGTAGACCCCAGAAAGATAATACAACATCGCAATTGATAGAGATCGAAGGGTGATCAGACCACCCAGCAAGTATAGTAATGCTGATATGGTAGCTTTTGTTTCGTCTGTTGCAGATGATGTTGAGAGGACATAACCAAGTTCTTATAGAGAGGCGGTTGCATCAGATGACTCCTCTAAATGGCAGTTGGCCATGCAAGAGGAGATTGAGTATTTACAGAAGAACAATACATGGAAGTTGGTAAAAGTATCACATGGTCAGAAGATTGTGGGGTGCAAATAGGTTTTCAAGAAGAAAGAAGGAATCACTGGTATGGAAGATGTTAGATTCCAGGCACGATTAGTGACAAAAGGTTTTACATAGCGAGAGGGTATTGACTTCAATGAGGTGTTCTCTCCTGTCGTGAAACATACTTCTATTCGTGTGTTGTTTGCCATAGTTGCTTTGCTTGATTTGGAGTTAGAGCAATTAGATGTTAAAACAGCATTCTTACATGGTGAGCTGGAGGAGGAAATGTACATGCACCAACCAGAAGGGTTTGTAGTTTCTGGTAAGGAAGATCATGTGTGCCTATTTAAAAAGTCTTTGTATAGCTTAAAATAATCACCTAGACAGTGGTATAAAAGATTTGATATTTTTATGCTAAGTCATAGTTACTCAAGAAGTGATTATGATAGCTGTGTGTATCATAAAAGGCTTCCAAATTGTTTGTTTATTTACTTGTTGTTGTATGTGGATGACATGTTAATAGTTGTCAAGAACATGTCAGAAATTAATCATTTAAAGTTTCATTTGAATGGTGAATTCCATATGAAAGATCTTGGAGCAGCAAAGAAGATTTTGGACATGGAGATTCACAGAGACTGTGGCACTGGAAGGTTGTACATGTCACAGAAAAAGTACGTGGAGAAGGTGCTAGAGCGGTTTGACATGAAAGATTGCAAAGTTGTGAGTACACCATTGGCAACCCACTTCAAATTGTCTGCAAAAGGTTCATCAAAGATGGAGAAGGAAATGGAACTGATGGCTAAAGTTTCATATACGAGTGCAGTTGGTAGTATTATGTATGCTATGATATGTACTTGACCTGATATTTCTCATGTTGTTAGTGTAGTTAACATGTACATGGGAAATCCTAGGAAGGTCCACTGGGAGGCTGTGAAGTGGATTATTCGATACCTCAAAGATGCCTCTGACATTAGTCTGGTATTTCAGAGAGGAAATAATGATGGTGGCCAGCTGGTTGGCTATATTGATTCAGATTATGCTGGTGATCTTGATAAGAGGAGATCCCTGACAGGTTCTATTTTTACTTTCTCAGGCTGTGCTATTAGTTGGAAGGCTATTTTGCAGTCTACCGTAGCTTTGTCTACGATAGAGGTTGAGTATATGGCAATGGCAGAGGGAGTGAAAGAAGTATTGTGGTTGAGAGGTTTGATCGGCGATCTGGGTAATGTGCAGGAGAGGACTCCTGTGTATTGTGATAGTCAGAGCGCCATACATTTGACCAAAAATCAGATGTATCATGAAAGAACCAAACACATCGATGTTAGGTATAAGTTTATTCGTGATATCATGTTGTAGGGTACAGTAGCTGTTCAGAAGATTTCTACAGCTGAGAACCCAACATATATGCTAACGAAGTCTATTCCTTCGGAAAAGTTCAGGCATTGCGTGGACTTGGTCGGCTTACAAAGGACGTAAGGTGGCCCTGACGGAGGCTTTGACGATTACGACGATCATGGTGGAGCTTGACACTAGATGTGGCTTGTGAAGATGAGCCAAGAGGAGAATTTACGGGTTAGTGGCTCACCTTCAGCTTATATATATATATATATATATGTATATATAAAGATTGTCTTATGTAATTTTTGAGAGGTGGGAAATGGTATTCTATTTCCCATGCAACGAAGGCCATTCATCCATGAGAGGTTCAAAATACTTCTCCTTCTTATAAATAGGAGACTTCTCTCTCTTGTCTCACCATCCAACTTAAGCCAAAGAGAGTTTATTAGAGAGAGACTCTCAACGAGAGTGGGTCTGGGGTGAGAGAAAAAGAGAGAGATCTTATTTAAAAATTCGAGAGAGTTCTTGTAGAGGACTTATTCCTCTAGGTTGGGGTGTGAATTCCTTATAATATTTCTCTAACATCTAGAGAAGTTCTTATCGTCGTCGTCACCTTTGGACGTAAGGGGACAACCTCCGAACCGTAAATCTTCGTGTTCTCCATTCTGCGTGATTTATCCTTCTTCTCCCTCTTTTTTCTTGTCGTGTGGATCAAGATCCGGAGGCGACACTCGGTTCATCATTGGTCGTGTCATAACACTCATGCTGACGTTTCGCACTAATGAGAGGTGATGGCAGTGGAGAAGAAAGAAAAAGAGATGCATTACGGTGTCACACTAATAAACAAATGATGGGCCGGGAAAGGGAAGGAATCCATGATCACATCGCACAATTTTGTTGCATTACATTTTGAGTGGTGTTAGGTATTCGTGCCGGACGGTTACCACGAGATTTGACTCACATGGAATGATGCACTCACAATTCCGTCCAGGACGAGTAACCGTGCAGAATGGATAATAAGATTTACCCTTACATTTTTGCTTGCTCCCACAAAAGTGCCAAGACCGATGATGGTTCAATTGAAAAGACTGGTCCAGTAGGGAGGACCCGGCCCACCCTTATTTAAGTTCGCCAAACAAACTATGGCCTGGACTTGAAAGGCATGGCTCTGATCACAATCTGGTGGTAGATGGCTGCAAGTGCTGCTCCGATGAATGGACCCACCCAGAAGATCCACTGCATGCATGCAGCAGGAAAAAGAAAATGAGGGCATATAGACAAAAGAGCTACGTACTTTAAAAAGGGTGCATTAATTAATTTGCAGAACGACAAAGATGGCAATGTGAGAAGGAAAATAAAAAAAAAACCAAATTTAAGTAATAAGAGTTAGGCAAATTAACGTTGAAAAGAATGAGTCAGAAGAATGATTTTATTCGGGAGTATCCATGGGCTTGGGCCGACTCCAACGGGCGGGCCCTTTTTGTTTCTGAGTCAGAATTGATGCACATCCAACATAAATGCATATCTTTGGTGTGCATTAAGTTTTTTTTGTCTAAATATGTTGAGGTGTGTCCCCACTCATTGGACGAACGATCCAAAAAAAAAATATTCAATAATTTTAAAAAGAAACAAATTTGCGGGGACTGTTCTTGGTTTTTTTTTGTCCTTCCTATAGGAGGACGGCCCACATGGATGGATAGGTAAGATGGGGGCTCACCACAATATATTTTCAAAAAAAAAAGATGGAAAAACATTGGCGCACACCCAAGGCAACAAGACACTCGCCTTTTTTGTCTTAGAACACCTAAAAAAAGAGGCCCAACCGGCTATAATTTTCTTTTTTTTTTGTTTTTTTTTTGGGGGGGGGGGGGGGAGGAGGAACCGGCTATGGGTGAATTGAACAGACGGTAGCCTCGAAAGGTGAAGAAAAAATTGGACGATATCTGCTCAAATGTGGATGGATTTTTAAGAGATTTGATTAAGCAGCCCAGTTAATCAAATATTTAGATAACCCAATTTGACTTGGTCGATCCCCCAACGCAGCCAATTACATCGGGTCAACTGGCGAGGAACGTTGAGTTCAGTCGAGCTAAGAGTACTTCGCCCACATGATAATTAATAAGAATTTTTCTGTAGGCGTTATTTAGAGCATAGCTTACATGGTCATCCCAGGCATGCTTCTTGTTGTAGATGATGGCCGCCCCCAGGCTCCTCGCCGGGTTAATACCGGTGCCGGTGATGGGGATGGTGGCCAGGTGAACCAGGAACACCGCAAACCCGATGGGCAGCGGAGCCAAAACCTGCCCGTCAATTCACACAACACAGCCTGTTAATATTATGTTTGAAAGCTACGGTAACAGTACAGAGGGACGTATGGCAATGTTTGGGGGGTCAAGAGCCAAAGGGAAGGGAATTGCAGGATTTGATGTGGGAGGCGGAGTGGAGGGTGATCGGGCCGGAGTGGTGAGGGGGTGCTCACCGGGACGTGGGAGTCGCGGGCGTTGCGCTTGGCGTCGGTGGCGGAGAAGACGGTGTAGACGAGGACGAAGGTGCCCACGATCTCGGCGCCGAGGCCGTCGCCCTTGGTGTAGCCCGGGGCGACGGAGTTGGCCCCCCCGCCCAGCAGCTGGTAGGGTGTCTTCTGGAACCCCTTCACCACGCCGGCGCCGCAGATGGCGCCCAGACACTGCATCACCATGTAGAACAGGGCCCTCGTCAGCGACAGCTTCCGCGCCAGCAACAGCCCGAACGTCACCGCCGGATTGATGTGCCCCCCTGCGATCCCATGTCGACCACCAAAAACGCGTTAAACTTTATAAACGGATGATCAGTGGGTGATGGTGGAAAGAGATGGGAGGGTAGATTATACATGGGATGATGGGAAGCAAGGAGCTCACCGGAGATGCCGGCGGTGCAGTAGACGAGGGCGAAGATCATGCCGCCGAAGGCCCAGGCGATGCCCTGGATGCCGACGGAGGCGCACATGGAGGACGAGCGCTTGACCCCCATGACGGTGAGGATGGTGATGTAGAGGAAGAGGAAGGTGGCCATGAACTCGGCGATGCCCGCCCGGTAGAAGGACCAGGACCCCAGCTCGCCCGGCTCCAACAGGGGCGCCGGCGGGGGCTCCACGTAGTCCTTGTCCCCCTGCGCCTCCGTCCCGATCTGCTGCCTCTCCGAGTACCTGTTCACCCCCAGCCTCACGTCCTCCTCCCGCCCCTCCGCCATGATCGAGCACCTGCTCACTCTAGCTAGCCCCTTGGCTTCTTGAGCTCTGTGTACGGTGCGGGGTTGGAGAAATGGAAGGCACGGGTTCCCCGTTTTTATAGGCAAATAGGCGTAGTGGAGTGGACTCTGGTGAAGTGGGCTTATGCTCCTGCCTGATCAGGTGATTAATTATATGCATATACTAGTCTCATATGAACAAATAATCAACAAAAATATAATAATAATAATAATAGATGATTGAGATGATCCTTCATGTCCTCCCATTTCGAATCTTAATAAATAAAACTGTAGACTAGTTTAACAAGCTAACGCCAGCTTAACGTAATCTATGGGACCGCCGATGCTAATTAACTCTGTTGCTCTATTGGCAGCTGCGATAGTAGGGACGCATGCAGCTGAGGCCATCCCATTGTGAGCCTTCTATCCACAATTCTTCTACATACGGAGGAGGGTGAGATTAAGTTCGTTGCCAACCAAGGCACAGGTGATCACAAGGGTTCACGTTGAATCAAAGTTTAGAGTAGGACCATCGAGTGTACGTGGAATCTAATTTTTTTTCTCTTTCTTGTCGTCTCTCTAACTCAATTCGATCCAGTTTCAAGTTAAGAGTGCCATGATCTATTATACCAGACTCGAGTTGAGATGGGTCAAGCTACTAATTAAGGTTCGGGTAAATTAAGATTAAAAGGTACAAGTCACGTCAAGTTAAAACAAATTAGTTTAAATCAAATTTGACGACCTGCAAAGAAGAGCAGCACATCTTTCTCGTCCTAGCCTATGGTTCGGGTGTACCGATGGGGCCATCCCGCCACTTCCTTCCTTGCAAGATGTAATAACGTTAAACTTATACAAGTCTGCGGAAGACGGTTACGCAGGACCAACCAACGTGTGGACGGTTATACGAAAAGGCCGTATTATGAGCGCGGTACGTGAATCATACGCAGCAGCCCCAACAGAGGAGGAGAAATGAGGACAAATCAAACGAGTGCTACAGACAAGAGGTGAGAGAGTGGTCTGCAGTAATTTCGGCGATGTGGTGGTGGCCACGCCATCATGGCCGGCGCCGGCCTAGCAACCCGAGCTAGGAGTAATGTAGGCGATCGCCATTTGTCTTCTTCTTCTGTTTGGAAGCTGAAGAAGAAGCACGGGCAGAACGGCAAAGGATGCCTCCTTTTTGATTATTTCTGCCTTTCTGCTTGGGTCGCCATCTCCACCCCCATGTGGATATGTGGGTATTGTGGTGGGTTTGCCCGCGACAGAGGCACCAATGAACAGTCACAGAAGATGGGGTTCTGTCACCTGGGCAACATTCTCCTCCGGGAAACAAACAACGGCTACCAGTTGGAATCCACCGTGTAGCGTGAATCATGACAGACAAAATTACACTAGATCCGCATTAATAGTTTTTTGCTAGATAAGTTTTTTTTAATGGGGAGAGAGAATTGAGTATTGAATTCTAGATCTCGTCCCGTGGAAAGAGAGAGGGTGTCCACTTGGCGGTAGACATCCGCAGTAATGTTTATAGGGTGGTTAGGAACACTTTTTTTTTTGAAATTATGTCTATTTTAAAAATTATATCGTATCAATTTTTGACTTAAAATTTAAAATTGATAAAAATTGATGCTACTTGTTTGACAAAAATGTTATAATTTTTAAAATTTATGTTTACATGTTTGGCGGAGAGGGTTTCTGGAAGAAAGTCACATCCAGACAAGTCCAGATGAGAAAGCTCTCGAGAACTTCACCACGGGAACAAGCTCTACAGTCACACTGGCATGGAGCACCTATGGATAATTCTTCACGAATTCTCCCAGTTTGGACCTCTGGATCCCAATCTTCTCCGAGTAACCCAAGACAGGTATCGTATTCTTCCGAACGATGCACCCCAACATCAAAGGGTACTCATTCATGTCGTCTATAGTGAGCCCGAGCCTCTGTAGGAACTCCACCCTTTCCCTCATCACCTCCACGGTGGAGGGCAGTTCCAGGTCCTCAAGTTCGTCAGGGATGATCCCCAACGACTTGAGGTAGTATGAGATAATGACCTGGGAGACGAGCTTCTCCTTGCGCCCTTGGATCACCCCTCACGTCACCGACGGCATCTCATACTCGGGGAGATTATTGGATTGGGAAGAGAACATCCGATTCTGGAGGCCATTCACGTCTCGGAAAATGAAGAATGGACCGGGGAGGGGAGGAACTCTTGCACACCCATTCACACAGTAGGAGACAGAATTCCTCACTGAACCAATGGATTTTGCAACAAAGTTGCGATTTTGATACTCGGTGAGAAGAATTTCAGGGGATTCGGTAAATGGGTCGAGGGGAATCCGAGTGGAATCTACGGCGTGTAGCGGATTTGAGGCATGATGACGGAAAGGGGCGGTGGAGGAGATGCCCAGACAGGCGCTTGTTGCTAGGCTTTTGGGGTTCCTTCTGAAGAACAGGTTCATGTCGGAAGAACCCTAGACTGTGAGATTACGGCGTAACATCCCCAGGAGCTTGTCGCCGAACGCCGTGCGTTAGCCGACGAGGACCCAGAAGATGAGCACAGGGATGCCGGAGTTCGTCGGGGAGAGAAGAGAGGGAGGGAGCACGTTGGGAGGGGACCGGGAGAGAGAGAGGGGGGGCAGAACGCAGGGGAGAGAGAAAGAGAGGGAGGGAGCAGGGGGCCACAGGGGCGTCAGCCGCGTTGGAGGGGAGGGGGAGCCACAGGGGAGGGAGGTCGCGCATGGGAGGGAGGAGAGTCCAGCGTTGGCGTTTTTAATAAAAAAATTGCTCGACACTTATTTTTTTGTTGAGGAATGTTTACGAAGTGTAAGATTTCTTTTTCAAAAATAGGATAGATCTTACCAAACAGATTAGGTGAGTCTCTTACTCTCTTTTTTAAATTTTAGAGAGAAAAAAAAAAAAAAGAACAACCAAACACCCTATTCGACATTACAATTTAAAACGAGGGTTTCTTTAAAGAATCTTCACACTTAATCCATTTCTTTGGTGAACATCAATTCCAAGTCATTGATGATGATGTGTCATGGGGAATTTATAGTATAATGATGGTCATGGTCGATGTAACAAAAGGGTTGGGCCAACGTCGTGGGACTAAACGCTGATCAGTTTCTGTCCAACAACATCTTGACAATTATGGAATCAAAAGAATATACAACGTCGTGGGCCAACTCGGAATGGATTACTACGCCACCAAGAAAACGTTGCCGTAATGGAGCTGAACCACCGAGAATGATATCACAAAATGATGGATGGCACCGGAGGATGTCACACCCCCACCATGTGTTAATGACACAACAACCCAGGCCAGCGTAGGCCCATTAAAGTACTCTCCAGTCTAGGCTGACATGATTTAATTTCTAAGTATCGATCTCATGTCAGTAAAATGAAAAGAGATGTACACGTTTGTAAAATATTAATTTATTTTTATAAATAAATTATTGTTAAAAGTGAATTTTTTAAAAAAATATTCTTAAAAATACAATAACAGTCATAATGCTACCACTAAGTAAAATCTAATAGTGTAAATATGTCGTCGTCACGACAGATTGTTACTGTCCGTGAACTTAATCATAGTTAATCTTAATTAGATTTGAGAAAAGATCAAAATACTCTCAGTTAAAATAAAATAAATAATAAATATATCCTACGACACCTCTCCCCTCCCTCCCATCAGACCCCCTATCACACTCCGCTAAAACAAAAACACGGAGTCCAACACATGCGTAGATCTAGTCGAGAGTATCAATACATGTGAAATAAAAATTGCTTAGTGCACACTCTACGTCAATTATACGCCCATGGTGTGCACCAACAAACTATTTTTTTTGAAGTTTTTGTGTGATGTGGGACTCACGTTCACATCTTTTAGCCATTTAGCCAGTCACATCTTTTCAGTAAATTTACAGTGCATGGTTGAGAGAAGTTGAAAGTCAATTCAAACATCAATCATTGTTACTGCTAAAGTGCTTGACGTGAAAAAGAAGATGTTAGGCTAGACAGGATCTGCATTCTAATCTTTCATTGCCTCTTTTTTAATTCTTACTTTCTGTTCAAGATCGTTGTATCTTATTCTGATTTTTATAGCTTGAACATTACTATGCTTATTGTACACAACTCTACCTTTTAAGATACTATATATATGTAATCCCACTTAACAAGTGGTTCACTTCTCTTTGAGGGGAGAAGTCCTTTAACTTACGGGCAAGAGTGTCTAAGGAGGCTTGATATCCTGGGTTTAGTTGTGGCATTAAAGTAGCTAGGGCCCTTGTAAGAGGATGCTGAAAGTGTAAATGAACACCAGCATAAACAGCTAAGTTTGGCAAGTCTATAAATTGGCTGGGTCTGGCTAATCCATAAGTAAGTTGGGGTCTTTGTGAGAAGATATCTGTGATGAGCTGAACACCTGAGCAAAAATAGCATTTGTACTATTCTTAGTTGGGGGAGATAGTGAAAACTCCGGTGGTTGCCCGATACTGGACGTAGGACTGATAGAGATCAGTGTCGAACCAATATAAAATTCTTATGTATCTCGTGTGTTTGTTTTTGCACTTATATCTCCGCATTACACAATCTTCCACTATTATAAACAGACCTACTTTGATTTATCATAATCGTCTTGACTCCAAGCATATTTTATTGTGATTAATTTTTAATCACCCATTCACCCCCCTCTGGGCAAAACAGCCATATAGCTGGGTAACATCGGAGTGCAATTACAGTTAGTCTTAGTCGAGGTGGTGGGCAGGGACGGCCACGGACGGGAGCAGGGGAGGGCAAAGGCGATGCAACGGTGGTGGCTTGCACCCCCCCCCCCACACCTTCAACTCCCTTCCACGCTGGAACCCCCTCCCCCAACTACCCCTCCCCCACTAGAACTCCCTCCCCCGTTACCCCCCTCCCCCCACTAGAATTATCAGCGACGGATTAGGGAGGCATTTTCTTTCCGTCGATAATCAAGGACGAATTAATGATGAAATTTTTATTGGTCGCTGATAATTCATCGTGGATTAGTGACATAATTTTTTCGTCGCTAATCTCACTTTTTCTTGTAGTGCAACTCCTCCCCCCCCCCCTCTGCAACTTTATCGAACCCCTCCCCCAGCTACCCGTGCCATCGTGACTTCACCCTGATCCACACCTTCCTTCATCTTCTTCTCACCTTCCTCCACACCGCTCGGAACCCTAGCCCCCATCCCCCTCTGACCGTCAACATAACCAGGCCCTCCATTCTCTTTCTCCCTACGCACAGCCACCTCCCCTCCGGTCCTCATTCCCCCTTGCGTCGTCATGCCCCGACCTCCTACCGTCACCAATAGCTCCTTCGTCTTAGAGAAAGCCCCTCCGATATGACCCCCTCCTCCCGACAACGGTGTTGCAGAGGTCCCTTCGGTTAGGGGTGAGAGTTGGACAAAGTTGAGAAAAAGATGAATTTTTTTAACCCATAGTTATTACTGTCTTTTCTCGTGTCGAGTTAAAATTAATTGAGGTTAAATTAATTCACGGTTGGTAACGGAGGTTACGACGATGTCATTTTTTACACTATTTTGACAAAAGTAAGACTATCTCTGTTAATATATTTCCAAACATAATTTTTATGTCATTTTAACTTTAACACTAATTTATTTAAAAAAATTAATTTAAGAACCCCCCAAAATTGAAGCAAATGATAGCTAATTATTGTGGTCGTTGATGATTAGACCACAGTTAAACAGCTCCTGGTGTAATAAGACATATCATATACAACCCCACCCACGTACACCCTCACCCAAACCAATCCTAGCCGCCCTCCCACCCTCACCATCTATCTATCTATCCCTCATTATCTGTTATTGTCATACGAGAATCCTCCACAGGTCACACGCACGCATGCAAAAGAACCCGCGCTCGCCGATGATGTCTGATACTTATCTTTATGTTTTTCTTTCTCCGGCCCGGGATCTCCGGCCACAAGCCCAGGATGATGAGGTCGGAGGGTCGGCGGTGGTGGTCCACACCATGTATATATATAATGCTGCCGACAGCCGCCGCCCCACCCTTATTTTATGACCCTCGGCGAACTCGACCAAGGTGGCAGCACCAGGTCAACAGCCGTTCGGTCAGTGTTTTTTTTTTACGTTAAAGAGTTATTTTCTTGTGTAATGTTTACTACGTTCCCGGACAAAGTATACTCCCAAAGTGTGCAGTAATTTTTTTTTAAAAAAAAAATTTATGACATAAGATCCACGTCCTCTTAACCTGTCGTATACGGCACTCTCTCATCTAATGATCAGACAAATCTCAAAAAAAAAAATAAATGGACTACTTGAACAGTAAAAAATTATTGTTCAGCCAATTTATTCGTTGTCTAAAAAAAATGTAGTATACCAAGATTAAATTGCACAACAACTTAGACAGGCGTGAATCTCAACTTACAAAATTTTAAAACAAAATAAAAAATAAATAAAATTTGATGCACCCCTATGGCAGTGTAATTACTCCACAGAGGTGCGACAATCATTACTCCTTAGACCATAATCATTATGTTTGGCCCAGAAACTATTTTCGTCCACCCTAACCATGTATGGTGTATTTGATAATTACGTATATGTTCAAAAAAAATCAGAAAAGATGATCCGAACAAAAATGCGGATACGAAGACAAAGAATTGAGTGTGGGTTTTGTTTGTGTGAAGTTTCATGCTGTACCAAACAAACCTCTACGTTAAAAAGTCCACTTCCGTGACCTGTCCATGTAACTTGGTTCACTTTTTTTTTCTTTTTTTTTGATATTATTATATGCAATTTCTTGTCTCATTAGAACTTTTTTTTTTTGTTTGAGAAACGAAGTCTCACTAATTCACATACGATTAGCATAATATAAAAATAGGATACATATTTTTTTTTTATTCTTCGTGTAAACCATTGAGAAGGAGATTGCAGATTATATGATATCATGGGGAATCCTCGGATTGTCGCAAGGATTACTTTAAGCAAGCTTTGTATTTTTGAAGGACCAAGAAAAAGTGTTTATAGACTGGGCTCGGACACACCCAGTCAGGCTTGGGCTGACCCACTAAGGTCCCAAATTGGCCTGCGGGCCCATTTTTTTTAGCCCAAACCGTCTCAAGTACCAGTGAAAAATTGAAAAGTATCCACGTACCTTTAAAATCTTATGAAATTACTCTCGTACCCCTACCTTTATAATATTTACTGTAATACCCTTTAAATTCTAAAAAAAAGAGTTATTGTGCCTTTATCCTTGCAACTCCTTACAATAAAAAATTATCCCTACATTCTTTAGGAAGGATACAATAATTATTTTCTTAGAGATTTCTTTCTTGAGGAAGGGCACAATAATTGTGACGACTCGGGATCCGAGTGCCGAAAAGGAACCGGCGCGTCTCGAATCTCGGCCCACCAACTCACGAGTCCGAAGACTCGGAAGGGTAGAAAGGGATGGTATGGGAGTGCAAGAGAAGCTGAAACAACCGCATAGATGGCACAATAATCTAAAATAAAATGCACATAATAATATAAATAAATTAAACTGCTACAAGGTCTAGTGTATCTCATGTCCAAATGAAAGTACAGTCAACAGAAAGAAAAGTACAACTACACGGGACATCCCTCGGCGTACAACTACACGGGGCATCCCCCGGCTCTGGCAGACTGGCGGCTAACCCTGACTAGAAGAACCATGCTGAAACTCGGCCGCACCTCTCGAAGACCCCGCCTCACCTGAAAAGCAGGGGTGAGCCTCATTTCATTGGCCCAGTAGGGATCCCGCGAATCCCCGAGAAACGCCCAAAAATTCCAACCACGCCCCCATACCTTCGTAGGAGAGGGGGGATCAAAGGGGAAGACCCCTGGGGACCCCTAGCATGATTCTAGGCCATCAAAACGCCGAATCGCGGCTCAAATCCATAGATCGGGCGAACTCTCCCCAAAACACGATTTTGCCCTAACCCGCTCAAACACACCCCTCTCGGCTCCCATTCGGCCTACAAATCGCGGAGGATGACTGATGCGGGACGGGACCACGGACACGATAAGCTAGCGGTCGTCCCTTAGCGAGGGAAGCGTCGGATGTGCGCGGTTGAACAACCGGCAGTGAGCTAGGGTGGTCGGCTCTCAATTGTGCCCGGATCGGGTCACGGGACGGTCACTCTCTCACTCGCAGCAGTGATATGATAAATTAAAAGCGAGCTAGGTAACCCTACACATGCTCTCTAGCAGCGGCATAAACAAGCATATATAGAAATAAGCGGAATGCCAAGCAAGGAGCGAATACGATACCTCCACGCGCTCGGCGTGGCGAAGATGGCACCCGGCCGAAACTCGTACTCCCGGGAACTTAATACATTAAGATTACAGCAATACAAGTAAGCCCACTCCACGCAGGGAGGTAACGGGCGACACAAGGGGACCCGGGAGGACCAATTCCGGGTTGACGGGCGGTTTCCGGGCACGGCTTCGGCTTCGCGCGTACTCGTGCTAGTGGGGCCCACGTGTGGACCGGAGGGGTCGTGTGGGACCTGATGCCTCCTCTGGTGTGGGTACACTTGGGAAGCGCTCCCCTAGGATGGCGAGTTGCTGGAACGACCGCCGGACGCCGGGCGGCCCTCGGACGACGCTCGCGGGAAACCGGCCACAAGTCTGCACTTGCTGTCTTCTCGCGCGCTGTCCGGCGAGATCGGCTGCTGTGATCAACCCCGTCGTCGGAATGCAACGAGCTCGGCGCCGTTGGAAAGAGGACTCCAAATACTTCGACGTAGGGGCCTTCAGAAAAAATAATCAGATACGTATATCTGACTTATGGAATTTACACCCTTGCTGTAAACAGGCCAGAACTGCAGGGGCAGGTTCTGACTTCTCTGAAAATCACCGTTGACCGGTGGGAGGACCTTGGAATATGGAGATGAGTTCTTCAGAAAAGTTGAAGATCTCTGAGATAGAAAACCGGGACTATTTTTGGTTTTTGATTTGGATAGGAAATGGATTTTATGGGATTTTTTGAGTGGACCTGGGTCGGATCTGGGACACTGTGGAAAAATTGCTCACAGGAACTGGTACGAATTTTGAAAAATACCTAGAGACCTTATCAAAAATTAAGAAAATTCATGGTGGTAGACATATGTGGACAGAAGTCTCAGTAATTTTTAGAGCCCCAACAAAATTCAAAACATGGGTCGAACAAGGTAGACTCAGAACTGTTGAACAGTAGACAGAACCTGGACAGAACTGAAATTTGAACTTGGACGAAAATCTAAAAATATCTAAAGGACGAATTTTTGCCTGAAATTTTTTGTGGAGGTAAGGGTTCAAGAGGGGAACCAACCCTGAAAATTGGAGCTTCAGAAGATGAGGGAAGAGAGAGGGACAATTCGGAGAAGAGAGGTCTGTCCAGAGTGGACAGAAAACCGAATTCGTTGGTGAAGACGCGTCGGCGGCGAGACGGCGGCGGCGGCGATCACCGGAGCTGCTTCAGAAGTTGGAGGGGATCAAGAGGGGAGGGATCTCACTCTATAACTGGGCTGGAGGTGGAAGAACACCAGGGAGAGAGGGGAGAGGGGCACAAGCTTCAAGGAGGCAAAATGCTAATTTCTTCTTCATTAATTCTTTCCATAAGAAAATACAAGTATTTATATGAAAGGGTTCTAATCTAATATGAGCCCTTGGATCAAGGGTTGAAGAATGGAGGGTTGAGATGTGGTGTGAACACCACATTAAACCCAAATAAACTAATAGGTCCGCCCCCCCCCCTTAAAGAGGACAATTTGGAATTGTCTTCTTTATTTAATTCATGGTCCAAGTCCAAATTTGGACCATGGACCAGCCACCTTGGACCCAAGAGTCCATGTGGACCAATAAGGAGGAGGGAGGGGGCCCCTGCAGGGCCTACAAGCATATTTGCAAAGAAACCCAATGGCCTTTTGCAAATAAACCCACTAAGACCTACTATTGTGTACGCATATATCACAAGGGCGTACATACAAATACAAAAGGACATAAATGCAAACACAAAGTGAGCTGGTTGTCGCTGATGTCCCCATCAATTCTCCCCGGGTGGGAGGAACTCGACCCCGTCGAGTAAAGGGTGCGGCTGCTCAGGTCTCCGGCGGATCCGTCACCGTGCCAAGTAGCGCGGGTATGCTCCACTCCAAGTGATCGGCACCTGCTCATTCCACATATACTCGATATGCGCACTGCTATGGCCAAAGGTGGTCACTCCGAAGGGGCACTCTCAACGGAAGGAAACAGCTCAAAGACTCACTAGGAATCACTGCTGAGTCCCTATAGGTGACTGATCCGGGTATAGAAGTAAACCGATCCCATACTCGTCAAGTGAATCGACTCGCTTCACACTCATTCGGGAACGACACGAGCTTGCACAAGACACATGCAGACTCACCATGCACTGACACACGAATGCAAACCATGCAAACAATCGACTCAAAATCACCACACAAACAAACCACACAAAGAAAGCACACTGACTCATGCACGACTCTAGACTAAGGTGGTAGCATCAAACCCACTAGGTGGCGACATCCTGGGCGGCAGAAGGGTCGCCCAGCTCTTCCCCCATGGCATAGTATTCATCGGCCAGTGCCTCGTCGGCCTCGTAATCGACATGCTCAAGCTCGGGAGGTGCGGATCCTCCAACACCTAAGGCTAGGGTGGTGCGAGCGGGACACTCACTAGCAATGTGGCCGTACCCGTGACAGTGGAAACATTGTATTCGCGATCGACTACTCTCCCCGATAAGAGGGGCCTTACCCTTATCATCCCGCCGGGTAGGGGGTGTAGGCAACAATGGGGGAGGTGTAGGTGCCTTGGACAAGAGTGGCGGGGGTGCCGGTGCCAGAGGACGGGCTATAGGAGCTGGGGGACGGGCAAAGGGTGCCGGTGGTTGGGATGGAAATAGATCCCGGGGTGGAGGAGGGCGAGGCCGTGGAGCGAAGTGCTCCTGACGGGTGGGCTCCTGAGGTCGAGCCATGGGAGGCCGCTGATGTGGGCCTATAGAGTGACGGGGCTCGGTACTACGGAGAGGGGTGGGGCCCAACCGATGGCTAGACTCGAACTCTCCCTCAAATTGCTCCATCTCGAGAGCAACCTGATATGCCTCTTCCAACGTCTTGGCATTGCGGCGGAAAAGCTCATACTGGTAGTGTGGCCGCAAACCACGTCGAAAGCGGGACACGGGCATGGTACTCTCCTCCGTGACACCACATCGTAGAAAGTACTCATCAAACTCCGCGATGTATTCGGAGACGGACCGGTCTCCCTGGCTAAGACTTTGCCATCTATCGATGAGTCGCTGGCGGTATGTGGGAGGAAGGTACTTTTGCCGAAGTTTATTCTTCATCTCGGCCCATGTGTCAATCGGGGGTTCTAGCCGCTGAAGTAGCAGGCTCTCCACATTCTTCCAATAGGTTTGTGCCTGCCCCATGAGTTTCATGGTGGCAAATCGGACCCTTCGACGCTCCGACATATCATACCATTCAAAATAACGGTCCATGCCAAACTCCCAATCTAGGTAGACTTTCGGATCCAAAGACCCGTAAAAAGCGGGAGGATCCGCTCGCACGGTCTTAAGGACCCGATCATCATCCTCATCTCGTTGTGGCTGAAAACCACGACGGCGTTGACCATACCCCTCGTAGGCATTGTCGGACCCATAGTCCTCGAGACCAAGGTCACGGTGTGGTAGTTGGGGAACCCGAGGAGGGGCGGGTGGAGGAACCAGTGGTGGCTGGTTTTGGGCCGAGGGAGCGGCCTGGACTTGGGCCATGGGAGCGGGTGGGACTTGGGCCCCCGCGGGAGGAGGTGCGGGTGGACCTTGGGCTGCCCCAGGAGGGTCCCCGTGTGACATCCTATCTAACCGCCCAACGAGGTCTTGGACCGACCTATCGGAGTTTTCCATGCGTCCCTCCATGGCCCTAAGGCGACCATCCATATTCTCGGAGAAGGTCCGAAAGTTAGCATCGGATTGGTCCAACCTAGCCATAATGGCCATCATCGCCTCTTGTAGGGAGTGGAAGTCTCCCGAGGTATCCCGTGGGTTGGCCATAGGTGGGGGTGGGGGTGAGTACTGAGTACCCCGACGAGTGGGCATGCAAACACACCGACTAGAGGACACCGACTAAAGCAAAACACACTAATGCAAAATGATGCGCCTAGACTTAACCAAAACTCGGTACGCGGCGGAGATAATTGACCCGAAGGTCACTCGCACAAGTGTGCGGCCTTCCCGATAGGCGTAACCTAACGGTCGGACAACACCTTTTTATATACCGAGTAAAGGGATGTATGCGACCCAAAAACGACTCTTTTTGTTGTTTTAAAAATATGATGATCCTAAACACGACTTAGACCGACTAATGACTAGACGTAAATGACACTCTTTTTTTTTTTACTTTTTGACACCCTAGACTCAAACTCGCTCTGATACCAAATTGATGCGGGACGGGACCACGGACACGATAAGCTAGCGGTCGTCCCTTAGCGAGGGAAGCGTCGGATGTGCGCGGTTGAACAACCGGCAGTGAGCTAGGGTGGTCGGCTCTCAATTGTGCCCGGATCGGGTCACGGGACGGTCACTCTCTCACTCGCAGCAGTGATATGATAAATTAAAAGCGAGCTAGGTAACCCTACACATGCTCTCTAGCAGCGGCATAAACAAGCATATATAGAAATAAGCGGAATGCCAAGCAAGGAGCGAATACGATACCTCCACGCGCTCGGCGTGGCGAAGATGGCACCCGGCCGAAACTCGTACTCCCGGGAACTTAATACATTAAGATTACAGCAATACAAGTAAGCCCACTCCACGCAGGGAGGTAACGGGCGACACAAGGGGACCCGGGAGGACCAATTCCGGGTTGACGGGCGGTTTCCGGGCACGGCTTCGGCTTCGCGCGTACTCGTGCTAGTGGGGCCCACGTGTGGACCGGAGGGGTCGTGTGGGACCTGATGCCTCCTCTGGTGTGGGTACACTTGGGAAGCGCTCCCCTAGGATGGCGAGTTGCTGGAACGACCGCCGGACGCCGGGCGGCCCTCGGACGACGCTCGCGGGAAACCGGCCACAAGTCTGCACTTGCTGTCTTCTCGCGCGCTGTCCGGCGAGATCGGCTGCTGTGATCAACCCCGTCGTCGGAATGCAACGAGCTCGGCGCCGTTGGAAAGAGGACTCCAAATACTTCGACGTAGGGGCCTTCAGAAAAAATAATCAGATACGTATATCTGACTTATGGAATTTACACCCTTGCTGTAAACAGGCCAGAACTGCAGGGGCAGGTTCTGACTTCTCTGAAAATCACCGTTGACCGGTGGGAGGACCTTGGAATATGGAGATGAGTTCTTCAGAAAAGTTGAAGATCTCTGAGATAGAAAACCGGGACTATTTTTGGTTTTTGATTTGGATAGGAAATGGATTTTATGGGATTTTTTGAGTGGACCTGGGTCGGATCTGGGACACTGTGGAAAAATTGCTCACAGGAACTGGTACGAATTTTGAAAAATACCTAGAGACCTTATCAAAAATTAAGAAAATTCATGGTGGTAGACATATGTGGACAGAAGTCTCAGTAATTTTTAGAGCCCCAAAAAAATTCAAAACATGGGTCGAACAAGGTAGACTCAGAACTGTTGAACAGTAGACAGAACCTGGACAGAACTGAAATTTGAACTTGGACGAAAATCTAAAAATATCTAAAGGACGAATTTTTGCCTGAAATTTTTTGTGGAGGTAAGGGTTCAAGAGGGGAACCAACCCTGAAAATTGGAGCTTCAGAAGATGAGGGAAGAGAGAGGGACAATTCGGAGAAGAGAGGTCTGTCCAGAGTGGACAGAAAACCGAATTCGTTGGTGAAGACGCGTCGGCGGCGAGACGGCGGCGGCGGCGATCACCGGAGCTGCTTCAGAAGTTGGAGGGGATCAAGAGGGGAGGGATCTCACTCTATAACTGGGCTGGAGGTGGAAGAACACCAGGGAGAGAGGGGAGAGGGGCACAAGCTTCAAGGAGGCAAAATGCTAATTTCTTCTTCATTAATTCTTTCCATAAGAAAATACAAGTATTTATATGAAAGGGTTCTAATCTAATATGAGCCCTTGGATCAAGGGTTGAAGAATGGAGGGTTGAGATGTGGTGTGAACACCACATTAAACCCAAATAAACTAATAGGTCCCCCCCCCCCCTTAAAGAGGACAATTTGGAATTGTCTTCTTTATTTAATTCATGGTCCAAGTCCAAATTTGGACCATGGACCAGCCACCTTGGACCCAAGAGTCCATGTGGACCAATAAGGAGGAGGGAGGGGGCCCCTGCAGGGCCTACAAGCATATTTGCAAAGAAACCCAATGGCCTTTTGCAAATAAACCCACTAAGACCTACTATTGTGTACGCATATATCACAAGGGCGTACATACAAATACAAAAGGACATAAATGCAAACACAAAGTGAGCTGGTTGTCGCTGATGTCCCCATCAATGACGGGATGAGCATAGGGATTCGCCCCCCTACCTCAATGGAGCGAATGCTCCGCCGAATCACCGCCGAAGTCAAGGAAGAAGCTTTTGAATGCCACACGCCCCGCCTCCCGTCGCGAGAAGGCCACCACCTGAACCACCTCGCCACCGCCGCCACGCCGTTGTCGGAGTGAAGGAGGCCGAGTCTCGGTCGTCCGGGGAAGAAGAACGGTCGCGATGGGGAGGGCGCTCTCCAACGGTTGGAAGAAGGAGGAAGAAGAAGAAGAAGGTGAAAAAGAAAAGAAAAAGGTTTGGTATTTATAGAAAATCCAGAAAATCCCAAAAAATAGAAAAATACACCTCCTCGTTCCTAGCGACGCGTTGATCGCAACGGTACCACTTGCGGGTAGATGAACGACCGGATCCACCCGCTACATGGTTCCGTAGGTGTTTCCGAGACACACACGCGGGAATCGGAAAACACGCGGAAAAAGCCACGGAACACGTTCCGAGCCTCCGAACTGACCCGAATCACACTGATCCAAACACGAAAGATGTCCAGAACATAATTCCGGACACAACGGAGCCAAATTCACCAAAAACGCAGATCTGGGACCTAAGAAGACGGATCCAAAAGGGTCTGGGGCACCACAGCCCTCCCCCCTTAAATAAATTTCATCCTCGTAATTCGAGAACAAGGCACAAGAACGGGGTAAAAACTCACACAAATAAATAAGGATACAGTTCTCGCATCTCATCCTCACGTTCCCAAGATGCCTCGCCACCCGAATGACGCTGCCATACCACCTTAACCAGAGGAATAACCTTGTTCCGCAGGCGCTGCTCTCGCCGATCTTCAATATGAACAATAAACTCCGGAAGGGACAGATCTGGGGTCACCTCAGGCCAAACGGCATCCTCAAGAACATGGGAATCATCGGGCATATACTTCTGGAGCATCGACACGTGGAACACATCATGCACGGCGGAAAGCTCCGGAGGTAGCTGCAACCGATAAGCAACTTCCCTAACACGCTCGACGATGGGAAAGGGACCGATGTAGCGGGGACTCAGCTTCCCGCGCCTACCGAAACGCATCACACCCTTCATGGGAGAAACTCTCAAGAAAACTCGGTCTCCCACAGCAAAGTTGAGAGGTCGCCTCCTCCGATCCGCATAACTCTTCTGTCGGCTCTGAGCTGTCAACATCTTTTGCCGAACGAGATGCACCACCTCAACACACTGCTGCACTAATTCTGGTCCGGTCAGGACACGCTCACCCACTTCGAACCAATCAAGCGGAGTCCGACAAGGTCGCCCATACAACGCCTCATAGGGAGCCATACCAATGCTCGAATGATAGTTGTTGTTATAGGCAAACTCCACTAATGGCAGATGGTGGGTCCAACTCCCCTGCCATTCTAAGCAACATGCTCGCAACATGTCCTCTAGAGTCTGGATGGTCCGCTCAGACTGATCGTCCGACTGAGGATGATAGGCCGAGTTGAATGCCAACTCGGTGCCTAGAGCCTTCTGGAAGCTCCACCAGAATCCAGAAGTGAAGCGGGGATCACGATCAGACACAATGGAGATGGGAACTCCATGCAACAGAACAATTCGCTCCACGTACAAACGAGCCAAACGATGCACGCTCCAACTGACCTTGACCTGCAGCAACCGCGCCGTCTTCGTCAGTCTATCCACTAGCAACCAGATATTATCCTTTCCGCTGGATGTCCTCGGTAACCCAACCACGAAATCAATGGTCACGTGGTCCCACTTCCACGCAGGAACATCCAAGGGCTGAAGTGTGCCCCCCGGTCGCTGGTGCTCAGCCTTCACCTGCTAATAGGTCAAACACCTGTCCACAAATTCCGCCACGTCTCTCTTCATGCCAGGCCACCAAAACTGCCTCTTCAGGTTCTGGTACATCTTAGCCGATCCAGGGTGCACGGCATACCGACTCCCATGAGCCTCGCGCAATACCATACGCCGCACCTGCTCCTCGGCTGGCACGTACAACCTACCTCTGAACCTCACAGCTCAATCCTCACCAAACTCCACCTCGGCCATCGACAGAATACGAGGTAGCTCGGGGTCCGCTCGCTGAGCCTCAGTCACCTCTCGACGCACCGAGGGCGTGACAGTCAGACTCGCAAGGACAACCGAACCCTGGTCCTGAGGGACCTTGAGCCTAAAAGTCATGGTCGGAACCTCCTCCCAAAGCCTCCACTTCCTCAACAACATCCTACTGACCATTACTCTCCTACTCAGTGTAAGGTTTCACACAGCACCTACGGGTGACGCAGCGGATAATAAAAATTTATTTGCCCGATCCCGGTGATATGGAAAGCTTAATCTGTGCTCTAATCGGTGTTTCTAAGACCCCAACCCGCCTAATTACAGGTTACGTGTTTATACCTTGCGCGGAACGACGCTGTCCGCTATGCCCGATGCAGAATATCGAGCCGCACAGCTATACGGCCTCTAGAGCAGATCCACACGGACCCTTGCGCAGCGACGGTACCTCCCCGGCACAACTTTCCCCGACTCTATCACCTTCTGGAGAGAGAGAGAGCAAGGGGGAGAAAGGGGGGAGGCTAAACCTCTCCCTTAAGCCTAATGCTTGATTAGCTTAAGGGGTGGGAAGGAGAGTTCGAATGAACTCACGTAGGATTCTATATATAGAGATTTAGTCATTTCTGAAAGGGCTCCAAAAGACCAAAATTATATATATATCCTTTCCACTATTATACATATGTATTAAGCTCCATTTACACTCCTTTCCAAAAGGAATTAAAAGGAATTAATACATACACGTGTATAATAATAATCCGTCACCCAAGAATCCATTGTGTGTGATCCTCTAGGCCCAAAGTCACTCTAGTTTAAGGCCCATTAACTTCTAATTCCCAATTAGAAGTAAATTAAACGTATTCTTCGCTTCTACCAGAGTCGAAGAATAGTTTAATTTATTCCGAACCTTTGATCACGTTGGGTCAAGCAAATCCGCGTGATCCTAGAGTACGCCGGGTTTAAACCAGCCTGTCTGGTACCTATAAGTTCACAGTTACCGCATCGATATAATCCCTCGCTCCTTCTATGAGTCTGGTACGATCGAGGGTATGGTTTCTGTCAAACCCCATGATCGTGCCATTTGACTATGACCTCCTTAAAGTGTATGACGTCCGTTCTAAACGAACTCACACGACCATGGCCAGGGATTTAACGGAGCGTCAATGTCATGACCCATTAACTGTCTGATATATACCCGACAGTGAGTGATCCCCTCTTGACCATTGATGATCTTCACACGTATCCTGGAGTGGTTAATGACTCGGTAACTCATGACTTATGGTTAAAGTCACTTAGCCAAGTAATTAAACCATTCCAGTCCTCGTGTAAGATCCGATCAATGACTCAGGTCAAAGGACCAACGATGCTACTGAGACAGTTGGATCTTCAGTTGACATTAGGTATAATCAACCATCTGAAGATCCAATAGCGGATCAGTTCAATGTACATCCTCCAAGGACATACACCTACACATATGTGTTGGTGCCCCGCACCAATGACCATGAGACTGGTCACTGACACATCATGTGTACTGATTTAATAAGTAATCAAAGTCCCCGAGTGATTACCCTCCAATCAGGAACAGTTTAAGGTATGTGTACATGTAAAGTCAATCTCATGTTCGAGATCCCATCTCGAGCTGACTTTACAACCACATATCTTAGGGACAACGTAAAGTAACACAATCGCATATTTACGCTCAAACACCACTTTATTAATAATGAACAAGATCGTACAACTATTGGGCCTACCCGACCCGAAATTAGCCTGTAGCACACCAACACTAACAATCTCCCACTTGAACTACAGTCAATTGCCCACAACTTTGAGGCCCATCTTATCCCGATGGCTCTCAAATACAGTCTGTGTCAAAGGCTTAGTCAGTGGATCTGCTATGTTATCTTCTGATGGTACACGCTCTACCGCTACATCTCCACGATCAACAATCTCCCGAATAAGGTGAAAGCGCCTGAGAACATGCTTTGACCTTTGGTGAGATCTCGATTCCTTCGCCTGGGCGATGGCCCCATTATTATCAAAAAATAATGGGATGGGAGCTGATATCTCGGGAACTACGCCAAGTTCCAAGATGAATTTCTTCATCCAGATGGCTTCTTTAGCAGCTTCAACTGCAGTAATATATTCCGCCTCCGTCGTCGAATCTGCAGTCGTATCTTGCTTGGAGCTTCTCCAACTGACTGCCCCTCCATTCAACATGAATATAAATCCAGACATGGATTTGCAGTCATCTGGATCTGACTGGAAACTAGAATTTGTGTAAGCTCTAAGCTGTAGGTCCTTTCCTCTATAAAGAAGAAAAAGATCCTTAACCCTTCGCAGGTACTTGAGGATGCCCTTTACTGCCTTCCAGTGCTCTTCGCCTGGATTTACCTGATATCTACTGACAATGCTTAAAGCATTGGCAACATCAGGCCGTGTACATAGCATTGCATACATGATTGACCCTATCGCCGAAGCATAGGGTACCTTATTCATGTGTGTCACCTCCTCAGAAGTTTTAGGACTCATCCCCTTGGATAGGCTCTTGGAATTTTTCATCCTAAACCTTCTGAGGATAGTGTCTATGTACATGGATTGGGATAATCCTAGCATCCTTTTAGATCTATCTCGATAGATCCCTATGCCCAGCACATAGGATGCTTCTCTCAAATCCTTCATGGAGAAAGTCTTGGACAACCAAGACTTAGTTGATGTCAACATCTCTACATCATTCCCAATGAGTAAGATGTCATCAACATAAAGGACCAAGAAGGTCACAGAGCTCTCACTGACCTTCTTGTAAACACAGGGTTCATCTTCATTCCGAATGAAGTTGAAAGATTTGACAGCCTCGTCAAATCTTAAGTTCCAGCTTCTAGATGCCTACTTTAATCCATAAATAGACCTTTGAAGTTTGCATACCTTATTAGGATGTAGCTTGGAGGTAAATCCTTCAGGTTGTACCATGTACACCTCTTCTGACAGATTTCCATTAAGAAAAGTTGTCTTCACATCCATTTGCCAGATCTCATAATCCAGGTATGCAGCAATGGCAAGGAGGATTCTGATTGACTTAACCATGGCTACCGGCGAAAAAGTCTCGTCATAGTCAATGACTTGCCTTTGACGATATCCTTTCGCCACTAGTCTAGCCTTGTATGTGTCAACCTGTCCATCTGCACCGATTTTCCTTTTGAAAATCTATTTGCAGCCGATAGGGACCTTCCCTTCGGGTACATCAACTAAGTTCCAAACTTTGTTGGTGTACATGGACTGGATCTCTGAATCCATTGCCTCTTGCCATTTCTCGGAGTCTACACTACGGATCGCCTCCTGGTACGACTGAGGATCATCATCCTCATCGATACATACCTTAGAGGACCCTTCTGAGACATGTCCAACATATCTCTCAGGTTCTCTTGGTAATCTACCAGATCTCCATAGTGTCAGCGTTTCACTTTGAATAGGATCAACCGATACAGTCTCATCTAATGAGTTTGTGTCTATGGGTTGTGGTTCTTGGACCTCGTCCAATTCTATCTAGCTCCCACTATTTTTCTGGAGTATATATTCTCTTTTCAGGAATACAGCTCTCTTGGTCACTAAGACCCTTTGCTCAGAAGGGTGATAGAAATAATATCCAAACGTCTCCTTTGGATATCTCACAAACCTACACTTATCGGTTCTCGACTCAAGCTTATCATTCTCGTTCTTCTTTACATGAGCAGGACACCCCCAAATTTTAATGTGATTAAAATTTGGTTTCCTGCCCTTCCATATCTCATATGGTATAGAAGGAACTGATTTACTTGAGATCCTATTCAATGAATATGTTACAGTCTCTAATGTATAGCCCCAGAGAGACAAGGGTAGTCCTGACATAGACATCATGGATCGGACCATGTCTAACAAGGTCATGTTTCTCCTCTCGGATACACCATTATGTTGTGGTGTATACGGTGGAGTCCACTGAGAAACTATTCCATGGTCTTTAAGATAAGAAGTGAATTCATGGCTTAAGTATTCACCTCCTCGATCCGATCAAAGAGCCTTAATACTTTTACCTTTCTGTTTCTCTACTTCATTCTTGTATTCCTTAAACTTCTCAAAGGCTTGTGACTTATGTCTCATTAAATATACATAGCAATATCTAGAGAAGTCATCAATAAAAGAAATGAAATAGAGATAACCTCCTTTTGCTTCTATGGACATGGGTCCACACATATCCGAGTGTATGAGCTCGAGAAGGTCAACAGCCCTCTCACCATGTCCACCAAAGGGAGCCTTGGTCATTTTCCCCATGAGACACGACTCACAGGTATCAAATGGCTTGTATTCGAACGAATTCAAATACCTATTTGAGTGTAAGTGAGAGACTCTTTTCTCACCTACATGACCAAGTCTGCAATGCCATAGATATGCAGAATTCACTTCATCAGCATTGGAAACTTGCATAACATCAGAACGTGTATCTAATACATATAGACCATTGACTAATGAACCATTGGCTACCATCAAACCATTATTCATTATAGAGCACCCAGTGCTATTAAAAGCCAATGTATATCCAATGTTATACAAACCAGAGATTGAAATAATGTTCTTAATAATATTAGGAACATAATAACAGTCATTCAGCTCCAGAATGACTCCTGAAGATAAACTGAGGCGTGCAGTCCCGACAGCTTTGGCAGAAACTAAAACTCCATTGCCCATCCTCAGTTCAATCTCCTTTTTGCCTAGTCACCTTCTATTTGCCAGCATCTGTACAGAATTGTAGATATGAGATGCACATCCAGTATCCAATACCCATGATGTGGATTTCATATATGACAAATTAAGGTCTATGACAAAAATACCTTCATTTAGAATTACCTTGCAATTCATTTTCCAATGCCCAGTTTCCCCGCATCGAAAATATTTGTCTTCCTTTTCATTCTTATTGCCCTTCCCTTTATCAACTTTGGCGAGTTGCTTACCCGTGGCCTTTTTCTTTCCCTTCCCTCTGTTACTCGTGGTGGATATTTGAGAGGCATTCCTTTTCTTGTTGGCCCGGCCAACAATCATTACAGACGAAGATGGTTTATCTTTCTGCATGGTTCCTTCAGCACTCTTTAACATATTGAGCAGCTCTGGGAGAGTTGCTTCAATCCTGTTCATGTTAAAGTTCATGATGAAGGAAGAAAAGGAATCGGGCAATGACTGGAGTATAAGATCAATGCATAGTTCAAGATCCAACTTGAACCCCAATGCATTGAGTCTTTCAATTCACTCCATCATTTTCAGTACATGGGCATGTACTGATGAACCCTCAGACATCCGTGTCCTGAAAAGTATTTTGAAGATGTTATACCTCTCAATCCTACCCTGCTCCCCGAAGAGCTGGCGTAGATTGAGAAGTATACTTCTACAATCAGTCTTTTCAAATTACCTCTGCAGCTCGGGAGCCATAGAGGCCAACATGTAACATTGGGTTAGGGATGAGTCCTCAGACCACTTGGCATAAGCGAGTAACTCGCCCTCGTCAGCATCAGGAGCTGGCTCAGAATGAACCGTGTCCAACACGTACGTAATCTTTTCGGCAGTAAGGACTATGCGTAGATTACGCAGCCAATCCGAGTAGTTCGGTCCAGTTAATCTATTTGCATCCAAGATGCCGCGGAGGGGGTTGGACGACGACATTGTAATCTGGATAAGAAATAAAAGATAACTTAGCATGTGTTCAAATTCTAACTTAGATGTGATTTTCTATCTTAGTTAGTCCCACTATTTTTCGATCGAACTATATAACCCTCAGTATATAGAACGGGAGATCAGCGAGATCAACCTAGTGGGTCGGAATCCCAACGAGACTGATGTACGACCTTGTGGAAAGCACAACAAGTCATACACCATCTCAAGGGCTATCAACAAGCACTTGCATCTAATGCAATATCCGATATTCGGCCCCCGAGAAATCATCCCCTTGCGGAAAGCACAACAAAGGATATTCTCGGTTAGATCTAACTATCATTACTACATAGCAATGAGTTCATGACCCGACCCTTGTGGAAAGCACAACAAGGCCGAGTTCAATTCCTCACCCCATTGAGGCCGAGCCTTGAAGTTTAATCCCGCCCCCAAACTCATGGACCTTGTGGAAAGCACAACAAATCCATGAAATGAAGACGTTCATTCACTCCATAATGATGGAGGGCCACGACGACTCCTAGAGCCACGCTTACCAGATCTAAAATTTAATCGCGAGGGAATTTAATTTTTTATCTTGATCTCACCCTAGGTGGTAATATAAATATATCCAATATATTTACCGTACCTAGTAGTTTGCATAAAATAAATGCATCCAATGCAAAAATAAAACGCAAGTGATCATGGACTTAATCCCTAATGTAACTAAGGCATCTGGCCCTCTTCCGAAGCACCTGGATCGTCCTCGTCGGGTGTGCTCCGTGCTTTCAAACTCCGACGTCGCAGTAATTACAACTTTTACACAGCACGCAGGCCGGAAAAATATAAATTACATATCAATAAAATTCCAGAAGCCCTTAGGGCGAGTACAACAATTGAGGAAGATAGAAGTACATTGGAATTTTAGCAGAGAGAGAAAGGAGGTTCGCAGACCCTAATTAATTACATTAATCCAAGTCCATGATCACTTGCCAACCCATTCAAATAAAATCAATCAAGGGTTATTTTCTGAAAATAATCCTTACTTTTGAATTTAAAATGGGATGTGCAAACAAAAACAGGTCAGCTTTGTTTAATTTTAAAAATCGAAGCATGATTAACTAAAATTAAACAGATAAGCAGGCCAATACAAGGTAAATAAAGTAGAGCACGTAAAGAACCAGCATTTCTACCGGGGCATGTAATTGAGATAATTAATTAAATTTAAATTTAAATTTAATTATCTAATAATCAAATTTAAATTTAAAATTTAAACATGTCAATAATTTAAATTTAAATTAAAACTAATTATCTAATAATTTTATTTGAAAGTAAATTCAAAATAATGCAATTATCCTCAATTAGTAATTTTCTAAAATTCAAAATTTGATTTTAACAATTATCTAATAATTAAAAATTTAAATAATTGAATTTTTCACATTTAACTTCAATAAAATTTAAATTTTGAATTTTCTAATTATCTAATAATTAAAAAATCAAAAATTCAAATTTACTGAAGTAACATCAATTATTACCATTTTATCTCAAGGTAAATAGTAATTATCTCACCTCGGTAAATTCAAATTGGTTAAATAAAATTTACCATTCGACATTTACCATCGAGATAACACAATTAACCTATTAGATAAGATTCGATTTAATTTACTGTGCATTTTGATATATATATCATATATATATATATGCACATAATAAATTTACTGTGCATTCGGACGGGTGTCCGGTTTGAGAATATCGTAATCGTCGCGGGAGGACCTGGGACATATGTATGCCGAGATACGGCGAACATATATTATTCCGAGACACTAGAGATGTTCGATTAAATCTCGGCTAGTGTAGCAGGAAGCTAGTGGATTTATTAGCCCGGTGCGAGATCGAGTCAGGACCATACCGGGGGCGCCTCCCGTGGTCCGAACGATGCTCGCGCGGGCATCATTAATATTTCCGGTGCCGGAGGGCAACGGGGAAGAGTCTCGGGACTAGACTCCAAAATCGGAAACGTGTTCAAAGGGAGCGAGCTGCAGGCCGGGGATATGAGCCAGACGATGACCATAATCGGGACGGACCCGAGGTCTAAGCGTGGCCCACAGGGGCCTTATTGATATTCCCGTACAAAGGGTCCGGGGATGACGAGAGCCTTCTCATTCCATTCAAATTTTTGTCGGTCACTCATGGACCACTTTATGTTCGGGCAAAGGTCCGTATTGAAGGTACGACGCAAACAGAAGTAAACCCGTACAAACGTATGCCGAGTTTACGGCAGTTTCAATGAAAGAGCGGAAACGAACCCCAAGGGAACGAGCCCGGTTTGACGAATTATCGGTCCAGAGCAATGTCGGATTACGGCCGTATCAGGATGGTTCCCAAGGTCCGAACCCGACTTGGAGGGGCGACGTTAATATTCCCTTTATACCGGGTCTTGAGGAGAGACAAGGCTGAGGGGCAGATCTCGTCATTTTATTATTATTTAAATTTTAATTATATATATATATATATATATATTTGAGGTGTGTTTGTCTATTATTATTTGTTTATTTGTTATCTTTTGTTGAGTTTGTTATTATTATTTATTTATTTTATTATCATTTGTCTATTTATTATTATATTTTGGTTGAGCTTGCTGTTACTATTTATTTATATTTTTTTATCATTTGTTTATTCATGTTTTTTTTGTTGAGTTTGTTGTTATTATTACTTGTTTATTTATTATTATCATTTATTTATTCCTCTATCTTTTTTTTGAATTTGTTATTATTATTATCTACTATTTTATTATTATCATTATTATTTATTCCCTTTTTGTGAGTTTGTTATTATTATTCTTCTTCTGTTACATTTAGGGCACGTGTGGGTTTGGACTGAGAAGGGCAAAGTCAGTGCAAGACTTGTTCACGCGCGGGGCAAAGTCGGTGCAGGGTGTGTCGGTGCAAACCTGGATGGCATCGGTGCAAATCTGGATGGCACCGGTGCAATGTGTGATGAAGTCAGTGCATGCTCAGGGACAAGGTCGGTGCAAACGAGGCTGAGCAAGGTCGGTGCAGACGATGCCGTAAAGGGGACAAGGTCGGTGCAAATGCCATGCAGTGTTGGTGCAATGCGAGTTCATGCGAAGGGGAAAGTCTATGCACGACTAATGAATGCATGGACATTCCTATTGGAGAATGCTCAGACTTGTGATGATGCAGCAACAGTTGTATAGACTTGGTACCAAAGTATGCACGACGAATGACTTTGAATGTGTAGACTTGATACCACGTGGATGTACAGACTTGTGTGTTATGCAACAGACAATGTATAGACTTTGCATATGCACATGAGACGCTGCATGAGATGATGCAATGAATGTATAGACTTAGCAGCGAGATGCACACGATGTATAGACTTGTTCAATGATGCACACACATAACGGCAATGTATAGACTTTGCATATGCATGAGACGCTGAGTGAGACGGATGGATGTACAGACTTGCTGTGTGTAATGCATGCGATGTATAGACTTGATAGCATGAGACGCTGAGTGAGACTGACCGATGTACAGACTTTGAAAGATGATGCATGCACAAGCCAACGATGTACAGACTTTGAATGATGCAGACTGGGCAAACTCTGTACAGACTTTGCGTGCCTGAAACAGGGCAATGTACAGACTTGCTATCTGGTGATTATGCATGAATGCACACGATGTATGGACTTGGCAAGTGATACAAGCACCGGCGGCAATGTATAGACTTGACCGATGCATAGACTTTGTGTGTGCATATGCCAAGACCATGTACAGACTTGAAGAAATATCAACAGATGAATGTATAGACTTTGCATATGCATGATGGCGAGTGTGTAGACTTCATCTAACAAGGTTCAGGCATGCTGTCAACTCTGTACAGACTTTATAGCGTGCAGACATTGAATATGCATAAACCAACCGTAGAGTGTACAGACTTTGCTGAGGGATGCACACATGCAAAATGAACATGGATGAACAGACTAAGCCAACCAACCGTAGAGTGTACAGACTTTACTGAGGGTGTACCGTCGGAGGCTTGAGGAGTGTGCCGCTGGGGGTTGAGGTCTATGCAAGTGTAGCGAGGTCTGTACAGGGTTCAGACAAGGCCTGTGCTGGGCAGTGTGCCGCTGAAATGGGCTAGGGTGTACCGATGAAGGAGGGTTCAGGGGAGGTTTCCCTCTCTCATGGACGCATATGAGGGGTTTTCTTTTGGTTTTCTTTTATTCTCGAAACGCAAATGAAGGGGGGGGGGTTTCTTTTATTCATGAAACGCTTGTGGGGAGTTTGTTTTGGATTTATTTATTTATTTCATTCTTGAAGTGCAGGTCATTAGCTTTCTTTTATTCATGGAATACGTTTGCAGAATTTCTTTTGTTCATTAATCCCTTCTTTTATTCATGCAATGCACGCGAGAAATGTTAATTAGGTTTCTTCTTTGTTCATGCAGCTTGCAGAAATGTCTTATTGTTTCTCTTATTTATTTGTTGCTTTCTTTTTATCTTTTAACTTGTTGTCATCATTCCTGGCAAAAATTTGGTAGCATCTCCTCTTGACCAGAGATGGAAGGGGATAACAAGGGACGTGCCCACAAGGAGTGGCATGACCCAACAATTGAGGTGGGTGCCAGAGGCAGCAGCACCTTGGAGAAAACTTTGGAAAACCCGGGAGAAATCAATGAGTGTGACACACGATCAGCAGGGGGGTGTGCCGGGAGCTCATGACTACGGTGCTAACACTGGGGAGGCCATGGTTGGACACAAACGACCTGACTATTAGGGAAGGTAAGCAGAGCAAATGTCGAAGGGAAAGGAACCGCGGAGAAGAAATGCAACGGAGAAGGAAACCAACGTGCAACCTAGGGCAACGACGCCACAAACGCTGGAAGGGAGGCCGAGCATGACACAGCAAGATAGGAAGATGGCTCTAACAATCTCTTCTTTTATTCATGCAGCCCCAAGGGGGCTAATACATCATGATAAACAACAAAAAAAAAGGGAATGGAAAGAAATAAAACAAGATACGATGGGGAGGGGAACGAGGCGCTAGCTCCTCCCCTCCCATAGCTCACTCTCTTCTCTCTTCTCTTCTTCCTTCTCTCTTCTCTCTGCACTCAGACGCTGGTGATGGAGCAGCACCGGAGGGCAAGAGCCTCTCCTCTTCTTCTTCTGCTTCTGCCCTCTATCTCCTGTGAAGGGCCAACCAGAGAGAGCGAGAGCCCCCCTTCTTTTGACGACGTAAGATGTTTATATATATCCGGCCGCGTTGACATCCGTTGACGAGGGGAGTTTAATGGGGATTGACCCCTGATAACGCGAAAGTTCATCGTTTAAAACATGCGTATCAATCTTAAAATTTTTAACTCGCACTAGATGAAGGAAAGACGTAATAAGGTGGCGAGAAGAGTCGAATCCACAGAGAATAAGAGATTTTTAAAGTTAAAAACCTTAGAGTCCTTTAGAAAACACTTGTGATTTTATTTTGTTTAAAGAAAATAGTGAAATGAAGAACAAACCAAACACTTAATTAAAAACACCTATGACTATGCGCCTATGCTATAGAAAATAATTGCATGAAGTGGAAAGAAGAGATAGAAGAAAGAGGTAGAGATGGAAGAAGATCAAGAACTAGATCAAGAGAACAACTTTCATTAACTTAAAAGAAAGAGTACATGAAATGTGAAACAAGTTTACACTAATGACACAATGAGATTACAATGAAGTGAAATAAAAATAAAGTAATAACAAAAAGAGGAGCCTAAGGTGTGAAGATGGTAGTAGCAATGGTGATGACGCCGTCGTCTCCTCCTCGCCGAGCCTTGGAGAGGATCGCTCCGCCTTGAAAGAGATCGCCATGGAAAGAGGTGGATGAAGAAGCCGTCGCCGTCCACGTCACGAGCCTTGAAACGTCGCCCATCTTGATATGCATGCCGCCATGAAAGGGGAGTTGTGGAGGACAAACTTTGGAGAGAAATATAGAGAGAAATGTGGAAGGGTTTGTGTGGAGATGAAGAAAGAAGAAGATGAGAGAGTAAAACAGTGAGAAAATAAATATAACTCGTAAACAAAGAAGAATTGGAGGAAGTGATAGAGGAAGAAAATCTAGATATACATAAGAGGAAGAACGTTGATGAAGAACTCAGATAGAAAAGAAGAGTGGAAGGACTTCAAAACTGAGAAATAACAAAAGCTAGAACCTCGGATGAACAGTGAAATCACAGGACAGTATAGTGAAAAACACAAAATATATTGAAAACCAGAAGGAATTAGAAGATAGTGCAGAAGAAGAACTTTCATGAAGAACTTTCAGGAAGACAGCAAGAGATGAAAATGACTAGATGGGGGAGAAATATGGGAAAGAACAGAGAGAAACATGGGTTTGCAGATGAACAGGACAGCATAGTGAAAAATACGAAATAGATTGAAAATCAGAAGGAATTAGAAGATAGTGCAGAAGAAGAAGTTGTAGAGAACGTAAAAATAAAGAACTTTCATGAAGACAGAAAGAGACGAAAATGACCAGAAGGGGGAGAAATATGGGAAAGAACAGAGAGAAACATGGGTTTGCAGATGAACAAGACAGTACAGTGAAAAATATGAAATAGATTGAAAACCAGAAGGAATTAGAAGATAGTGCAGAAGAAGTTGTAGAGAACGTAAAAATAAGGAACTTTCATGAAGACAGCAAGAGACGAAAATGACTAGAAGGGGGAGAAATATGGGAAAGAATAGAGAGAAACATGGGTTTACAGATGAACAGGACAGCACAGTGAAAAATACGAAATAGCTTAAAAACTAGAAGGAACTATGATGGGAATCAACACCGAGCCTGTACCTTTTTATTACATTTATGTCCTTTTAGTTTGTGTTTATATCCTTGGGAAAGTATGTACGCAAATGTAAGGCTTTATAAGCCAAGGAGTCATTCTCATGGATTGTGTGGGTTTTTATGCAATTATGCAGTAGGACCAGCAAGGGGCCCTCAGCCATTTCCCATTGGTCCATGTCACCATGTGGGCCTGGTCAACCTTCCTAGGTGGACATCTAGAATGGTGGGCTGGTCATATGGACACATGTGTTTAAATGGGTCAACATTCTAATAGGTTGGCCACCTACCCCATTCAACTTACACATGGTCAATGGTGCGCCCCCCTTCCCCTTGAATTTTTTATTAGTTTTTGTGTGATATTCACACCTCATCCCAGCCCTTCAATCCACACCCCTAGATCCAAGGGTTGAGGATGGATTTGGTTGGAATCATATATAAGCTTCTATTTTTATGAGAAAAGTAATGAAAAATCAGAAATTTTGTGAAATCCAAGAGGGCTTCTTACGCCCCCTTCCTCTCTCCTCCTGGTTTCCTCTTCTCAAACCCCCATTCTAGAGTGTATCAATCTTCCATCTCCCCCTCTCAACTTCTGATCATCACCGGTGCCGCCGCCGCTGCCGTTCGTGCCGCCTTCGAGCCGCCGCGAAACCGTTCTCGGTGTTCTGTCCTGCTGGACAGAGGTCTCTTCCTGAAATTCCTGCTATCAGCCACGGCCTCTTCGTGATCTACAATTTTTATGGTGTGTTCTTCCCTTGTATCCCAAGCTCCACCTAAATTTTCACGCCCAAATTCCATCGTTTAGTATTTTTCCATTTTCATGCATCTTTCATTCGTAGTTCTATTTTATCTCTATCTACAGTGACAGCAGCCCTGTGTTTTCCACCTCCGGCCATCTTTTTAATTTTTCCAAACCCTCTCAATTTTACTGGGAGTTCTGTCCATCACCCCCTACATCCACAAATTTTATTAATTTTTTATCAGCCTTCTATCTATTTTTAGAAATTTGTGTTCTTTCTCAGCTACAGTGTTGTCAGCTAGATTCCAGATCCGACCCACTGCTAGTTCAAAAATCATATAAATTCGTAGCCTTCCGCAAATCTAGATCCAAAAATAGTCCTGGTTTCGTAGCTTGATTTCCCAAAACTTTTTCTGAAGAACACAACCTCAGATTCGAATGTCTACCTCGCGGTCAAAGGTAATCCACAGGAAAGTTTCCTGCTAGTCTGAGAGTTCAGACACTGTACAACAGAAATATTCAAAATTCGCCAATCAGAAGTACATGCTTGATTATTTTTCTGTAATCACCTTGGGTTGAAGCCCCTCGAAGCATCTTTCCAACAGCACCAGTTTCGTCGTATTCCGACGTCGGGGCTGATCGCAGCGTCCGTTCTTGCCGGAGCGCGTGCCGGAAAACAGAACCGGCAGGTCTGTGGCCGGTTATTCCGACCGGTGCCGATCGGAGCCGCCCGGCCTCCGACCGGCGAACCAGCATGCCGCCAGCCCGGGGAACGTTTCCCTAAGTGTCCCCACTACAGTGGTGTCACCGGGACCCACTCGACCCCTCCGGACAACACGTGGGCCCCACCGTCACTAATTCGGGTGCTGCCGAAGAGACGCGAGAAGCCGCCCGTCAACCCGAATTCGGTCCTCCCGGGCCCGTTTGTGTAGCCCTTTATCTCCCTGCGTGGAGTGGGTAGTAATTCATTTGCTGTAATATGGTGTATTAATTTTCCCGGGAGTACGAGTTTCGGCCGGGTCCGTCGTCCCCACGCCGAGCGCGTGGAGGTATCATCCTCGCTCCTTGACATTTTGCTTAATTTCATATATGCTTGTTTATGCCGCTGCTAGAGAGCATGTGTAGGGATATCTAGCTCGCTTTATCTATTCATTACCGCTGCTGCGAGAGAGTGCGACACCGTCCCGTGACTCGATCCGGGCACACGAGAGAGCCGATCACCCTAGCTCATTGTCGGTTTCTCAACCGCGCACGTCCGACGCTTCCCTCGTTAAGGGACAGTCACGAGCTTGTCGTGTCTGTGGTCCCGTCCCGCATCAATTTGGTATCAGAGCGAGTTGAGTCTAGGGTGTCAAAAAAAAAGTGTCATTTAGGTCTAGTCATTAGTCATTGTCTAAGTCGTGTTTATGGTCATCATTGTTTTAAAACAAATAAAAAAAAAGTGTCTTTTGGCATCGCATCCCTTTACTTGGTATATCAAAAGGTATTGTCCGAACGTTAGGCTACGCCTATCGGGAAGACCGCACACTTGCGCGAGTGATCTTCGGATCGATTAACTCCGCCACGTGCCGAGTTTTGGTTACGTCTAGGTGCATCATCTTGTAGTGTGCATTTGCCTTAGTCGGTGTCTCCTACTCCGTGTCTTGCATGCCCACTCGTCGAGGTACTCAATACTCACCCCCACCACCACCTATGGCGGAATCCCGAGTCTATAGTTTCGATGAAGTGGCCACATTGTTCCGAACTCTTGTGGGGAAAATGGATGGGTTGAGTGAGCGCATGGATGAGTTAAGTACTCGAGTGGATAGGATGGAAGGAGCGAGTACCCGAGTGAATGGCCTAGGCACCCGCCTAGAAGAGAGGATGAAAGCCGTAGAGGATAGGGCTGCTGGGTCTAACCAGTCCGTTCAAGGATTGGTCAGGAGAGTTGCCGCACTAGAGAGAGGTCCAGCCGAGGCACCACCGATTGTCCCAATCCAAGCACCCGTCCCACCTACACAAGGTCAACCGGAGCCAGGTCAACAACCCGCGACTCCAAGGGTTCAAGGGATAGCTAATAGGAGGCACGAAGTCCCCGAGGTGCATGACTATGAGTCCGAAAATGAGCATCGGGGGCATGGTCGTGATTACCGCCCTACACGGCGTACCCACGACTAAGATATGGATGAACGGGCCATTCGGACCGTTCGGGCCGACCCTCCCACCTTTGACGGGTCCTTGGACCCAAAGGTCTATCTTGATTGGGAGGCTGGTATGGACCGATATTTTGAGTGGTTCGAGATGTCGGACCAACGAAAAGTCAAGTACGCCAGGATGAAACTTTTAGGCCAAGCACAAACCTATTGGAGGAACATGGAGAACCTATTGTTTCATCGTCAAGAACCCCCGATCGATACATGGACCGATATGAGGGAGAAGCTTAGGAAGAGGTACCTCCCTACCTCCTACCGCCAGCGTCTTATAGAGAGGTGGCAAAGTCTCACCCAAGGAGACCGGTCCGTCTCTGATTACATCGCCGAATTTGATAAATACTACTTACGATGTGATGCCACGGAGGAGGATTCCCTTACCGTCTCTCGGTTCCGGCGTGGTCTACGCCCACACCTACGGTATGAGCTTCTCCGCCGCAAGGTGGACAAGCTGGAGGATGCTTATCAAGTTGCTCTCGAGATGGAGCAATTCGAGGGTGAGTTCGAGTCTATTCCCCGGTGGAGCCCCGCTCCTCCCCGTAGTGACTCCCGTGGCTCCTTAGGTTCATACCCGAGGGGACCTATGGCTCGTCCACAGGAGCCCGTCCGTCAGGAGCCCTTTGCTCCTAGACCTCGACCTCCCCCACCACGGGATCTACCTCCACCCCAACCACCGGCACCCGTTGCCCGTCCCCCGGTACCCATAGGCCGTCCCACGGCCCCGACACTCCCTCCTCTGTTGCCCACGGCACCTACACCACCCTTGTTGCCTACACCCCCTACCCGTCGGGAGGATAAGGGTAAGGCCCCTCTTATCGGAGAGAGCAGTCGGTCTCGGCTGCAATGTTTCCATTGTCATGGGTTTGGCCACTTCGGCAACCAATGTCCCACTCGTGCCACACTAGCTCTAGGGGTTGAGGAGACCTTGCCATCTGAGCTTGAACTTGTCAATTATGAGGCCGACCAAGCACTAGCCGATGAGTACTATGCCATGGGGGAAGAGTTGGACGGCTCACCCGCCGCCCTGATGCCGCCACTTAGTGGGCTTGTGTCACCACCTTAGTTTAGGGTCATATATGAGTCAGTGTGGTTTATTTTGTGTGGTTTGTATGGTTTGTGTGTCGTTTGTTTGTCTGCATGCGTCTTGTGCAAGCTCGTTGTCGTTCTCTTATGAGTAAGAGGCGAGTGGACTCACTTGATGAGTATGGGATCGGTTCCACATCTATACCCGGATCAGTCACCTATAGGGACTCAGCGGTGATTCCTAGTGAGTCTTCGAGTTGTTTTCTTCCCTTTTGAGAGTGCCCCTTCGGAGTGACCACCTTTAGCCCATCGCAGTTCGCATATCGAGCATATATGGAATGAGCAGGTGACGATCACTTGGAGCGGAGCATACCCGCGCTACTTGGCACGGTGACGGATCCGCCGGAGTACTCGAGCATCCCTACCCCTACTCGACGGGGTCGAGTTCCTCCCACCCGGGGAGAGTTGATGGGAATCAACACCGAGCATGTACCTTTTTTATTACATTTATGTCCTTTTAGTTTGTATTTATATCCTTGGGAAAGTATGTACGCAAATGTAAGGCTTTATAAGCAAAGGAGTCATTCCCATGGATTGTGTGGGTTTTTATGCAATTATGCAGTAGGACCAGCAAGAGGGCCCTCAGCCCTTTTCCATTGGTCCATGTCACCATGTGGGCCTGGTCAACCTTCCTAGGTGGACATCTAGAATGGTGGGCTGGTCATATGGACACATGTGTTTAAATGGGTCAACATTCTAATAGGTTGGCCACCTACCCCATTCAACTTACACATGGTCAATGGTGCGCCCCCTTCCCCTTGAATTTTTTATTAGTTTTTGTGTGATATTCACACCTCATCCCAGCCCTTCAATCCACACCCCTAGATCCAAGGGTTGAGGATGGATTTGGTTGGAATCATATATAAGCTTGTATTTTTATGAGAAAAGTAATGAAAAATCAGAAATTTTGTGAAATCCAAGAGGGCTTCTTGCGCCCCTTTCCTCTCTCCTCCTGGTTTCCTCTTCTCAAACCCCCATTCTAGAGTGTATCAATCTTCCATCTCCCCCTCTCAACTTCTGATCATCACCAGTGCAGCCGCCGCCGCCGTTCGTGCCGCCTTCGAGCCACCGCGAAACCGTTCTCGGTGTTCTGTCCTGCTGGATAAAGGTCTCTTCCCAAAATTCCTGCTATCAGTCACGACCTCTTCGTGGTCTGCCATTTTTATGGTGTGTTCTTCCCTTGTATCCCAAGCTCCACCTAAATTTTCACGCCCAAATTCCATCGTTTAGTATTTTCCCATTTTCGTGCATCTTTCATTCCTAGTTCTGTTTTATCTATGTCTACAGTGACAGCAGCCCTGTGTTTCCCACCTCCGGCCATCTTTTTAATTTGTCCAAACCGTCCCAATTTTATTGGGAGTTCTGTCCATCACCCCCTACATCTACAAATTTTCTTAATTTTTTATCAGCCTTCTATCTATTTTTAGAAATTCGTGTTCTTCCTAAGCTACAGTGTTGTCAGCCAGATTCCAGATCCGACCCACTGCTAGTGAAAAAATCATAGAAATTCGTAGCCTTCCCCAAATCCAGATCCAAAAATAGTCCTGGTTTCGTAGCTTGATGTCCCACAACTTTTCTGAAGAACACAACCTCAGATTCGGACGTCTACCTCGCGGGCAAAGGTAATCCACAGGAAAGTTCCCTGCTAGTCTGAGAGTTCAGACACTGTACAACAGCAACCTTCCAAATTCGCCAATCAGAAGTACATGCTTGATCATTTTTCTGTAATCACCTTGAGTTGAATCCCCTCGAAGCATCTTTCCAAATGCGCCAGTTTCGTCGTATTCCGACGTCGGGGCTGATCGCAGCGTCCGTTCTCGCCGGAGCGCGCGCCGGAAAACAGAACTGGCAGGTCCGTGGCCGGTTATTCCGACCGGTGCCGATCGGAGCCGCCCGGCCTCCGGCCGGCGAACCAGCGTGCCGCCAGCCCGGGGAACGTTTCCCTAAGTGTCCCCACTACAGCGGTGTCACCGGGTCCCACTCGACCCCTCCGGACAGCATGTGGGCCCCACCGTCACTAGTTCGGGTGCTGCCGAAGAGACGCGAGAAGCCGCCCGTCAACCCAAATTCGGTCCTCCCGGGCTCGTTTGTGTAGCCCTTTACCTCCCTGCGTGGAGTGGGCAGTAATTCATTTACTGTAATATGGTGTATTAATTGTCCCGGGAGTACGAGTTTCGGTCGGGTCCGTCATCCCCACGCCGAGCGCGTGGAGGTATCGTCCTCGCTCCTTACTTGGCATTTTACTTAATTTCATATATGCTTGTTTATGCCGCTGCTAGAGAGCATGTGTAGGGATATCTAGCTCGCTTTATCTATTTATTACCGCTGCTGCGAGAGAGTGCGACACCGTCCCGTGACCCGATCTGGGCACACGAGAGTGCCGATCACCCTAGCTCATTGTCGGTTTCTCAACCGCGCACGTCCGACGCTTCCCTTGTTAAGGGACAGTCACGAGCTTGTCGTGTCTGTGGTCCCGTCCCGCATCAAACTAGAAGATGCTCCAGAAGAAGAATTTGTAGAGAACTTAAAAACAAAGAACTTCGATGAAGAGTGCATGAGCTGAAAACGAACTTACAAGGGAGAACTCGGAGGCCTAAGGTTGGGAGAGAAATTGCCAAAAGAAGAACACCCTTCTCCTTCTTGTCATGGGCTATTTATAGGAAAAGTTGGGTAGATGGAGGGTGGAGATTGTATCAAAGGAGGTGGATGGATAGGATTTAAGTAGAATATGATGCATGGGGAAGAGAAAAAGTAGGTGAGTACACCCTCCTTGGGCTTTGGACAACCCTCTTCCTAAGGCTCATCATTCCTCTCCTTTATTTCAAACTTTAAATTCAATTTTCCCTCCAACCGAAATATGTGTTTCTTTTCTTCAATTTCAAACTTTTGAAATTTCTTTTCCCTCCAATCAAAATATGTGCTTTTGACTTGGTCAAAGTAGTGGTGACAGTTTTACCCTCGGCTTCTTTTGTAATTACCTTTGGTGTCCTACACACACATAATTACACTTTAATCCATAAAAATTATCATAATGTGCACATAAATCTTAAATGCTCATGATTAATTATGCAATGGAGAATTAATGCTCATAGCCCTCAACTTTAATTCATTAAATAATATCACCAAATTAATCAATTTACGTGAAATACTTAATTTACATGTAAAGTTGAGATTAATGATGGGACATGTATAATTATCTAATTATATGCACATAAAACGGTGTACATGTGCTGAATTATCATCGAAAATGAACACGTATAACACCTCCCAACTTACCCATTGCTAGTCCCTTAGCAATGTAAATAAAATTAAAATTTATGACTAACAAGAGTTTATAAAATTCATACTCTCATATCCAGCTCTCCCTTCATAGAATCAACCAAAGATTAAGAATCTGGAATCATTAATACACACTAGCCTTACGTAGGAACTACATGATCAAGAATTTAAATCAAAGCTCAATAGCACTTGCGTATATATAACTACCAAATCCACAGCTTAGACAATTGCGTCCCTCATTCGCTATTCCAAACAAATACCTTTCAACCCTGCACCTCTTGGATAAGAGCATTATGTATATTAGCTTTTTGTCTGCCTTATTACATTGTCCCTTTGGGATCTTTTATACCACACATGATGCTGCACTACCCTTCACTGCTCAAGGCGGACCTCGACTCTTGCCTTAGGAGAAGCAGGCCCGGTTTCACAGATCAAGGTTCACTTTTCCGTTTTACGCGAACCTCAACACGTCTTAGGTGAAGCAGGCCCGGTTACTAAGACTAGGGGCATTTTTCATGGTGTATTTTTTTTTCTTTTTTGTTTCTCTTTTTTTTGTACCATTACGCTTATTTGATAGATAATTTGGCAAAAAGCTTTGTAAAAAGATCTCTTTTCTTAAGAAGTGCAGAATATCAGACATCATACCAAAAATAGCAGAGGGCTTGTCTTTCTTGTTTCATTAGTGTGCAACATGAATTTCTTTTTTTTTCTTCTTTTTTTTTTCAAAGTGCACATGAACTTTAAAGGCATTCTTATGTCAGTTTTCCATGGCTATATTGACTAAATTTCTCATCATCCTTCTCCCTAGTCTTTTGTATTCCAGAATTACTTTTAAATTAAGCATGAATCATGAAACTCAAAATGGGGTTTACATCTTTCTACTTTCATGGAATGGTGACATGCAAGATAAAACTCCTATCAGGTTGTGCAATATGCATCATGAAAAATTTTCTCTCCCCCCCAACTTGAATGGCATTGTCCTCAATGACATGTAGAATATATGAACATGACAATGCATACATGAATGCTTGGGAAGGAAAGGTACAACCTGGGGTGCGCAGACGTGACTATTTTGGTAGGCAATTTTTACGAACGACTTCTTCCAGCTCCTACAAACACAGATGAAAATGACTCACTAGATTTTTGAAGAGAAATGGTTGGGTTGCCTCTCAACAAGCGCTAAATTTAACGTCTTCAGTCAGACGACATTCTTGTATTTATCATGGGTCACTCAGTGGGATTGATTCCTTTGATAGAAGTTGTGTGTTCTCCAAGTACAGTTTGAGACGCTGACCATTGACAGTGAAAATTTGACCATTTTTAGGATCTAGAATTTTGACAGCACTATGATCAAAGGCTTTGAGCACAACAAATGGTCCATCCCATCTAGACTTTAATTTTCCGGGGAATAAGCGCAACCTTGAATTAAAGAGCCAAACTTTTTGATCAGGTTGAAATGATTTTCTCATATGTGTTTATCATAGAAAGCTTTGGTCTTGGCTTTGTAAATCTTGGCATTTTCATAGGCTTCATTCCTCAGCTCCTCCAACTCATTTAGTTGTAAGGTCCTATGAGATCCGGCTTGGGCTAAGTCAAAATTGAACTGCTTAATAGCCCAATAGGCCCTATGCTCAAGCTCAACAGGTAGGTGACAAGCTTTTCCAAAGATTAACCTATATGGAGACATTCCAATGGGGGTTTTGTATGCTGTCCGATAGGCCCAAAGAGCGTCATCCAATCTTTCGGACCAATCCTTCCTATCGGGCCTAACAGATTTCTGTAGGATGTTTTTGATCTCCCTATTGGATGTCTCCACTTGGCAACACTTTGGCGGCTGTTTTCTTTCCCGCGAAGTGTCCCCCACAAGATAGAGTGTGACAAAAATTCAGGACGCTTTGTTGTTCTTCCTCGGGGACACATCTCCTAATTATTTGATCTGGACCTACGTGGAACAATTCAGGATCTTCCCAGCAATAGTGTTTGATTTTGGCAAAGAAATGCTCTTTTTCATGTTTAGACCACCCATTAGGAATTTGTCTCACAGCTAAGTAGTTGACAATGTCTGCGAAACCATGGGAGTTGACTATGGGTGATGGACAGGAGATGTTCACTGAAAATGAATCATGCAAAGGAGCATTATCAGTTGTGAGAATCCGAGAAAGATGATCGGCAACTTTATTCTCAGAACCTTTTTTGTCTCGGATCTCAAGATCAAATTCTTGGAGTAGGAGGATCCACCTAATGAGTCTAGGTTTGGCATCCTTTTTAGTGAATAAATATTTGAGAGCTGAGTGATCAGAGTACACAATGACTTTTACCCCTAAGAGATATGATCGAAACTTTTCAAGGGCAAAGACAACAGCTAACAGCTCCTTTTCCGTGGTGGTGTAGTTAAGCTGAGCATCAGCGAGGGTGCGACTCGCATAATATATCACCACCGGACACTTGTCAATTCTTTGGCCTAGAACTGCCCCGATAGCATAGTCGGAGGCATCACACATGATTTCAAAAGGCAAAGACCAATTAGGAGATTGGAGAATGGGTGCCTTGGTCAAAGCCTCTTTAAGGGTATTGAAAGCCTCAAGGCAGGCAGCATCTAAATGGAATGGAGTGTCTTTGGCCAAGAGAATAGTTAACGGACGGGCAATCTTAGAAAAGTTACTTATGAACCGGCGGTAAAAACCGGCATGGCCGAGGAATGAACGAATTTGTCTCACAGAGGTCGGAGGAGGGAGATTAGAAATAAGGTCGATCTTGGCTTTATCCACCTCTATACCTCATTCGGACACAATATGGCCCAAAACTATGCCATCTTGAACCATGAAGTGACTCTTTTCCCAACTAAGAACAAGGTTGGTTTCAATACATCTCGCAATCACTTTCTTCAAATTTTCCAAGCAGTTTTCAAATGACTCCCCAAACACAGAAAAATCATCCATAAAAATCTCCAAGAATTCTCCTACCATATCAGAGAAAATGGCCATCATGCACCTTTGAAAAGTGGCCGGTGCGTTGCAAAGACCGAATGGCATTCTCCGAAAGGCAAATGTTCCATATGGACAAGTGAATGTGGTCTTCTCTTGGTCTTCCGGATAAATGGCCACTTGATTGTACCCAGAATATCCATCTAGGAAACAAAAATATCTTTGGCCCGCCAATTTCTCTAGAATTTGATCAATAAAGGGGAGTGGAAAATGATCCTTTTTGGTCATGGCATTGAGTTTCCTATAATCGATGCACACTCCATCCCGTGGTGGGCCTAGTGGGCACATCTTCACCCTGTTCATTTTGGACTATGGTGAGTCCCGATTTCTTAGGAACCACTTGAGTGGGACTCACCCATTGGCTATCCGACATGGGATAAATAATTCCCGCATCGAGCCATTTGACAACCTCCTTCTTCACCACCTCCTTCATGTTTGGGTTCAACCTCCTTTGCATTTCCCGACTAGGTTTGGCGTTGACCTCTATGTAAATGTGATGCATACAAATAGACGGACTTATCCCCTTAAGATCGGCCATTGTCCAACCTATGGCACTCTTGTGAGTCCTAAGGACTTCTAGGAGAAGTGTTTCTTGGGTAGGGGTAAGATTGGAAGCTAAGATAACAGGAAGGGTTTGATTGGGACCTAGGAATGCATATTTGAGAGAGTCCGGAAGGGGCTTAAGCTCAAGTTTGGGAGGACTTTCAAGTGATGGAAGGGCTGGTTCATCTTGCAAAGCTGGAAGTGGTTCAACCTTATGCCAAATGCTACTATGATGAGGGGAATCTTGAAGAGCATTGACCTCCCTTATTTGACCCATGCCCAGATCATTCTCAATAAGTTCATCGTAGATGTCTATGAAGTGGCATTCTTCATCTAGGTCTAAATATTGGGAGGCTTTGAACACATTGAGAGAAACTTTTTGACATCTGAATGAGATGTCCATCGTCCCCGTAGCACAATTGATGTTGGCTTTTGCAGTAGCAAGGAATGGGCGGCCTAGGATGATTGGGGTGTGACTTAGCTCCGAGGAGGATGTCATGTCAAGAATGAGGAAATCAACGGGGAAGTAGCAATCATGGACTTTCACAATCACATCCTCTATCAAACCTCGAGGGGTCTTGACTGAGCGATCGGCTAGTTGGAGAATGACGGGGGTTGGCTTGAGTTCCCCTATATCAAATTGCTCATAAATAGATGTGGGTAAAAGGTTGACACTAACTCCTAAGTCGAGGAGGGCACGGTCAAAGGTTACACCACCTATATCACATGAGATGAGGGGAGCACCGGGATCCTTCAACTTTCTAGGGAGATTGTTCATCAAGATCGCACTAACATCCTCGGAGAGCCAAATTTTCTTAGGGGTCGACTTGGGCCCTCTTCTTGGAGTGCAAAGCTCTTTGAGGAATTTGGCATAGGCCGGAACATATTTTATGGCATCTAGGAGTGGAATATTGATGTGAACTTGTGAAAAGAACTCCATGAATTCCTCATTTTGGGCTGGCCTAGTCTTAGTGGGCTTTGATTCTAGGGCATTAGGAAATGGGACCTTGGGTTGATAGAAATTTAGATCTTCATGGGCCTTTCCTTGTTGTGCCTCTTAGGCACAAGCATGTGCATTGTGTTTTGATGATAGCATGCTGATTTGTGATTTGTTTTGATGATTGCAACACAGTCAGTGCATTATGATATTGTGTTTTGAATATGGCTGCTGATATGATTGCATAGGACTGCGTCTGATATACAGCATTGAATTCATGAGTTTGCATGAATATTGCATGATGCGTTGACGCATGGGATCATTGTGTCAACTCACTGGTCTGTCCCAGAGCTGGTCTATAAAAGCTTCCACCAAGTGCGTCGACGCAGTGGACTCAATGCGTTGACGCATTGGAATTGTTTTGAAAGAGCTCTTGCTTTGCTTCATGCATTAGCCTAAATACTGTCCATCTGAGTGTCTCATGCAGAGTCAATTCATATAGTCTATACACTCTGGTCCGTGTTGTTCGTAAAGTCTATACATTAGACTCTCATTCAAGCCTATACATTGCATTGGCTAAAGTCCGTCTCATTTAGAGTCTAAGGCAATGTCCATACACTGGGCTTGAAGTGTACACAATGAGCATCTCATGTAAGTCCATACATTCATAGTGCATTGCATTGGCTAAGTATATACAACGTCAGTTCATGCATTATCTTAGGCTAAGTCTGTACAGCGTCAATGCATTAAGTCTGTACACTCGACTCGCCTTTGAATTGGTCAAGTGTGTACACTCCTTCACTGTAGCTTTCACGTCTCAAAGTCTACACATCAGACTACATTATGCATGATTGAGTTGAAGTCTATACAGAGTCTGCATCGTCTTGGTCATTGTCTTACTATTGAAGTCTGTACATCGTTTCACTGTAAAAGTCTATACAGACTTCAGCGTCTCATGCAGCGTCTCTGTTGAAGTCAAAGTATGTACAGCCCTTTCGCTTGGCAAGTCGATACATCCACAATGGAATTTCTTGAAGTCTGTACACTGTGCATCACTTGAATTCAAGTCTGTACATCGTGCTTCTATTGGTTGAAGTGTGTACAGCTTTTGCTTCGCCAAAGTCTGTACATTGGTCTGCATTGCATTGCATGAAGTCTATACATTCATCTGCATTGCATTGCATGAAGTCTATACACTGGTTGCTGCATTCTCATGAAGTCCATACATCGTCTGTCTTCATTGAAGTCTCACGAAGTCTGTACATTGCATGAAGTATATACATTACACGAGCTGAATGCTTACAAAGTCTATACACTCTCTCAGTGCTCACACTTGCTCATTTGCTGCTGATAAAGTCTATACACTGTCTTCAGATGATGACAACAATGAAGAACAGGGTCGACGCTGGGAGTTCAATGCGTCCACGCTTCAGCTGAAGAGGATTTCAGAGCTTCACCTGGCTGCGTCAACTCCATGCTACAGCAGCGTCGACGCAGTAGTTAATAAGGCAGAGTCCATAGCTCACTGGAATACTGCAGTGCGTCAACGCCATTGCAAGACAGCGTCGACGCAGCACGGTTATCTGCCGAAGACCTTGATCACTGGATTGCCGATGCGTCAACGCAGCATGCTGAGAGCGTCGACGCAACAGCTAAAGAGACGCCAGTATACAAATGTACATGTTCGTGCGTCAACGCCACCAACTGACAGCGTCGACGCAGCAGTTCAAGAAAGGGGTAACTTATCTCTGGCTGTCTTCAATGCGTCAACGCAGCAGGCTGATGGAGTCGACGCAGCAGTTAAAAAAAAGTTGAAGATCTCTGATGGCTACGTCAACTCCTTGGAGCAAGTGAGTTGACGCCATCTAACTCCAGTTACTGTGCGTACTGGTGTTGGGCACGTGATCCAAGGATAAAGAGAATGCCCAGATGAGGACACGTGTACTGACAGCCTGCTGGATGCTGCCACGTGGTCCGAATTCTTAGGGCGGGAACTGTGGAAGCCACACGCGCCCTGCTGCTGCTGCTGCTAGTATATAATGGAGCATTCATCTTCATATGGAGGCTGATCGTGATCGAAGCCAGGGAGTAGAAGCTGAGAGAAGAATTAGAAGGAGAGAGAGCTTCCACGATCCAGCAGAAGAAGAAGAAAAGAAAGAGAGAAGAAGCAGAAGAGAAAAAGTGAGAGATAGAGAGCTTGAGCAGAGTGTGAAGAGAAAGAAAAGAGGAGAGAAGCAGACGTGAAGGAGTTGAGAAGAGAGAGAGTGAAGAAAGAGAGTGAGATCGAGGGAGATCTGTTCTTGATGGACCGTGGATCAAATCCAGGCCATCCAGCTCTTTAAGAGCCACATTGTGCTTTTCGTTTATAGCTTTCCGATGCTGTTATCTTGTCTTTTGTTTTCTATTTTACATTTTCTTTCAAGCTGTTAGCCAGCGGTTTGCAGAGGAGGACTCCTCTAGACAGCAAGCTGTGTTGCTCAGCGGGCAGTGGAGGTTTCCACTGGACGGGTAAGCTGTAATCCCCAGCGGTTGCAGTGGTGGATTCCACTGGACGGCAAGCTGTGAAGCCCAGCGGTTGTAAGGCAAGCTGTGATGCCCACCTGTTCAAGCTGTGAGTCAGCAGTAAGCCACACTCGGGTTGAGTGTGGGGTGGATGTAGGTCTGGAGGACCGAACCACCTAAAAGCCTTTGTCTACTGTGTGATTGTTTTGTGGTTTGCCTAGCTTCTATATTTCTATCTTCGCACAGTAGATGTATGCTTAGGACGGTTCTTCATCTGTTCTGGGTGGCATTCGCATTGTGCCCACTATCTGTTCAGTAGAAGTTTTCATTCCGCATTTGATTCTGCTGCAGTAATTTTTTAACGGGTGATTGATCTATTCACCCCCCTCTAGATCACCCTTTAGCGTCCCAACAATTGGTATCAGAGCCTAACTCTTTGTGCAGGACTAACATCCTAAAGAGAATCGACCATGGATGCTAGAGGGCTAACAGTAGAGGGTCAGTCCACTACGAAGCCACCATTCTTCGATGGTTCCAACTTCCCATATTGGAAGAGCCGGATGCAGGTCTTCCTCAAAGCCAAAGATTACGAGGTATGGAAAATTGTGAGCAAAGGTCCTTATGAGCTACATGAGAATGAGGAATTATGGACAAGAGAAGAAGTCCGGAAATCTACTCTGAATTGGAGCGCTATCAACGCCATTCAGTGTGCACTCCATCCCACTGAATTTGACAGAGTGTCATCCTGCAAGACAGCGAAGGAGATGTGGGATACCCTCGAAGTTATCTATGAGGGAACATCTGAAGTGAGAGAGACGAGGGCAAATATGCTAGTGTCAAAGTATGAAGCATTTCGGATGAAGCCTGGTGAGACAGTGACCGAAATGTATGCTCGTCTGACCATCATCACAAATGGTCTAAGAAATCTGGGAAAGAGTTATACTGATCATGAAGTTGTAAGGAAGATCCTTCGATCGTTGACTCCTATATGGCATACCAAAGCAACTGTGGTTGAGGAGTCAAAAGATCTACAAAAGATGAAACCCAATGAGCTGATAGGTTCCTTGATGGCGTACGAGATGAATTTACTACAAGCTGAAGAGCTTGAAAACAGGAAGCCTATTGCTCTGAAGGCCAAGCATGGCTGCTCAAAACAGTCCAGCAGCATTGGATCATCTAGTGATCGGAATTCATCTGGATCAGATCTTGAAAAGGATGAAATAGCTATGATCACAAAAGAGTTCAGTAGATTTCTTAGAAGAGAAGGGAAGAATCTCTATAGAAAATACCACAGCAGGAAGCAAAACAGGTATAAATTTAACCCTGCTGAAAAATCTGATGTTAATGCTTGTTATCATTGCAGGAAGACAGGTCATATGAAGCTGATTGTCCAGAGTTACAGAAAATGAAAGGAAGACCATGGAAGAAGGCGCCAAAGGAAAGGCCATGGTAAGTACATGGAGTGATGAGGAAGAAGGCACGCTGAGCACTTCCTCAGATAGTGAAAATCAGAAAAAGGACATCTGCTTGATGGCTAGAAATGGAGATGAAGAAGAAGAGTCTGATCAGGTATCATCCCTCTTCGAACATTACACTATTTCTGATTGGGCAGATGCTTATGGAGACCTGTTAGATAAAGCTAGTGATATTAAGAAGGAAAACAGACTCTTAAAGAAGAAAATGAACTCTCTGGTTAATGATAAATCTCTCTCTGATATAGTTGCATGCTTACAATCAGAGAATGACAAATTGAAAAATGCATGTTCTGATTTTGATGAATTAAAGCATGTTGTGATTGATTGTAGGAAAGAAAATAATTTGCTGAAAAATATTGTTGATGAGTTGAAATTGAAAATTCAGAAGTCTGAAAATGAAATAAAGACTTCAAATGAAAAATATGAAGCTGTTTTGTCAGTGAATGCTGAATTAAAGAAAACTATTGAAAATCTAGAAAATGAAAATTCTGACAAAATGAAAATCATTGAAAGCATGACCCAAGGAACTGAAAATCTAAATGCCTTGCTAGGGTCAAAAGTTAATTTCAGAAAGGAGGGTCTTGGTTTTAATCCCTCAGCTAAAGAGAGCTTTGAATTGAAAACCATTTCATGTGTGGGAGAAAAGAATAGAGGACCACTCATAAAAATGGTCAATGAAAAATGTGCCTTCAATAATGTTAAATCAAAAGGGTCCAATGCTAAGGACAAGGGAAAGCAGAAAGTTGTAGAGCCTAGAGCTGCATGCTCTTCTTCCAAGGATAAGTCCAAGGCTAGGAGTCAGCCAGCTAGCACATCAAAACCCCAGCCCAAGGCTGCTAAGTCTCCATCACCATCAACTGCTCAGAAAAAGACCCAATATAAGTCAGTTCAGAAACCTAGAGGGTCAAAGGTGGCAGGGAGACCAAGTGCAGCTAGGAACCCATTTGCTCATCCCTATTTCCCTAGAGCCCAAGTCTATCATAACTTTCATCCTCAACCACTTAATAGGCTTGGGTGGAACCCTGTACACATGAGGTTCGGGTATCAGAATTTCCCCACTTGGTATCAGCCATATAGACCTCAGCCAGCTAGGAGATGGGATAGTCAGTTTAGGACATGGAGTCCTAGTCACCAAAGGTTTTTTGGTCAGCCTAGGACCAATTTGGGCCATAACCTTCAGTACATTCATTGGCCAAGGCACTGGCTGAAAAATAAAAATGTTTTTAATAAAATGAATGCCAGGCCTACACAACAACCATCAAAGCACAAGAAAAAGAAAACTAAACCTGTTGGTGCTGAGAAAAAGAAAAATAACAAAAAGAACTCTCAAGCTGTAGAATCCACTAAACCTTCCATCTTTACACAAATGTGGATCCCTAAACAGCTGTTGTCTTGTTTTCACTCTCAAGTATCTGGTTCTGTCTTGGAGCCTAAAATATCTTGGGTTCCAAAACTTGCTCCCTAAGTGTGTTTGCAGGTATGTCTGGTAGCCGGGAACAAAATGATGAAACAGAAAAAGCTACTTCAGGTATATGACAAGAAGCATGGCCAAAATCCTAAGAGCTGAAGGAAATTGGTGGCCTTGTCAAAAATCTGATGCAACACCAAGGGTAAAAATAAATCAATCTGGTAAAGCAGATAAGTGATTTACTTTCAGAACTGAATTGTGAATTTCATGTTGATCTGCTTGTCTGAATTTTGATGATCTCTTCACTGAATTCAATTCTGAATATATTTGATGCTCTTCTCATGCTGTTGTTTGCACTAAATGAATGAGATGCTAGATGCATTGCATTTTGCACTAGGCTAAACGGTTCTTTAATGTATAGAGTCGATGCATGTGTCTGGTGTCAATGCATTGCATGCTTGATTACATACTTGGACTGAGCTTGAACGGGTCAGTTAGTGCATACAGTCAATGCATGTGTCTAGTACTTGCATACATCATTTGCATGACTGTCATTTGCCCATTGTCGTAGACTGCATGTTTTTCAATGCATAATAGGGCTGCTTTGCACTGCATTATCATTTGCTTAACCCTAGTATATCAAATGGTATGTTACTAAAAGGCAAGGAAATCTGCCCGGAGGTTTCTACCATGTGTAAGATGGTCTTTGAGACCAGGTTCTCCGCCGAGTACCATGGGTCCTGCCTTCATGTAGAACAGTGCACTGCATCATATGATGAAAAATCTGAAAATTTGAAATGAAAATGATGCATTTGATAAATTCTCTCTCTGATTGAATATTCTAAAATCATGAGCAGTTCATTAATTATATTTCATGCACTTTGTCAGGGGGAGCTGAGAGTTCTATTCAATTCATTGAATCCTATTCACCTCTCAGTGTTCTCATTCAAATGATTCATATTCTTTGACATCAGTTGCTCATTGAACCATATTGCCAATTGCTATCTTTTCCCCATCATTTTCACTAAACAACAGCTTTGCATCTGGTTTAGTACATTGAATGGTGATTATTGCAATTGTTCACTTATAAGAATCACACTTACAAATTGAAAGGAACTAAAGGTTTAACCTTTATTAATTGGAGAGTTAAGTGTCTGCACTTCAGAATTTGAGATAAAAGAAAACTTTTATAGCTCTTAATCTTTGTCTCATGGCTAAAATAGAAAAAAAATTTGTAATGCCTAATGTGTTGATCTGGAAATTTCTAGAAAAGGTGAATAAGAGCGTGTACTGTTTTTCAAACAATCACTCTAAAAGAGATAAAGGCAGTAGTAAATAAGATCACAAATGCTATGAGCTGAACATAGTGACAGAGCAATGGCTGATTGCACTGAGAAACTGTGAACTCCCCCAAAGAAGCAGGAGAATTCACATGTCATGAGGTGCTTCAGAATATCTCTGTTCATAGGGTCAAATCTATAGGGGGAGTCCTCACCAAGTAACTGAGGGTACTGGCCTCTAATCAAGGTGTACCCTTAATGTCAAAAGTGAAGACTATCCTTTGTGGGTTCTGATCTGAAATAGGTCTAGTAGTTTATGCCTAGTAACTGGGGGTATCTGCCTCTGATCAAGGTGTACACCTAATGTCAACAGCATAAATGCCACTGATCTATTTACTTAGTTCAGGTTCTGAAAAATTCAAAAGTGAAAATCAAACTGCTGTAACCTTTCGAAAAATCAAAAGTCAATGAGTGAAAATTGTTTTTATCAATACATGTTCAAGTTGCCTCTCTTGAATTTCCTTGTTTAATCACAAAAGGGTATTATTTCTGACTTATCTATTAATACCATGTGCCCTAGATTCATTGCTATAAATGGAATCTATAAACTCTTGTTCAGGGGTCAAATGTTTTACTCTAGATTTATCACTGTTAAACCTGAATTTTTGAAAATTGTATGTTGCTGATTCTATACTCTAACAGTTGTTTATAATCATGCTTCCTTCTGAACCTATGATTCAGCTGTTGTCAAGTGACCCTCCTACCTTCTCTTCCTTGTTTATCTGTTCATATTCCTTCTCAAAGGGGGAGCTATTTTTAGGGGGAGAATAATTCAGGGGAGTCTTACATTCAGGGGGAGAATGTTCTAGAGGATTTGCATGCATAATGCACTTTGCACTCTTGTTTTTACTGTTTTTCTCTTTTTGATCATGTCAAAGGGGGAGAAAATCTTGTGTGTGACTCACTGTCACATTGTGTTGCCATCATCAAAAAGGGGGAGAATGTTGTGCCTCTTAGGCACAAGCATGTGCATTGTGTTTTGATGATAGCATGCTGATTTTGTTTTGATGATTGCAACACAGTCAGTGCATTATGATATTGTGTTTTGAATATGGCTACTGATATGATTGCATAGGACTGCGTCTGATATACAGCATTGAATTCATGAGTTTGCATGAATATTGCATGATGCGTTGACGCATGGGATCATTGCGTCAACTCACTGGTCTGTCCCAGAGCTGGTCTATAAAAGCTTCCACCTAGTGCGTCGACGCAGTGGACTCAATGCGTTGACGCATTGGAATTGTTTTGAAAGAGCTCTTGCTTTGCTTCATGCATTAGCCTAAATACTGTCCATCTGAGTGTCTCATGCAGAGTCAATTCATATAGTCTATACACTCTGGTCCGTGTTGTTCATAAAGTCTATACATTGGACTCTCATTCAAGCCTATACATTGCATTGGCTAAAGTCCGTCTCATTTAGAGTCTAAGGCAATGTCCATACACTGGGCTTCAAGTGTACACAATGAGCATCTCATGTAAGTCCATACATTCATAGTGCATTGCATTGGCTAAGTATATACAACGTCAGTTCATGCATTGTCTTAGGCTAAGTCTGTACAGCGTCAATGCATTAAGTCTGTACACTCGACTCGCCTTTGAATTGGTCAAGTGTGTACACTCCTTCACTGTAGCTTTCACGTCTCAAAGTCTACACATCAGACTACATTATGCATGATTGAGTTGAAGTCTATACAGAGTCTGCATCGTCTTGGTCATTGTCTTACTATTGAAGTCTATACATCGTTTCACTGTAAAAGTCTATACAGACTTCAGCGTCTCATGTAGCGTCTCTGTTGAAGTCAAAGTATGTACAACCCTTTCGCTTGGCAAGTCGATACATCCACAATGGAATTTCTTGAAGTCTGTACACTGTGCATCACTTGAATTCAAGTCTGTACATCGTGCTTCTATTGGTTGAAGTGTGTACAGCTTTTGCTTCGCCAAAGTCGGTACATTGGTCTGCATTGCATTGCATGAAGTCTATACATTCATCTGCATTGCATTGCATGAAGTCTATACACTGGTTGATGCATTCTCATGAAGTCCATACATCGTCTGTCTTCATTGAAGTCTCACGAAGTCTGTACATTGCATGAAGTATATACATTACACGAGCTGAATGCTTACAAAGTCTATACACTCTCTCAGTGCTCACACTTGCTCATCTGCTGCTGATAAAGTCTATACACTGTCTTCAGATGATGACAACAATGAAGAACAGGGTCGACGCTGGGAGTTCAATGCGTCCACGCTTCAGCTGAAGAGGATTTCAGAGCTTCACCTGGCTGCGTCAACTCCATGCTACAGCAGCGTCGACGCAGTAGTTAATAAGGCAGAGTCCATAGCTCACTGGAATACTGCAGTGCGTCAACGCCATTGCAAGACAGCGTCGACGCAGCACGGTTATCTGCCGAAGACCTTGATCACTGGATTGCCGATGCGTCAACGCAGCATGCTGAGAGCGTCGACGCAATAGCTAAAGAGACGCCAGTATACAAATGTACATGTTCGTGCGTCAACGCCACCAACTGACAGCGTCGACGCAGCAGTTCAAGAAAGGGGCAACTTATCTCTGGCTGTCTTCAATGCGTCAACGCAGTAGGCTGATGGAGTCGACGCAACAGTTAAAAAAAAGTTGAAGATCTCTGATGGCTGCGTCAACTCCTTGGAGCAAGTGAGTTGACGCCATCTAACTCCAGTTACTGAGCGTACTGGTGCTGGGCACGTGATCTAAGGATAAAGAGAATGCCCAGATGAGGACACGTGTACTGACAGCCTGCTGGATGCTGCCACGTGGTCCGAATTCTTAGGGCGGGAACTGTGGAAGCCACACGCCCCCTGCTGCTACTGCTGCTGGTATATAATGGAGCCTTCGTCTTTAGATGGAGGCTGATCGTGATCGAAGCCAGGGAGCAGAAGCTGAGAGAAGAATTAGAAGGAGAGAGAGCTTCCACGATCCAGCAGAAGAAGAAGAAAAGAAAGAGAGAAGAAGCAGAAGAGAAAAGGTAAGAGATAGAGAGCTTGAGCAGAGTGTGAAGAGAAAGAAAAGGGGAGAGAAGTAGACGTGAAGGAGTTGAGAAGAGAGAGAGTGAAGAAAGAGAGTGAGATCGAGGGAGATCTGTTCTTGATGGACCGTGGATCAAATCCAGGCCATCCAGCTCTTTAAGAGCCACATTGTGCTTTTCATTTACAGCTTTTGGATGCTGTTATCTTGTCTTTTGTTTTCTATTTTACATTTTCTTTCAAGATGTTAGCCAGCGGTTTGCAGAGGAGGACTCCTCTGGACAGCAAGCTGTGTTGCTCAGTGGGCAGTGGAGGTTTCCACTGGACGGGTAAGCTGTAATCCCCAGCGGTTGCAGTGGTGGATTCCACTGGACGGCAAGCTGTGAAGCCCAGCGGTTGTAAGGCAAGCTGTGATGCCCACATGTTCAAGCTGTGAGTCAGCAGTAAGCCACACTCGGGTTGAGTGTGGGGTGGATGTAGGTCTGGAGGACCGAACCACCTAAAAGCCTTTGTCTACTGTGTGATTGTTTTGTGGTTTGCCTAGCTTCTATATTTCTATCTTCGCACAGTAGATGTATGCTTAGGACGGTTCTTCATCTGTTCTGGGTGGCATTCGCATTGTGCCCACTATCTGTTCAGTAGAAGTTTTCATTCCGCATTTGATTCTGCTGCAGTAATTTTTTAACGGGTGATTGATCTATTCACCCCCCTCTAGATCACCCTTTAGCGTCCCAACAATTGGTATCAGAGCCTAACTCTTTGTGCAGGACTAACATCCTAAAGAGGATCGGCCATGGATGCTAGAGGGCTAACAGCAGAGGGTCAGTCCACTACGAAGCCACCATTCTTCGATGGTTCCAACTTCCCATATTGGAAGAACCGGATGCAGGTCTTCCTCAGAGCCAAAGATTACGAGGTATGGAAAATTGTGAGCAAAGGTCCTTATGAGCTACATGAGAATGAGGAATTATGGACAAGAGAAGAAGTCCGGAAATCTACTCTGAATTGGAGCGCTATCAACGCCATTCAGTGTGCACTCCATCCCACTGAATTTGACAGAGTGTCATCCTGCAAGACAGCGAAGGAGATGTGGGATACCCTCGAAGTTATCTATGAGGGAACATCTGAAGTGAGAGAGACGAGGGCAAATATGCTAGTGTCAAAGTATGAAGCATTTCGGATGAAGCCTGGTGAGACAGTGACCGAAATGTATGCTCGTCTGACCATCATCACAAATGGTCTAAGAAATCTGGGAAAGAGTTATACTGATCATGAAGTTGTAAGGAAGATCCTTCGATCGTTGACTCCTATATGGCATACCAAAGCAACTGTGGTTGAGGAGTCAAAAGATCTACAAAAGATGAAACCCAATGAGCTGATAGGTTCCTTGATGGCGTACGAGATGAATTTACTACAAGCTGAAGAGCTTGAAAACAGGAAGCCTATTGCTCTGAAGGCCAAGCATGGCTGCTCAAAACAGTCCAGCAGCATTGGATCATCCAGTGATCGGAATTCATCTGGATCAGATCTTGAAAAGGATGAAATAGCTATGATCACAAAAGAGTTCAGTAGATTTCTTAGAAGAGAAGGGAAGAATCTCTATAGAAAATACCACAGCAGGAAGCAAAACAGGTATAAATTTAACCCTGCTGAAAAATCTGATGTTAATGCTTGTTATCATTGCAGGAAGACAGGTCATATGAAGGCTGATTGTCCAGAGTTACAGAAAATGAAAGGAAGACCATGGAAGAAGGCGCCAAAGGGAAAGGCCATGGTAAGTACATGGAGTGATGAGGAAGAAGGCACGCTGAGCACTTCCTCAGATAGTGGAAAATCAGAAAAGGACATCTGCTTGATGGCTAGAAATGGAGATGAAGAAGAAGAGTCTGATCAGGTATCATCCCTTTCGAACATTACACTATTTCTGATTGGGCAGATGCTTATGGAGACCTGTTAGATAAAGCTAATGATATTAAGAAGGAAAACAGACTCTTAAAGAAGAAAATGAACTCTCTGGTTAATGATAAATCTCTTTCTGATAAAGTTGCATGCTTACAATCAGAGAATGACAAATTGAAAAATGCATGTTCTGATTTTGATGAATTAAAGCATGTTGTGATTGATTGTAGGAAAGAAAATAATTTGCTGAAAAATGTTGTTGATGAGTTGAAATTGAAAATTCAGAAGTCTGAAAATGAAATAAAGACTTCAAATGGAAAATATGAAGCTGTTTTGTCAGTGAATGCTGAATTAAAGAAAACTATTGAAAATCTGGAAAATGAAAATTCTGACAAAATGAAAATCATTGAAAGCATGACCCAAGGAACTGAAAATCTAAATGCCTTGCTAGGGTCAAAAGTTAATTTCAGAAAGGAGGGTCTTGGTTTTAATCCCTCAGCTAAAAGAGCTTTGAATTGAAAACCATTTCATGTGTGGGAGAAAAGAATAGAGGACCACTCATAAAAATGGTCAATGAAAAATTTGCCTTCAATAATGCTAAATCAAAAGTGTCCAGTGCTAAGGACAAGGGAAAGCAGAAAGTTGTAGAGCCTAGAGCTGCATGCTCTTCTTCCAAGGATAAGTCCAAGGCTAGGGGTCAGCCAGCTAGCACATCAAAACCCCAGCCCAAGGCTGCTAAGTCTCCATCACCATCAACTGCTCAGAAAAAGACCCAATATAAGTCAGTTCAGAAACCTAGAGGATCAAAGGTGGCAGGGAGACCAAGTGCAGCTAGGAACCCATTTGCTCATCCCTATTTCCCTAGAGCCCAAGTCTATCATAACTTTCATCCTCAACCACTTAATAGGCTTGGGTGGAACCCTGTACACATGAGGTTCGGGTATCAGAATTTCCCCACTTGGTATCAGCCATATAGACCTCAGCCAGCTAGGAGATGGGATAGTCAGTTTAGACATGGAGTCCTAGTCACCAAAGGTTTTTTGGTCAGCCTAGGACCAATTTGGGCCATAACCTTCAGTACATTCATTGGCCAAGGCACTGGCAGAAAAATAAAAACGTTTTTAATAAAATGAATGCAAGGACTACACAACAACCATCAAAGCACCAGAAAAAGAAAACTAAACCTGTTGGTGCTGAGAAAAAGAAAAATAACAAAAAGAACTCTCAAGCTGTAGAATCCACTAAACCTTCCATCTTTACACAAATGTGGATCCCTAAACAACTGTTGTCTTGTTTTCACTCTCAAGTATCTGGTTCTGTCTTGGAGCCCAAAATATCTTGGGTTCCAAAACCTGCTCCCTAAGTGTGTTTGCAGGTATGTCTGGTAGCCGGGAACAAACTGATGAAACAGAAAAAGCTACTTCAGGCATATGACAAGAGCAGGGCCAAAATCCTAAGAGCTGAAGGAAATTGGAGGCCTTGTCAAAAATCTGATGCAACACCAAGGGTAAAAATAAATCAATCTGGTAAAGCAGGTAAGTGATTTACCTTCAGAACTGAATTGTGAATTTCATGTTGATCTGCTTGTCTGAATTTTGATGATCTCTTCACTGAATTCAATTCTGAATATATTTGATGCTCTTCTCATGCTGTTGTTTGCACTAAATGAATGAGATGCTGGATGCACTGCATTTTGCACTAGGCTAAACGGTTCTTTAATGTATAGAGTCGATGCATGTGTTTTGTGTGAATGCATTGCATGCTTGTTATTAAATACATAACTTGCTGATTGTGAATGGTTCAGTTAGTACATACAGTCAATGCATGTGTCTAATGTATGCATACATCATTTGCATGACTATCAATGAAATTGTTCAATGCATATAGGACAGCTTTGCACTGTATTTCTTTGCATGACCACTTTGGTATATAAATGGTAAGTTACTAAAAGGCAGGGAAATCTGCCCGGAGGTTTCTACCATGTGTGAGATGGTCTTTGAGACCAGGTTCTCTGCCAAGTACCATGGGTCCTGTCTTTATGTAGAACAGTGCACTGCATCATATGTTGAAAAATCTGAAAAAGATGAAATGCTATAACTTGATGCATAAACCCGAATTGATTGCATACTTGTCTCATGTATCATGGTGCATAGTCTGCATGTAGACAGTATGTTGCATAGCATATCTCTTGCATCATGATGTCAGGGGGAGCTGAGAGTTCTATTCAATTCATTGAATCCTATTCACCTCTCAGTGTTCTCATTCAAATGATTCATATTCTTTGACATCAGTTGCTCATTGAACCATATTGCCAATTGCTATCTTTTCCCCATCATTTTCACTAAACAACAGCTTTGCATCTGGTTTAGTACATTGAATGGTGATTATTGCAATTGTTCACTTATAAGAATCACACTTACAAATTGAAAGGAACTAAAGGTTTAACCTTTATAAATTGGAGAGTTAAGTGTCTGCACTTCAGAATTTGAGATAAAAGAAAACTTTTATAGCTCTTAATCTTTGTCTCATGGCTAAAATAGAAAAAAAATTTGTAATGCCTAATGTGTTGATCTGGAAATTTCTAGAAAAGGTGAATAAGAGTGTGTACTGTTTTTCAAACAATCACTCTAAAAGAGATAAAGGCAGCAGTAAATAAGATCACAAATGCTATGAGCTGAACATAGTGACAGAGCAATGGCTGATTGCACTGAGAAACTGTGAACTCCCCCAAAGAAGCAGGAGAATTCACATGTCATGAGGTGCTTCAGAATATCTCTGTTCATAGGGTCAAATCTATAGGGGGAGTCCTCACCAAGTAACTGAGGGTACTGGCCTCTAATCAAGGTGTACCCTTAATGTCAAAAGTGAAGACTATCCTTTGTGGGTTCTGATCTGAAATAGGTCTAGTAGTTTATGCCTAGTAACTGGGGGTATCTGCCTCTGATCAAGGTGTACACCTAATGTCAACAGCATAAATGCCACTGATCTATTTACTTAGTTCAGGTTCTGAAAAATTCAAAAGTGAAAATCAAACTGCTGTAACTTTTCGAAAAATCAAAAGTCAATGAGTGAAAATTATTTTTATCAATACATGTTCAAGTTGCCTCTCTTGAATTTCCTTGTTTAATCACAAAAGGGTATTATTTCTGACTTATCTATTAATACCATGTGCCCTAGATTCATTGCTATAAATGGAATCTATAAACTCTTGTTCAGGGGTCAAATATTTTACTCTAGATTTATCACTGTTAAACTTGAATTTTTATCAAAATTGTATGTTGCTGATTCCTATACTCTAACGGTTGTTTATAATCATGCTTCCCTTCTGAACCTATGATTCAACTGTTGTCAAGTGACCCTCCTACCTTCTCTTCCTTGTTTATCGGTTCATATTCCTTCTCAAAGGGGGGAGCTATTTTTCAGGGGGAGAAATAATTCAGGGGTGTCTTACATTCAGGGGGAGAATGTTCTGAAGGATTTGCATGTATAACGCACTTTGCACTCTTGTTTTTACTATTTTTCTCTTTTTGATCATGTCAAAGGGGGAGAAAATCTTGTGTGTGACTCACTGTCACATTGTGTTGCCATCATCAAAAAGGGGGAGAATGTTGTGCCTCTTAGGCACAAGCATGTGCATTGTGTTTTGATGATAGCATGCTGATTTATGATTTATTTTGATGATTACAACACAGTCAGTGCATTATGATATTGTGTTTTGAATATGGCTGCTGATATGATTGCATAGGACTGCGTCTGATATACAGCATTGAATTCATGAGTTTGCATGAATATTGCATGATGCGTTGACGCATGGGATCATTGCGTCAACTCACTGGTCTGTCCCAGAGCTGGTCTATAAAAGCTTCCACCTAGTGCGTCGACGCAGTGGACTCAATGCGTTGACGCATTGGAATTGTTTTGAAAGAGCTCTTGCTTTGCTTCATGCATTAGCCTAAACACTATCCATCTGAGTGTCTCATGCAGAGTCAATTCATATCGTCTATACACTCTGGTCCGTGTTGTTCGTAAAGTCTATACATTGGACTCTCATTCAAGCCTATACATTGCATTGGCTAAAGTCCGTCTCATTTAGAGTCTAAGGCAATGTCCATACACTGGGCTTGAAGTGTACACAATGAGCATCTCATGTAAGTCCATACATTCATAGTGCATTGCATTGGCTAAGTATATACAACGTCAGTTCATGCATTATCTTAGGCTAAGTCTGTACAGCGTCAATGCATTAAGTCTGTACACTCGACTCGCCTTTGAATTGGTCAAGTGTGTACACTCCTTCACTGTAGCTTTCACGTCTCAAAGTCTACACATCAGACTACATTATGCATGATTGAGTTGAAGTCTATACAGAGTCTGCATCGTCTTGGTCATTATCTTACTATTGAAGTCTGTACATCGTTTCACTGTAAAAGTCTATACAGACTTCAGCGTCTCATGCAGCGTCTCTGTTGAAGTCAAAGTATGTACAGCCCTTTCGCTTGGCAAGTCGATACATCCACAATGGAATTTCTTGAAGTCTGTACACTGTGCATCACTTGAATTCAAGTCTGTACATCGTGCTTCTATTGGTTGAAGTGTGTACAGCTTTTGCTTCGCCAAAGTCTGTACATTGGTCTGCATTGCATTGCATGAAGTCTATACATTCATCTGCATTGCATTGCATGAAGTCTATACACTGGTTGCTGCATTCTCATGAAGTCCATACATCGTCTGTCTTCATTGAAGTCTCACGAAGTCTGTACATTGCATGAAGTATATACATTACACGAGCTGAATGCTTACAAAGTCTATACACTCTCTCAGTGCTCACACTTGCTCATCTGCTGCTGATAAAGTCTATACACTGTCTTCAGATGATGACAACAATGAAGAACAGGGTCGACGCTGGGAGTTCAATGCGTCCACGCTTCAGCTGAAGAGGATTTCAGAGCTTCACCTGGCTGCGTCAACTCCATGCTACAGCAGCGTCGACGCAATAGTTAATAAGGCAGAGTCCATAGCTCACTGGAATACTGCAGTGCGTCAACGCCATTGCAAGACAGCGTCGACGCAGCACGGTTATCTGCCGAAGACCTTGATCACTGGATTGCCGATGCGTCAACGCAGCATGCTGAGAGCGTCGACGCAACAGCTAAAGAGACGCCAGTATACAAATGTACATGTTCGTGCGTCAACGCCACCAACTGACAGCGTCGACGCAGCAGTTCAAGAAAGGGGCAACTTATCTCTGGCTGTCTTCAATGCGTCAACGCAGCAGGCTGATGGAGTCGACGCAGCAGTTAAAAAAAAAGTTGAAGATCTCTGATGGCTGCGTCAACTCCTTGGAGCAAGTGAGTTGACGCCATCTAACTCCAGTTGCTGAGCGTACTGGTGCTGGGCACGTGATCCAAGGATAAAGAGAATGCCCAGATGAGGACACGTGTACTGACAGCCTGCTGGATGCTGTCACGTGGTCCGAATTCTTAGGGCGAGAACTGTGGAAGCCACACGCGCCCTGCTGCTGCTGCTGCTGCTGCTTGTATATAATGGAGCCTTCGTCTTCAGATGGAGGCTGATCGTGATCGAAGCCAGGGAGCAGAAGCTGAGAGAAGAATTAGAAGGAGAGAGAGCTTCCACGATCCAGCAGAAGAAGAAGAAAAGAAAGAGAGAAGAAGCAGAAGAGAAAAAGTGAGAGATAGAGAGCTCGAGCAGAGTGTGAGGAGAAAGAAAAGAGGAGAGAAGCAGACGTGAAGGAGTTGAGAAGAGAGAGAGTGAAGAAAGAGAGTGAGATCGAGGGAGATCTGTTCTTGATGGACCGTGGATCAAATCTAGGCCATCCAGCTCTTTAAGAGCCACATTGTGCTTTTCGTTTACAACTTTTCGATGCTGTTATCTTGTCTTTTGTTTTCTATTTTACATTTTCTTTCAAGCTGTTAGCCAGCGGTTTGCAGAGGAGGACTCCTCTGGACAGCAAGCTGTGTTGCTCAGCGGGCAGTGGAGGTTTTCACTGGACGGGTAAGCTGTAATCCCCAGCGGTTGCAGTGGTGGATTCCACTGGACGGCAAGCTGTGAAGCCCAGCGGTTGTAAGGCAAGCTGTGATGCCCAGCTGTTCAAGCTGTGAGTCAGCAGTAAGCCACACTCGGGTTGAGTGTGGGGTGGATGTAGGTCTGGAGGACGGAACCACCTAAAAGCCTTTGTCTACTGTGTGATTGTTTTGTGGTTTGCCTATCTTCTATATTTCTATCTTCGCATAGTAGATGTATGCTTAGGACGGTTCTTCATCTGTTCTGGGTGGCATTCGCATTGTGCCCACTATCTGTTCAGTAGAAGTTTTCATTCCGCATTTGATTCTGCTGCAGTAATTTTTTAACGGGTGATTGATCTATTCACCCCCCTCTAGATCACCCTTTAGCTTCCCAACATTCCTTTCACTTTAGGATCTCCCCCCAACTTATCTTGAGTGTAATCATCCTTGCTTGCATCCTCATTATCTTGATTCTTTTCTATGGAATCTTGCAACTCCTTTCCATCCTTGTATGGGTCATCTAACACCTTCCCACTCCTCAAATTTGAAATAGCCTTGACATTGTGGGCCTTTAGGTTGGGCTTGTGGGATGGGTTGAGGCAGGAGGCCCGGTTGTGGAGGAAAACCCGGGGGTTGGTTTCTTGGGTTTGCCACATGTTGACTTGGAAGTTGACCCACTTCTCTTCTCATTGTAACTTCTGCCAATTGTCCTATTTGACTTTCCAACTTGGAAATGGATTGTTGTTGATTCAAGATAATTTGTTGGAGTTGATTGAATTTATCTTCAAAGTTGGATTGAGGCGGAGGTTGGTAAGTGGGTTGGCCTTGATTAGACTGAAAATGTGAATAGCCCATAGGAAGGAATTGAGCTTGTGAACCTCTACCAAATGGATTGAAGGTGTTGGGTTGGGTTTGAAATTGACTTTGCATGGGTTACTTTTGGACTTGATGAATAGAGGGGTTGGTTGCTTGAGGTAAAGCTTGTTGGGATTTCCAAGAAAAGTTCGGGTGATTCCTCCAGCCCGGATTGTATGTGTTTGAAAATGGGTCATTATTGGGCTTAGAGAATCCTTGGGCTGCAAAGACTTGCTCCTGGATGGCAGGGGATAATTGAGCCGCAGTTGGACACTCCGTGATGTGATGGGATGGGCTTGCACATAGAGTGCATGCCTCATGTGGAGTGACAGATTGACCCGAGTAGGAATGGGATGATGGTTGGTAAGAAGGGTCTTTCAAAGTCAAGAGTTGGTCTAACTTTTGAGTCAGACTCTCTACTTTATCCAACTTTTGAGTGATGAGACTTATGTCCAATCTTGGTTCAAAATCACCTCGGGCCTTGACCTCATATAATCCGGTCTGCTTAGAGGGCCCAATGGATCTCTCATAGGATGATAAAGAAGCATGATTGATAGAATTCTCACTAAGCATTTCGAACAAATCATACGCCTCATCCTCACTTTTGCTCATGAATGCCCCTCCACATGATGCATCTACCATTTGTCTAAATTGATCAGATAGACCCTCATAAAAAGCTTGGACTATTTGCCATTTGGACAACCCATGGTGAGGACACTTCCTAAGCAATTCCTTGAGTCTTTCCCATGACTCATGCATTTGTTCCCCTGGAGTTTGGGTAAAACCCGTGATTGCCCTTCTCATAGTATTGGTGCGGCATATAGGGTAGAACTTCTTCAAAAATTCTTGTTGCATCTCGGCCCAAGTTCTCATTGGCTTCCCTATAGTGCCTAACCAATATTTAGCCATATCCTTAAGAGAGAATGGAAAGAGGGTCAATCTAAGGGCATCATCCGAGAAATTTTAGATTTTTACCGTGGAACAAATTTCTAAAAATTCATCAATGTTCTTGTAGGGGTCCTCATTGGTATTTCCATAAAATGAGGGGAGGATTTGAATTGTGCTTGACTTGATCTCATAATTGATGGCTTGATTTTGAGGAATGTAAATGCAATATGGAGGTTGATATTGGTTGGGAATGAAATAATCCTTCATTTGCTTAAGAGGATTGGGATTTCCGGTCAAGAGATTTTGGTGGTGAGGTCCTTGATTTTCAGCCATAAGATCTTCTTGGAGATCCTCTCTTGGATACAAGACTCTCTCTATTTTCTGAATGGGTCCTAGTAGGTTTGGATGTTGTGATCTTCTTCCTTGCATAAACTAGGACGAAGAGAGATGAGAGAGATTTTTTTTTTATGATGATTTATAATTTTTTTTTGGTTTTGACACAAACTAGGATGAAGAGAGAGAAGATGAGGATTTTTTTTGTTTTTATTTTTATTTTTATTTTTATTTTCTATTTTTTTATGCAAACACAAACAAGTTGTCACACAAATTACCTAATGACCTAGATGTGACTTAGACCTACAAATTGGGTTTCATAAAATAGCTAAAGTGCAACTTAAGTTCACCCTCAATATTTCCACCGGCCAGGTAAGGGGTGGGGCAGTGGGAGGTTCCCCCTACTTTCGTAGGGACCTAATTATGTCAAACCACTAGCCCGCTTAAGGCGTTTGCCGTCCGACCGTCTTGCCTTAAGCACCGATTTTCATAAGATGGTAAGCCCAAATAACACAAGAACCACAGTGTGAACCTAGGGCCAATGTCTAATGGATTTTATTTAAGGTCTAGGTGATGTAAAGATGCATGGGAATTGTGGTTTGTGGGCTAAGGAAGGGTGATGAAATCCCCACCTTATCTTGCTTATGGGTATTGCCCTTAGAATATTTTAGAAATGATATGCAACAAACCAAGTTCAAACAAGGGGTTCTATGCAAGCATGGAAATGCATGAGCATGCTTTTGAAAAAAATAGAGTACTCACCTTGCCTCCCGCAATCTTCAATAATGTAATTAACAATAATTAAACAATAAGGAAAAATAAATTCTATCCTAAATGATGCATGACCTAAAAGATGGAAGTGTGGGTTCTACTCTTACAATGAAGATTTTTATTGAAGTTCAAGTGATGATTTTTTTTTATTTTTATTTAGTGAACCTTTCTAACCACAAGATATGAAATGTAGAGAAATGAAATTAAAATGAAGGAGGAAAAATTTGGATACTTACTTGAAAAGTGTTCCCTCGTTCTTTTTTTTCTTTTTTTTTGAAATGAAATGACAAAAAGACTAAGGAAAGGGAGGAGAGCTTACCTCTTAACTGTTTCTTTTTTTTCTTTTTCTCTTTTTTTTTTGATTTTTTAGCTTCGATTCTTGAAGTGCATTCCCTCGTTCTCTTTTTTTTTCACCTGTAAAAATAAGAAAAAGAAAGAGATATTAGTACACTTATAAACACAAGGAAAATAAAGTTCTTAAATCAAAAATCATCATTCCTCCCCGGTAACGGTGCCAAAAATTGGTAACGCGAAAGTTCATCGTTTAAAACATGCGTATCAATCTTAAAATTTCCAACTCGCACTAGATGAAGGTAAGACGTAATAAGGTGGCGAGAAGAGTCGAATCCACAGTGAAGAAGAGATTTTTAAAGTTAAAAATCTTGGAGTCCTTTAGAAAACACTTGTGATTTTATTTTGTTTAAAGAAAATAGTGAAGTGAAGAACAAACCAAACACTTAATTAAAAACACCTATGACTATGCGCCTATGCTATAGAAAATAATTGCATGAAGTGGAAAGAAGAGATAGAAGAAAGAGATAGAGATGGAAGAAGATCAAGAACTAGATCAAGAGAACAACTTTCATTAACTTAAAAGAAAGAGTACATGAAATGTGAAACAGGTTTACACTAATGACACAATGAGATTACAATGAAGTGAAATAAAACTAAAGCAATAACAAAAAGAGGAGCCTAAGGTGTGAAGATGGTAGTAGCAATGGTGATGACGCCGTCGTCTCCTCCTCGCCGAGCCTTGGAGAGGATCGCTCCGCCTTGAAAGAGATCGCCGTGGAAAGAGGTGGATGAAGAAGCCGTCGCCGTCCACGTCACGAGCCTTGGAACGTCGCTCGTCTTGATATGCATGCCGCCATGAAAGGGGAGTTGTGGAGGACAAACTTTGGAGAGAAATATAGAGAGAAATGTGGAAGGGTTTGTGTGGAGATGAAGAAAGAAGATGATGAGAGAGTAAAATAATGAGAAAATAAATATAACTCGTAAACAAAGAAGAATTGGAGGAAGTGATAGAAGAAGAAAATCTAGATATACATAAGAGGAAGAACGTTGATGAAGAACTCAGAGAGAAAAGAAGAGTGGAAGGACTTCAAAACTGAGAAATAACAAAAGTTAGAACCTCGGATGAACAGTGAAATCACAGGACAGCACAGTGAAAAATACGAAATAGATTGAAAATCAGAAGGAATTAGAAGATAGTGCAGAAGAAGAAGTTGTAGAGAACGTAAAAATAAAGAACTTTCATGAAGACAGCAAGAGACGAAAATGACTAGAAGGTGGAGAAATATGGGAAAGAACAGAGAGAAATATGGGTTTACAGATGAACGGGATAGCATAGTAAAAAATACGAAATTGATTGAAAACCAGAAGGAATTAGAAGATAGTGCAGAAGAAGAAGTTGTAGAGAACGTAAAAATAAAGAACTTTCATGAAGACAGCAAGAGACGAAAATGACTAGAATGGGGAGAAATATGGGAAAGAACAGAGAGAAACATAGGTTTACAGATGAACTGGACAGCACAGTGAAAAATACGAAATAGATGAAAAACCAGAAAGAATTAGAAGATAGTGCAGAAGAAGAAGTTGTAGAGAACGTAAAAATAAAGAACTTTCATGAAGACAGCAAGAGACGAAAATGACTAGAAGGGGGAGAAATATAGGAAAGAACAGAGAGAAACATGGGTTTGCAGATGAACAGGACAGCACAGTGAAAAATACGAAATAGCTTAAAAACTAGAAGGAACTAGAAGATGCTCCAGAAAAAGAAGTTGTAGAGAACTTAAAAATAAAGAACTTTGATGACGAGTGCATGAGCTGAAAACGAACTTAAAATGGAGAACTCGGAGGCCTAAGGTTGGGAGAGAAATTGCCAAAAGAAGAACACCCTTCTCCTTCTTGTCATGGGCTATTTATAGGAAAAGTTGGGTAGATGGAGGGTGGAGATTGTATCAAAGGAGGTGGATGGATATGATTTAAGTAGAATATGATGCATGGGGAAGAGAAAAAATAGGTGAGTACACCCTCCTTGGGCTTTGGACAACCCCATTCCCAAGGCTCATCATTCCTCTCCTTTATTTCAAACTTTGAATTCAATTTTCCCTCCAACCGAAATATGTGTTTCTTTTCTTCAATTTCAAACTTTTGAAATTTCTTTTCCCTCCAATCAAAATATGTGCTTTTGACTTGATCAAAGTAGTGGTGACAGTTTTGCCCTCGGCTTCTTTTGTAATTACCTTTGGTGTCCTACACACACATAATTACACTTTAGTCCATAAAAATTATCATAATGTGCACATAAATCTTAAATGCTCATAATTAATTATGCAATGGAGAATTAATGCTCATGGCCCTCAACTTTAATTCATTAAATAATATCACTCAATTAATCAATTTACGTGAAATACATAATTTACATGTAAAGTTGAGATTAATGATGGGACATGCATAATTATCTAATTATATGCACATAAAACGGTGTACATGTGATGAATTATCATCGAAAATGAACACTTATCACACCCCCCAACTTACTCATTGTTAGTCCCTTAGCAATGTAAATAAAATTAAAATTTATGACTAACAAGAGTTTATAAAATTCATACTCTCATATCCAGCTCTCCCTTCATAGAATCAACCAAAGATTAAGATTCTGGAATCATTAATACACACTAGCCTAACGTAGGAACTACATGATCAAGAATTCAAATCAAAGCTCAATAGCACTTGTGCATATATAACTACCAAATCCACAGCTTAGACAATTGCGTCCCTCATTCGCTATTCCAAACAAATGCCTTTCAACCCTGCACCTCTTAGATCAGAGCATTATGTATATTATCTTTTTGTCTGCCTTATTGCTATGTCCCTTTGGGATCTTTTATACCACACATGATGCTGCACTACCCTTCACTGCTCAACGCGAACCTCGACTCTTGCCTTAGGAGAAGCAGGCCCGGTTTCACAGATCAAGGTTCCCTTTTTCATTTTACGCGAACCTCAACACGTCTTAGGTGAAGTAGGCCCGATTACTAAGACTAGGGACATTTTTCATGGTGTATTTTTTTCTTTTTTTTTCTCTTTTTTTTTGTACCATTACGCTTATTTGATAGATAATTTGGCAGAAAGCTTTGTAAAAAGATCTCTTTTCTTAAGAAGTGCAGAATATCAGACATCATACCAAAAATAGCAGAGGGTTTGTCTTGCTTGATTCATTAGTGTGCAACATGAATTTATTTTTTTTCTTCTTTTTTATTCAAAGTGCATATGAACTTTAAAGGCATTCTTATGTCAGTTTTCCATGACTATATTGACTAAATTTCCCATCATCCTTCTCCCTAGTCTTTTCTATTCCAGAATTACTTTTAAATTAAGCATGAATCATGAAACTCAAAATGGGGTTTACATCTTTCTGCTTTCATGGAATGATGACATGCAAGATAAAACTCCTATCAGGTTGTGCAATATGCATCATGAAAAATTTTCTCTCCCCCCAACTTGAATGGCATTGTCCTTAATGACATGTAGAATATATGAACATGACAATGCATACATGAATGCTTGGGAAGGAAAGGTACAACCTGGGGTGCGCAGACGTGGCTATTTTGGTAGGCAGTTTTTGCGAACGACTTCTTCCAGCTCCTACAAACACAAATGAAAATGACTCACTAGATTTTTGAAGAGAAATGGTTGAGTTGCCTCCCCACAAGCGCTAAATTTAACGTCTTCAGCCAGACGACATTCTTGTATTTATCATGGGTCACTTAGTGGGATTGATTCCTTTGATAGAAGTTGTGTGTTCTCCAAGTAGAGTTTGAGACGCTGACCATTGACAGTGAAAATTTGACCATTTTTAGGATCTAGAATTTTGACAGCACCATGATCAAAGGCTTTGAGCACAACAAATGGCCCATCCCATCTAGACTTTAATTTTTCGGGGAATAAGCGCAACATTGAATTAAAGAGCCAAACTTTTTGATCAGGTTGAAATGATTTTCTCATAATGTGTTTATCATGGAAAGCTTTGATTTTGGCTTTGTAAATCTTGGCATTTTCATATGCTTCATTCCTCAGCTCCTCCAACTCATTTAGTTGTAGGGTCCTATGAGATCCGGCTTGGGCTAAGTCAAAATTGAACTGCTTAATAGCCCAATAGGCCCTATGCTCAAGGTCAACAGGTAGGTGACAAGCTTTTCCAAAGATTAACCTATATGGAGACATTCCAATTGGGGTTTTGTATGCTGTCCGATAGGCCCAAAGAGCGTCATCCAATCTTTCGGACCAATCCTTCCTATCGGTCCTAACAGATTTCTGCAGGATGTTTTTGATCTCTCTATTGGATGTCTCCACTTGGCCACTTGTTTGGGGGTGATAGGGGGTGGCAATCTTATGAGTGATCCCATATTTCTCGAGAAGAGTTCGGAATTGGGCATGAGTGAAATGAGAACCTCCATCACTAATGATCGCCCTCAGACACCCGAACCTTGAAAATATATTCTTTCGGACAAACTTCATGACAACTTTGTGATCATTAGTTCGGGTGGCAATGGCTTCAATCCATTTAGACACATCGTCGACTGCCACAAGAATGTACTCATATCCGAATGATGGCAGAAAGGGCCCCATAAAATCAATTCCTCAAACATCAAAGATTTCGACCACTAGAATGGGGTTGTGATGCGGGACGGATGACCGACTCGGGCTAAGACGTACGACCGACTCGATGTGCGGCCAGCACTAGCACACTAAGGCAAGCCGGGCGGCTGACCACCGTGGTATTCTCCGGGTGGAGACATCTCTCAACAGCGACTCTCTTGAGCCCGACGATCGTCCCTTACGAGGGAAACGTGGGGATCGCGGCGATTAAGAAACCACCGTCGCCTAGGGTGCTAATCCGCGCTCGGTGCTCGATTGGAGCTACGGAACGGGCACTCACAACTCACAATCGCGGTGAAATTTGAAACTAGCTAATGGCCCTAATCTCACAAACGCAGCAATATAGAAAGCATACTAAACAGCAAATGTAAGGATCGGAACGAGCACGTACCTCCACGCCTAGGCGTGGGGAAGACTCCCGGCCGATTTCCGAACAACCCCGATATACAAATGCAATAAGATTACACTTTCAGAAATATATGCCCACTCCACGCAGGGAGGTATAGGGCTACAAATGCCAATTTTGGGGTTGTTGGAACCCGGGTTGATGGGCCACACTCGCAGGAGGAGAGGAACGTGTGCCGGAGCCGCTCGGGTACGCCGACGGAAAACTGATCCGGTTCTGCCCGCGCTGGTCACCCTGCGCAGCGAGCTTGCGGAGGTTGGTACGGCTGGATCCGATGCCCGATCGGAGCGCCGTTTGTTGGAGAATATCTGCGGCTAGATGTAGTATCTTCACTCCGAAGATCGCGAACATATGCCTTCAGATATGGGCACAGTGATGAATCTTCTAAGGTTCTGATTTTGTGCTCACAGAACTGCACAGAAACACGGTAAAATATTGGGAAAATGGTTGCCGATGTCGGATCGGGGTGTTCCTTGTAGGAGATGGTAGGCGACGTCCAGTGGAAGAAATACTCTGAAGACCTCTCACACGGATCTTGGCCGGATGAAGGTGGGGTAGGCTCTGAAAGTCGACTTAGATCTCAGTCGGACCTGCTCAGACCAGCCCGCATGATCCCACGATATCTATCGTCACGATCAGCACCGGTCACGGATCGAGACGAAACTAGCGGCAACGCTAAGAGGACTTGAAATACTATGATTTCTCTTTAGAAACCAACTTCTGATGGCATCGGGGTTGGGTTCCAAGAATTAAAACACAGACATCTTCAATTCTGGGCAGCATTCAGGAACCGATCTGTGTGCCTCCACGAGAAAAATCGCCACCGTTGCTCACGAACTCGGATCGACACAAAACCAAAGCTGAATCCTTGCTAACTCATAGTAGTATCAAGGATAAATCAGGTGAAGCCAGAAAATAAGAGGAAGAGGGGGGTAGATGGTCGAGTCTCACGACCTGAATACTGTCCAGTCACAGGACAGGGTTGGGAGTCACACCCAAGGAAGAAGAAGTGAATCACTCACTTAATGCAATTTCTCACAAAATCTTTTCATTAACCTATAAACACACATTGTACAAGCCTTTAAATAGGCATTACAAGAGGTATAGAGGGGAGGGGCTGCATGGGATACACAATGAGAGAGGGGGGGAACCCATTACAATGTGATAGTGAAAGGGGGGGACAAGGGGCAATGGTGGCTCACCTAACTTTGAATTTCTTGTAAAATGTTAGGTGGCAGCCATTGGAAAATTGACCAGCAGCCTTCTAATACCCCATGTGGTAATTGGAGAAGAAAACAAATCAACCATCTAGCCTAATAAGCCAAAAAATGGGGCGCCCCCTTCTTGGGCCTAGAATGGGTCACTTGGTGGTCTTGGCTTAAGCCCACCTATCCACTCTAGCTTAAGGCCCTTTCCATATTGAGAACCCAAGAGTAAAGGAAGCCCATTCTAGTATGAGTCCTCTCCCACTTAGAGAGCCCATGTAGGAAGGGAGCCCATTTGGGCCTTGCTAGACTAATGGGTTCTTCATATTGGTCCAAGGCCTTTCCTTTCTTATGGAATGCTTAAGGGCCTTTAACCAATTGGCCTTTTAAGGGTCTAGCAACCAGCCCAATATGAAAACCCATGTATAATCTTCAATACAAGCCCAAATTTAATGCAAAAAGTGTCCAAATTGAAGCCAAATTATCCCCAATTCGATGGGAAGCCGATGTAGTCCACTTGGCACTCCGCGTATGGCACCGTCGGTTCGCCGACGTGTCACGTGATCGTCCTGGTGTCCGCACCAATTCTCCCCGGGTGGGAGGAACTCGACCCCGTCGAGTAAGGGTCTCGAAGCTTACATTCTCCGCATGTGATCAAGGTGTTGGTCATCGTGGGGCATCCTCCCCAACGCACTAGGACGTGTGGATATGCGCCGTTCCTTGTGGTGATCCCTGCTCATCCAGTATACAATCTATATGCATGCGTTGAGGCTGGAAGAGGTGGACTCTCGGGTGGTGTTTCACTCACAATAGAAGGAGAAAGCCCAAAACTCACGAGGCATCACCGCGGGTTCCAATATGCTACCAGTTGAAACATGGAACGTCGAATTGACACCATAGTCGCTCGGTAGTTCAATATCATACGCATTCGGACCCACTTGTTTCTTAACCTGGAAAGGGTGGGTATCGTGGACTTAGAGTTGCTTTTGGTCTCCGGGAGGAAACCAATCAGGTATGACCCTGCTCTGGACGTACTCTCCCTTTGAATCCTCGGATATGTAGCATGCATCGGCTACCTCCTTATATGTGCTTTGACTGGCCGTTTATTGACACGACTTAATGCAAACCATATGAAAGAAAACAAACCATAGAAACAAACACACACACTTGAACTTAGACAAACCTATGGTTAGTTCGACCTACACATGGGCGATGGTGGACCAGGACACCCGAATGTGTGCCATGCATATACTAGATGCAACCAAAGGTAGGTAGGATTATGTACTCCTAAACACCCAAAAAGACACCATGCATGCAAGGACTTCCTATCAGATGTGGGTGTGGGTGGGCTAAGAGGTGCATCACCACTACATGTCGGTAAGGCATGCCATGCTTCCCAATAATCGGACCTATTGCTATGTGGAGTTTGATTGGCCCGAGTGGGAAGAGAGTGGTAGGGGACTTCCTTGACCAAGTAGAGGGGAAGTGGTGGAGCACGAGGCCCACTAGAGAAGGGGTCGAATGGGTCAAAGAAGGTGCGACCCCCTGATTCCTTCATTACATAGTCCCATGATTGAAATTCATGAAGGTGATGGTCACCTCCATTCATCGTGGTAGATGGGATAGTGTATAGAAGATAGGGCTCCTCCCTCGGGATAAAAGGAGTGATGTTGGGCTCAGCTGGTAATGGGAGGAGTAGAAGAACCTCTGTGGTAACATGACCCACGGTGTTCACGGAGGTAATGGACCCTAAAGTGGGATGGGTGAAGCTACGATCGGTGAGTCGATCGAAGCCTGGGGCCAACAAGTGCGTAAATGCCAACTGCCAGTCTAACCCTTTTAGAAGGTCGTCCAATGTATCCACATAGTGACTAGACCGGAATGTGGTGTGAAATGAGTTGCTTGGCACTAGAGGTAGTGTGGGGTCCATGGATGGGAAGGGAGGTGGGACCAAGCCATCTTTGAGCCAGCTAAGGAGTGACTCGGCGATGAAAAGTATTCCCGTAAGAAACACGGGTGGCTCGGGCGGAGGTGGCTCCAAACAAGATGGCTCCGAATGAAGTTCGGAAGGAGAGGATGGCAATAGAGCACTCACGGGTGATGAAGGAGGAATCTCCATAATGGGGAGAGGGCTTGGGGACCCCTTAGATGGGGTCGGGTTGGGGCTACGGGCTATGGCCTCCCTAGGCGCGGGTATGGCTACCTCCTGCCTCGAAGGTGGGCAAGGGGAGACTAATGACTCAAAATAAGCGTACCTCCTATCCACCCGATCCGAAATCATTTGCAAAAGTTTGGAAACGATGTGGGTTGGAGTAGGGAGATCATGATGGACTCGCCCATAGTCAATCGGCCTAGGCTTGGGTCTAGGCTTATCCATGTGTGGGGGTCTTTGCTTCCGACTTGGACCCACTTGGTTGGAGGGGATTGGTTGGGGAACGTAGACCTTCCTAAGCTCTCTCTTCATGTCCCACCATGACTCGATGGGCCATTACCTCCTAACCTCTCTCAAACGTTCAATGTAGTCCCACTTTTCAGCGGCCTCATGAAGAAGCCGCTCTTTGGCGAAAGAGAATTGCATCGCCTTGGACATAGTATAACACTCAAAATATGCGTCCATGGCGGCTTCCCACTTGAGGTAGTCACTCGGGACCTTGGTTCCATAGAAGTCCGAGGCTTCGGGCCTACGGATGTGGTGGGGTTGGATTCCCCATCCTTGGTGGTGTCGCCACCATTCATATGAACTGGGCGTTTGGGAACCCATGGGACTCGGGGAACTAATGGATGACCATGCCGACACTTGGACACGACAAGACACTAGACACGACCCAAAATACTAATGCAAAGTTGGCATGAGACTCGACTACACACTTGGACATGACGATGTTGGAATGCACTAACTAGGAACCTAGACTTAACCCACTATTCGGTACGTGGCGGAGCTAATCGATCCGAAGACCACTCGCGCAAGTGTGCGGCCTTCCCGATAGGCATAACCTAACGATCGTGTCACACCTTTTGATATACCGAGTAGAGAAATGCAAATGCAACCCTGAACTTGAATGACCCTAGACTTGAACGACGCTCTGATACCAATTTAATGCGGGACGGATGACCGACTCGGGCTAAGACGTACGACCGACTCGATGTGCGACCAGCACTAGCACACTAAGGCAAGCCGGGCGGCTGACCACCGTGGTATTCTTCGGGTGGAGACGTCTCTCAACAGCGACTCTCTTGAGCCCGACGATCGTCCCTTGCGAGGGAAACGTGGGGATCGTGGCGATTAAGAAACCACCGTCGCCTAGGGTGCTAATCCGCGCTCGATGCTCGATTGGAGCTACGGAACGGGCACTCACAACTCACAATCGCGGTGAAATTTGGAACTAGCTAACGACCCTAATCTCACAAACGCAGCAATATAGAAAGCATACTAAATAGCAAATGTAAGGATCGGAACGAGCACGTACCTCCACGCCTAGGCGTGGGGAAGACTCCCGGCCGATTTTCGAACAACCCCGATATACAAATGCAATAAGATTACACTTTCAGAAATATATGCCCACTCCACGCAGGGAGGTATAGAGCTACAAATGCCAATTTTGGGGTTGCTGGAACCCGGGTTGATGGGCCACACTCGCAGGAGGCGAGGAACGCGTGCCGGAGCCGCTCGGGTACGCCGACGGAAAACTGATCCGGTTCTACCCGCGCTGGTCACCCTGCGCAGCGAGCTTGCGGAGGTTGGTACGGCTGGATCCGATGCCCGATCAGAGCACAGTTTGTTGGAGAATGTCAGAGACTAGATGTAGTATCTTCACTCCGAAGATCGTGAACAGATGCCTTCAGATATGGGCGCAGTGATGAATCTTCTGAGGTTCTGGTTTTGTGCTCACAGAACTGCACAGAAACACGGTAAAATATTGGGAAAATGGTTGCCGATGTCGGATCTGGGTGTTCCTTGTGGGAGATGGTAGGCGACGTCCAGTGGAAGAAATACTCTGAAGACCTCTCACACAGATCTTGGCCGGATGAAGGTGGGGCAGGCTCTGAAAGTCGACTTAGATCTCAGCCAGACCTGCTCAGACCAGCCCGCATAATCCCACGAGATCTATCGTCACGATCAGCACCAGTCACAGATCGAGGCAAAACTAGCGGCAACGCGAACAGGACTTGAAATACTACGATTTCTCTTTAGAAACCAACTTCTGATGGCGTCGGGGTTGGGCTCCAGGAATTAAAACACATACATCTTCAATTCTGGGTAGCATTCAGGAACCGATCTGCGTGCCTCCACGAGAAAAATCGCCACCGTTGCTCACGAACTCGGATCGACACAAAACCAAAGCTGAATCCTTGCTAACTCGTAGTAGTATCAAGGATAAATCAGGTGAAGCCAGAAAATAAGAGGAAGAGGGGGGTAGATGGTCGAGTCTCACAACCTGAATACTGTCTAGTCACAGGACAGGGTTGGGAGTCACACCCAAGGAAGAAGAAGTGAATCACTCACTTAATGCAATTTCTCACAAAATCTTTTCATTAACCTTTAAACACACATTGTACAAGCCTTTAAATAGGCATTACAAGAGGTATAGAGGGGAGGGGCTGCATGGGATACACAATGAGAGAGGGGGGGAACCCATTACAATGTGATAGTGAAAGGGGGGGGACAAGGGGCAATGGTGGCTCACCTAACTTTGAATTTCTTGTAAAATGTTAGGTGGCAGCCATTGAAAAATTGACCAGCAGCCTTCTAATACCCCATGTGGTAATTGGAGAAGAAAACAAATCAACCATCTAGCCTAATAAACCAAAAAATGGGGCGCCCCCTTCTTGGGCCTAGAATGGGCCACTTGGTGGTCTTGGCTTAAGCCCACCTATCCACTCTAGCTTAAGGCCCTTTCCATCTTGAGAACCCAAGAGTAAAAGAAGCCCATTCTAGTATGAGGCCTCTCCCACTTAGAGAGCCCATGTAGGAAGGGAGCCCATTTGGGCCTTGCTAGGCTAATGGGTTCTTCATATTGGTCCAAGGCCTTTCCTTTTTTATGGAATACTTAAGGGCCTTTAACCAATTGGCCTTTTAAGGGTCTAGCAACCAGCCCAATATGAAAACCCATGTATAATCTTCAACACAAGCCCAAATTTAATACAAAAAAGTGTCCAAATTGAAGCCAAATTATCCCCAATTCGATGGGAAGCCGATGTAGTCCACTTGGCGCTCCGCGTATGGCACCGTCGGTTCGCCGACGTGTCACGTGATCGTCTTGGTGTCCGCACCAGGTTGAGTGGCATCATATCTTGTTTGCTCATGTTTCCAATGGCTTGACACCTAAGACAAGTCTTGCTAAATTCATAGGCGTCTTTGAAGAGAGTGGGCCAGAAGAATCCACTTTGCAACACTTTGGCGGCTGTTTTCTTTCCCGCGAAGTGTCCCCCACAAGATAGAGTGTGACAAAAATTCAGGACACTTTGTTGTTCTTCCTAGGGGACACATCTCCTAATTATTTGATCTGGACCTACGTGGAACAATTCAGGATCTTCCCAGCAATAGTGTTTAATTTTGGTAAAGAAATGCTCTTTTTCATGTTTAGACCACCCATTAGGAATTTGTCTCACAGCTAAGTAGTTGACAATGTCTGCAAACCATGGGAGTTGACTATGGGTGATGGACAGGAGATGTTCATCTGGAAATGAATCTTGCAAAGGAGCATTATCAGTTGTGTGAATCCGAGAAAGATGATCGGTAACTTTATTCTCAGAACCTTTTTTGTCTCGGATCTCAAGATCAAATTCTTGGAGTAGAAGGATCCACCTAATGTGTCTAGGTTTGGCATCCTTTTTAGAGAATAAATATTTGAGAGCTGAGTGATCAGAGTACACAATGACTTTTGCCCCTAAGAGATATGATCGAAACTTTTCAAGGGCAAAGACAACAGCTAACAGCTCCTTTTCCGTGGTGGTGTAGTTAAGCTGAGCATCAGCGAGGGTGCGACTCGCATAATATATCACCACCGGACACTTGTCAATTCTTTGGCCTAGAACTGCCCCGATAGCATAGTCGGAGGCATCACACATGATTTCAAAAGGTAAAGACCAATTAGGAGATTGGAGAATGGGTGCCTTGGTCAAAGCCTCTTTAAGGGTATTGAAAGCCTCAAGGCAGGCAGCATCTAAATGGAATGGAGTGTCTTTGGCCAAGAGAAGAGTTAACGGACGGGCAATCTAAGAAAAGTTACTTATGAACCGGCGATAAAAACCGGCATGGCCGAGGAATGAACGAATTTGTCTCACAGAGGTCGGAGGAGGGAGATTAGAAATAAGGTCGATCTTGGCTTTATCCACCTCTATACCTCATTCGGACACAATATGGCCCAAAACTATGCCATCTTGAACCATGAAGTGACTCTTTTCCCAACTAAGAACAAGGTTGGTTTCAATACATCTCGCAATCACTTTCTTCAAATTTTCCAAGCAGTTTTCAAATGACTCCCCAAACACAGAAAAATAATCCATAAAGATCTCCAAGAATTCTCCTACCATATCAGAGAAAATGGCCATCATGCACCTTTGAAAAGTGGCCGGTGCGTTGCAAAGACCGAATGGCATTCTCCGAAAGGCAAATGTTCCATATGGACAAGTGAATGTGGTCTTCTCTTGGTCTTCCGGATAAATGGCCACTTGATTGTACCCAGAATATCCATCTAGGAAACAAAAATATCTTTGGCCCGCCAATTTCTCTAGAATTTGATCAATAAAGGGGAGTGGAAAATGATCCTTTTTGGTCATGGCATTGAGTTTCCTATAATCGATGCACACTCTCCATCCCGTGGTGGGCCTAGTGGGCACATCTTCTCCTTGTTCATTTTGGACCACGGTGAGTCCCGATTTCTTAGGAACCACTTGAGTGGGACTCACCCATTGGCTATCCGATATGGGATAAATAATTCCTGCATCGAGCCATTTGACAACCTCCTTCTTCACCACCTCCTTCATGTTTGGGTTCAACCTCCTTTGCATTTCCCGACTAGATTTGGCGTTGTCCTCTATGTAAATGTGATGCATACAAATAGACGGACTTATCCCCTTAAGATCGGCCACTGTCCAACCTATGGCACTCTTGTGAGTCCTAAGGACTTCTAGGAGAAGTGTTTCTTGGGTAGGGGTAAGATTGGAAGCTAAGATAACAGGAAGGGTTTGATCGGGACCTAGGAATGCATATTTGAGAGAGTCCGAAAGGGGCTTAAGCTCAAGTTTGGGAGGACTTTCAAGTGATGGAAGGGCTGGTTCATCTTGCAAAGCTGGAAGTGGTTCAACCTTATGCCAAATGCTACTATGATGAGGGGAAACTTAAAGAGTATTGACCTCCCTTATTTGACCCATACCCAGATCATTCTCAATAAGTTCATCGTAGATGTCTATGAAGTGGCATTCTTCATCTAGGTCTAAATATTGGGAGGCTTTGAACACATTGAGAGAAACTTTTTGACCTCTGAATGAGATGTCCATCGTCCCCGTAGCATAATTGATGTTGGCTTTTGCAGTAGCAAGGAATGGGCGGCCTAGGATGATTGGGGTGTGACTTAGCTCCGAGGAGGAGGCCATGTCAAGAATGAGGAAATCAACGGGGAAGTAGCAATCATGGACTTTCACAATCACATCCTCTATCAAATCTCGAGGGGTCTTGACTGAGCGATCGGCCAGTTGGAGAATGACGGGGGTTGGCTTGAGTTCCCCTATATCAAATTGCTCATAAATAGATGTGGATAAAAGGTTGACACTAGCTCCTAAGTCGAGGAGGGCACGGTCAAAGGTTACACCACCTATATCACATGAGATGAGGGGAGCACCGGGATCCTTCAACTTTCTAGGGAGATTGTTCATCAAGACCGCACTAACATCCTCGGAGAGCCAAATTTTCTTAGGGGTTGACTTGGGCCCTCTTCTTGGAGTGCAAAGCTCTTTGAGGAATTTGGCGTAGGCCGGAACATGTTTTATGGCATCTAGGAGTGGAATATTGATGTGAACTTGTGAAAAGAGCTCCATGAATTCCTCATTTTGGGCTGGCCTAGTCTTAGTGGGCTTCGATTCTAGGACATTAGGAAAGGGGACCTTGGGTTGATAGAAATTTGGATCTTCATGGGCCTTTCCTTTCCTTTTAGGATCTCCCCCCAACTTATCTTGAGTGTAATCCTCCTTACTTGCATCCTCATTATCTTGATTCTTTTCTACGGAATCTTGTAACTCCTTTCCATCCTTGTATGGGTCATCTAACACCTTCCCACTCCTCAAAGTTGAAATAGCCTTGACATTTTCAAATTGTGGGCCTTTAGGTTGGGCTTGTGGGATGGGTTGAGGCAGGAGGCCCGGTTGTGGAGGAAAATTCGGGGGTTGGTTTCTTGGGTTGGCCATATGTTGACTTGGAAGTTGACCCACTTCTCTTCTTATTGCAGCTTCCGCCAATTGTCCTATTTGACTTTCCAACTTGGAAATGGATTGTTGTTGATTCAAGATAATTTGTTGGAGTTGATTGAATTTATCTTCAAAGTTGGATTGAGGCGGAGGTTGGTAAGTGGGTTGGCCTTGATTAGACTGAAAATGTGAATAGCCCATAGGAAGGAATTGAGCTTGTGGACCTCTACCAAATGGATTGAAGGCGTTGGGTTGGGTTTGAAATTGACTTTGCATGGGTTGCTTTTGGACTTGATGAATAGAGGGGTTGGTTGCTTGAGGTAAAGCTTGTTGGGATTTCCAAGAAAAGTTCGGGTGATTCCTCCAGCCCGGATTGTATGTGTTTGAAAATGGGTCATTATTGGGCTTAGAGAATCCTTGGGCTGCAAAGACTTGCTCCTGGATGGCATGGGGTAATTGAGCCGCAGTTGGACACTCCGTGATGTGATGGGATGGGCTTGCACATAGAGTGCATGCCTCATGTGGAGTGACAGATTGACCCGAGTAGGAATGGGATGATGGTTGGCAAGAAGGGTCTTTCAAAGTCAAGAGTTAGTCTAACTTTTGAGTCAGACTCTCTACTTTATCCAACTTTTGAGTGATGAGACTTATGTCCAATCTTGGTTCAAAATCACCTCGGGCCTTGACCTCATATAATCCGGCCCGCTTAGAGGGCCCAATGGATCTCTCATAGGATGATAAAGAAGCATGATTGATAGAATACTCACTAAGCATTTCGAACAAATCATACGCCTCATCCTCACTTTTGCTCATGAATGCCCCTCCACATGATGCATCTACCATTTGTCTAAATTGATCAGATAGACCCTCATAAAAAGCTTGGACTATTTGCCATTTGGACAACCCATGGTGAGGACACTTCCTAAGCAATTCCTTGAGTCTTTCCCATGACTCATGCATTTGTTCCCCTGGAGTTTGGGTAAAACCCGTGATTGCCCTTCTCATAGTATTGGTGTGGCATATAGGGTAGAACTTCTTCAAAAATTCTTGTTGCATCTCGGCCCAAGTTCTCATTGGCTTCCCTATAGTGCCTAAACAATATTTAGCCTTATCCTTAAGAGAGAATAGAAAGAGGGTCAATCTAAGGGTATCATCCGAGAAATTTTGGATTTTTACCGTGGAACAAATTTCTAAAAATTCGTCAATGTGCTTGTAGGGGTCCTCATTGGTATTTCCATAAAATGAGGGGAGGATTTGAATTGTGCTTGACTTGATCTCATAATTGATGGCTTGATTTTGAGGAATGTAAATGCAAGATGGAGGTTGATATTGGTTGGGAATGAAATAATCCTTCATTTACTTAAGAGGATTGGGATTTCCGGCCATGATATTTTGGTGGTGAGGTCCTTGATTTTCGGCCATAAGATCTTCTTGGATCTCTCTATTTCCTGAATGGGTCCTAGTAGGTTTGGATGTTATGATCTTCTTCCTTGCATAAACTAGGACGAAGAGAGATGAGAGAGATTTTTTTTAATGATGATTTATAATTTTTTTTTGGTTTTGACACAAACTAGGACGAAGAGAGAGAAGATGAGGATTTTTTTTATTTTTGTTTTTGTTTTTATTTTTGTTTTCTATTTTTTTATGCAAACACAAACAAGTTGTCACACAAATTACCTAATGACCTAGATGTGACTTAGACTTACAAATTGGGTTTTATAAAATAGCTAAAGTGCAACTTAAGTTCACCCTCAATATTTCCACCGGCCAGGTAAGGGGTGGGGCAGTGGGAGGTTCCCCCTACTTTCGTAGGGACCTAATTATGCCAAACCACTAGCCCGCTTAAGGCGTTTGGCGTCCGACCGTCTTGCCTTAGGCACCGATTTTCATAAGAGGGTAAGCCCAAACAACACAAGAACCACAGTGTGAACCTAGGGCCAATGTCTAATGGATTTTATTTAAGGTCTAGGTGATGTAAAGATGCATGGGAATTGTGGTTTGTGGGCTAAGGAAGGGTGATGAAATTCTCACCTTATCTTGCTTATGGGTATTGCCCTTAGAATATTTTAGAAATGATATGCAACAAACCAAGTTCAAACAAGGGGTTCTATGCAAGCATGGAAATGTATGAGCATGCTTTTGAAAAAAATAGAGTACTCACCTTGCCTCCCGCAATCTTCAATAATGTAATTAACAATAATTAAACAATAAGGAAAAATAAATTCTATCCTAAATGATGCATGACCTAAAAGATGGAAGTGTGGGTTCTACTCTTACAATGAAGATTTTTATTGAAGTTCAAGTGATGATTTTTTTTTATTTTTATTTAGTGAACCTTTCTAACCACAAGATATGAAATGTAGAGAAATGAAATTAAAATGAAGGAGGAAAACTTTGGATACTTACTTGAAAAGTGTTCCCTCGTTCTTTTTTTTCTTTTTTTTTGAAATGAAATGACAAAAAGACTAAGGAAAGGGAGGAGAGCTTACCTCTTAACTGTTTCTTTTTTTTCTTTTTCTCTTTTTTTTTTGATTTTTTAGCTTCGATTCTTGAAGTGCATTCCCTCGTTCTCTTTTTTTTTCACCTGTAAAAATAAGAAAAAGAAAGAGATATTAGTACACTTATAAACACAAGGAAAATAAAGTTCTTAAATCAAAAATCATCATTCCTCCCCGGTAACGGTGCCAAAAATTGGTAACGCGAAAGTTCGTCGTTTAAAACATGCGTATCAATCTTAAAATTTTCAACTCGCACTAGATGAAGGAAAGACGTAATAAGGTGGCGAGAAGGGTCGAATCCACAGAGAAGAAGAGGTTTTTAAAGTTAAAAACCTTGGAGTCCTTTAGAAAATACTTGTGATTTTATTTTGTTTAAAGAAAATAGTGAAATGAAGAACAAACCAAACACTTAATTAAAAACACCTATGACTATGCGCCTATGCTATAGAAAATAATTGCATGAAGTGGAAAGAAGAGATAGAAGAAAAAGGTAGAGATGGAAGAAGATCAAGAACTAGATCAAGAGAACAACTTTCATTAACTTAAAAGAAAGAGTACATGAAATGTGAAACAAGTTTACACTAATGACACAATGAGATTACAATGAAGTGAAATAAAACTAAAGCAATAACAAAAAGAGGAGCCTAAGGTGTGAAGATGGTAGTAGCAATGGTGATGACGCCATCGTCTCCTCCTCGCCGAGCCTTGGAGAGGATCGCTCCGCCTTGAAAGAGATCGCTGTGGAAAGAGGTGGATGAAGAAGCCGTTGCCGTCCACGTCACGAGCCTTGGAACGTCGCCCATCTTGATATGCATGCCGCCATGAAAGGGGAGTTGTGGAGGACAAACTTTGGAGAGAAATATAGAGAGAAATGTGGAAGGGTTTGTGTGGAGATGAAGAAAGATGAAGATGAGAGAGTAAAACAGTGAGAAAATAAATATAACTCGTAAACAAAGAAGAATTGGAGGAAGTGATAGAAGAAGAAAATCTAGATATACATAAGAGGAAGAACGTTGATGAAGAACTCAGAGAGAAAAGAAGAGTGGAAGGACTTCAAAACTGAGAAATAACAAAAGCTAGAACCTCGGATGAACAGTGAAATCACAGGACAGCACAGTGAAAAACACCAAATAGATTGAAAACTAGAAGGAACTAGAAGATAGTGCAGAAGAATAAGTTGTAGAGAACGTAAAAATAAAGAACTTTCATGAAGACAACAAAAGACGAAAATGACTAGAAGGGGGAGAAATATGATAAAGAACAGAGAGAAACATGGGTTTGCAGATGAACAGGACAGTACAGTGAAAAATACGAAATAGATTGAAAACCAGAAGGAATTAGAAGATAGTGCAGAAGAAGAAGTTGTAGAGAACATAAAAATAAAGAACTTTCATGAAGACAGCAAGAGACGAAAATGACTAGAAGGGGGAGAAATATGGGAAAGAACAGAGAGAAACATGTCTTTGTAGATGAACAGGACAGCACAGTGAAAAATACGAAATAGATTGAAAATCGGAAGGAATTAGAAGATAGTACAGAAGAAGAAGTTGTAGAGAACGTAAAAATAAAGAACTTTCATGAAGACATCAAGAGACGAAAATGACTAGAAGGGGGAGAAATATGGGAAAGAACAGAGAGAAACATGGGTTTGCAGATGAACAGGACAGCACAGTGAAAAATACGAAATAGCTTAAAAACTAGAAGGAACTAGAAGATGCTCTAGAAGAAGAAGTTGTAGATAACTTAAAAACAAAGAACTTTGATGAAGAGTACATGAGCTGAAAATGAACTTACAAGGGAGAACTCTGAGGCCTAAGGTTGGGAGAGAAATTGTCAAAAGAAGAACACCCTTCTCCTTCTTGTCATGGGCTATTTATAGGAAAAGTTGGGTAGATGGAGGGTGGAGATTGTATCAAAGGAGGTGGATGGATATGATTTAAGTAGAATATGATGCATGGGGAAGAGAAAAAGTAGGTGAGTACACCCTCCTTGGGCTTTGGACAACCTCATTCCCCAGGCTCATCATTCCTCTCCTTTATTTCAAACTTTGAATTCAATTTTCCCTCCAACCGAAATATGTGTTTCTTTTCTTCAATTTCAAACTTTTGAAATTTCTTTTCCCTCCAATCAAAATATGTGTTTTGACTTGGTCAAAGTAGTGGTGACAGTTTTGCCCTCGGCTTCTTTTGTAATTACCTTTGGTGTCCTACACACACATAATTGCACTTTAGTCCATAAAAATTATCATAATGTGCACATAAATCTTAAATGCTCATGATTAATTATGCAATGGAGAATTAATGCTCATGGCCCTCAACTTTAATTCATTAAATAATATCACCAAATTAATCAATTTACGTGAAATACATAATTTACATGTAAAGTTGAGATTAATGATGGGACATGCATAATTATCTAATTATATGCACATAAAATGGTGTACATGTGATGAATTATCATCAAAAATGAACACTTATCAACCCATGTCTTGTCTTTTGGCAGGGAGCTCTTGCATGTCTGCACCAGGGCGTTGACAGCTGGGCTTCCCAGCTGGTTCGACGGGAGTCCACTGCGCGCCAAGGGTGGGGGCACAATGAGTGTGCCGCTGGAGAGGCCTAAGGTGTGCCGTGAGGGCTTCAAGAAGGGTGCTGCTGGAGGGCATTTGGCAGGTGTGCCGCTGGAGGCCTTGGTAGTGTGCCGCTGGGGGGGTTCGGCGGTGTGCCATTGGAAGGGCCGGAGTTGGAGCATGCCGTTGAGAGGCACAAGCGTGTGTGCTGCTGGAGGGGCCTAGTGCGCCGCTGGAGGGCTTTTGAGGGAGTGTGCCGCTGGGGCTAGCTTGAGAGTGTGCCGCTGGAGGCCTCTCAAGGCGTGTCGTTGGAGGCGTTTGGCTGCTGTGCCATTGGAGGGCACGAAGGGTGTGCCATTGGAAGGGGGCACCAGTGTGCCGTTTGAAGTGCATATTGAGGGGTGTGCCGTTGGAAGGGCATCACGAGTGGCTTCCTCTTCTTCTTTTCCTCTTCTCATCTTCTCTTCTCTTTTCTGCTCCTTTTATTCCCCTGCACGCAAACATGGGGTGAGAAATTTTTGATGTCCACATATATCAAAAGGTGTTGCCCGAACGTTAGGTTATGCCTATCGAGAAGGTCGCGCATTAGCGAGAAAGGATCTTCGTATCCCGTGACTCCGCCACGTACCATCTATTGGTTGAGTCTAGGTGTGTAGTCGAGTCGGCATTCCAACTTGCATTGTCATTTTAGAGTCGTGTCTAGTGTTTGTCCAAGTGTCTTCATGTCCATCTTATTGTTCCCCGTGTCCCATGGATTCCAAAACGCCCGCATCTTATGCATGGTGGCGATACATCCAAAGATGGGAAAACCAACCCCACCACCCCCATAGACCCGCAACCTAGGACTTCTATAGCTCCAAAGTCCCGAGTTACTACCTAGAGTGGGAAGCCGCTATGGACACATATTTTGAGTGTTACATTATGTCCGATGCCATGCAAGTCGATCTTGCCACAATGCGACTTTTCTACGAAGCCGCCGAAACATGGTGGGACATAGAATATTTGAGGAAAATTAGGAGGCAAAGGCCTATAGAGTCATGGCGAGAGATGAAGGGCGAGCTTAGGAGGGTCTACCTACCCGACCCAGTCACCTCTAACCGACCTCACCCAATCTCTTCCAATCAAGTGGGTCATCGCCAGAGGCAAGGAGCCCCACATGTAGACGAGCCTAAGCCCAATCCTAGGCCAAGTGATTATGGGCGAGTCCATCCCGATACCCCTACTCCAAACCCGACCATTATCGAACTTTTCAAAATAATTTCAGATCGGTTGGATAGGATGTGTACTCAAATTGACAGATTCCTGCCCTAGTCCCTCAACCCGGTGCCACCCCAAGGACCTCTTCCCCTCGAGGAGGACATGCCTTCCCCACCCATGAGTGCTCCTTTGCCACCCATTTCCGATCCTCATCCGGAGCCAACTCATTTGGAGCCACCTCAGCCCGAGCCACCCGTGTTTCTAACGGGAACATTTTTCATCACCGAGCCACTACTTAGTTGGCTCAAGATATGCTTGGTCCATAGAGCATCTTGCTATCCACCTATGGACCCTACACTACCAATAGTACCCGTCAACTCCTACCACACAACATTCCGGTCTAGTCACCATGTCGATACATTGGATGACCTTATTATGGGATTAGACTCACAAATGAAGTTCACGTATATGTTGGCACGAGGCTTCGACCAACCCACAAGTCGTAGCTTCACCCACCCCGCCTTAGGGACCATTGCCTCCATGTACACCGTGGGTCATGTCACCACGGAGGTTATTTTGTTCCTCCCCATGCCGGCCGAGCCTAACTACATTCCCTTTATCCCGAGGGAGGAATCATATCTTCCACACACTGTCCCATCTACCACGATGAATGAAGGTGACCACCTACACCTTCAAGATTCCTACACATGGGACCATGTCATGGGGGAGTCCATCACACGGGGTCATACCTTCTTTGATCTCTTCGACCCCTTCACTAGTGAACCTCCCGAGCTATCATATTCACTCCACTTCTTCCGAGGAGTTCACTATCACACCCCTACCCCACGGTCTAGTCCGCCTCCACCTAGCCAAGAGGCCGTTGATTGGGAAGGGTGGCATGCCTTACCTACTTATAGGGGTGATGAAGAAGGTAGTTTTGGATCTCCTAGCCCTCCCACACCCAAGTCCCATAGGAAGTCAATGCGTGACTGGGTCATACTTGGACGTCTAGGAGTCCCCCACACCACCAACCTCCGGTTGCATAACATGCATGCATGGCACACATTTGGATGTCCTGATCCACCATGGCATATGTATGAGTCGGACTAACCGTTGGTTTGTTTAGGGTCTTGTGTGAGTCTGTGTTTTTCTTTCTTGTTGAGTGCATAGTGAGTCTGCATGCATCAAATCGAGTCAGTCTCATGTCAGCTCACGATGTTAGTCCCTTTCGAGTGCGAGGCAAGTCAGATCTATTATGTACGTTGTAGACTTGTCAGAATTTGGGATCGGCTCTACCTCAACATATCGGATCTAGTCTCAAAAAGGGACCCAGCGGTGATTCCTCGTGAGTCTTCGAGCCGCCTCCTCCCCTTTGAGAGTGACGCCACCCCGGAGTGTCCACCTCTAGCCTCATTCCACAGCAGCGTGAGCATATCAAATCTATACGGGATGAGCAGGTGTCGATTACTTGGAGTGGAGTGTACTCCACGCTTCCAGGTTCGGTGACGGATCCACAGGAGCTACTTGAGCAGCCGCACCCCTTACTCGACGGGGTCGAGTTCTTCCCACCCGGGGAGAATTGATGGGAATCGACTCCGAACATTAGCTTTTTAGTTTGCATTTGTGTCTTTTTATTTACATTTATATCCTTGGGAAAACATGTTTACAATTGTAAGGCTTTATAAGCCAAAATGTGAGTCTTTAGGTTTTAGTGAGTTTATGTGCAAAAATCCCGTAAGTCCAGTGGGGGCCCCTCATCCTCTCTCCCATTGATCCACCTAATCTCTAGGGTCCATGTGGGGCTGGTCAAATGTCTAAGGTGGACTTCTAGAAGGCTTTACAATTCAAGGGGACAAGGTGTTAAAAAAGTCCAATTTGGAAGCCATGAAGTCAAGGGGGCGCCCCCCTCCACTAAGTGTATTTTAATTTAGTTTTTTTTTTGACCACATGGGGATTAATGTGTTATCCCTTGTATACCCCTCCCCTAACCTACATCTGAGAATAGTTAGGGTCATTTTGTATTTCATATAAATAGCTTGTATTTCTCATTTTGGTAGAATTAATGAAGAAAATTAAGTGAATTTGCTTGAAGCAAGAAGGGTGCACCCATTGTCTCTCTCCTCTCTCCCCCTTGCAGAGGTTGTAGCCTCCTTCTTCTAATGTGTGATGCATCTCTTCTACCTTCTTCCTGAGTGAGAAGCTCAGCACCGCTGCCGCCGCCGCCGCCATCGAGCCGCCATCGCACCGCCACCGCCGCTTCTTCGGTATTCTGTCCACCCCTGGATAGAACCATATTGCGAGATTTTTAGCTCTCCATCAGGAGCTTGGGTCGCACCCAAAATTGGAGGGTGATCTCCCCACGTTCCCCCCATTCTCCACAAAAAAATATAGGTCATTTATCCTACTTTAGCTATTTTTTCCAATTCCATCTTTCCACCCCTAGCAATCTGCCTTCTATGCAGATCTTGTTACAATAGCTCTATTCTTCCTTTGTTCGACCCCCTTCCCTATTTCTGATTGAGTCCAAATTTGGACTGGGTGTTCTTCCCACCAAACCCCACCTCCACAAATTTTTCCCCGAATTTAGGAGTTCTTCTTCCCCTCTGAAAAATTAAAACTCAGTCCTAAATCTGTTCTATCCTGTGTAGTCCATATCCGACCCCTGTCCAGTCAAAAATCTATTTCCCCTGTTAAACCAAGTCTAGAAAATCCATACAAAATATTGGCGTCTTCCTTACTTCCCCCTCTCTAACTTTTATCGAGGGCCCAACTTCCAGATCCGAAGTTTTCTCTTCGGTCAACCCTTGTTCTCATGAAAATTTAAATCTATCCTGCCAGATCTGGTTCTGTGAACCAGCAGGTTGTAAATTTGACCAAGGCCATTACAGAGATAGACAAAATTCCTTCTCTGGCAATAGGTCGTAGCTCTCTGAAATAGATTTCCAACGGCGCCAGTCTCGCGTCAATCAGAGGTCGGGGCTGTTCGCAGCAGCCGTTCTCGCCGGGTCGCACACTGCAGAACAGAAGTACCAGCCCGTGGATAGCAAGCCGCACCGACCGCCCGGCCGGCCGACTCACCTTACACAAGGCAAACCAGCACGTTGCCTTCCCAGGGAACGTCCCTCCAGGAGCCACCGTCGCAGCAGTACCATTCCCGGCCACTCGGCCCACCAGCCAGCACGTGGGTCCCACAACCTGTAGCACGCGTCATCCGGACGGCACCGACGGAACTATCCAAGTTGCTGCCTGTCAACCCAAGATCGGTCCTCCCGGGTCCACACTGTAGCCCTTTACCTCTCTGCGTGGAGTGGGCAGCAAATTAACTTCTGTAATTATTGTAATATTTTTACCGAAAGTTACCGTACTTGGCCGGGGTCATCTTCCCCACGCCCGGCGCGTGGAGGTATCGTGTCCACTCCCCATCTTGGCATTTGCTTTACTCGTATTTATTTGTATATGTCGTTGCGAGTGATAGGATTATTAGCCCGATATATTGTTATCACCGCTGCGAGAGAGTGAGTGTGACCCGTCCCGTGACTCATTCTGAGTACACGCGGAAGAGCCGAGTACCCTTGACTCATTGCCGGTTCCTCAACCGCGCACGATCCCGCGTTTCCCTCGCTTAGGGACGAGTTACGAGCTAGAGTCTCAGGTTCGCCGGTCCGTCTCGCATCACATATCCTTATGCCCATGCTTCAATGCCGCAATATACCGAAGGATACGATCAGCCCTCAGTTGCTCCACCGCCGGTCGTGTACGCACAAGGTTCGCAGCAGTATGAATACTACGTACGTATGTACTGGGAGAACTATGCAGGTTCAATGCGTTATGAAGACTATCTGTTCTATCTGCGGACCACATTTAATGTCAGATTGTTTGGAGATGGGAGGTGGCCCAGTTTGGGCCCATATGATTAGGAGTATGTATCAATTGTTTATATTTATATGTAACTAATAATTAATTGTAAATTTCTTCATACCTTGAGTTTTGCACTTGCCATTGAAGTAAATGATGTAAAATTTTACAACATTTACAGGTCATCATGGACGGACGACGTCACCCTGCATGGGAGCATGGGTATACTGTTGAGGGTGATCAACATGTGCACTGTAGATACTGCGGACATCACATCACCGGCATACACAGATTTGCAGAGCACCTTGCGGGAGTGGGACGCGATTGCCGTGCATGCGACCGAGTTCCAGAGGATGTCCGACATTCCTATCTGACACAGTTACGGGAGGGATATGTTTATCGTAGCAGACCCGGGGCATCCTCTTCTACGTCTAGAGTACCCCTACCACTAGCACCGGATGAAGCATGATCTTCCTCTACGTCCAGAGTTTGAGCAGCACCACCAGCACCAGTCGCACCAGTAGCACATGATAGAATTGAATGTATAGATGTAGTGATGACTTTTTTTAGAGATTTTCATGTACCATCCACCGCTGCACATGACCCATCATTTGTGCAGATGGTTACATATTCACTATGATAGAGTTAGATTATACGGGTCATCAGTCTCATGTATCTGATTCTGATTGGGATTCGGATTTCACAGATGACTCAGATGAGTGTGTTTTTATATTTTATACTTCATGACTGGAGTTGAATGATATCATTATTATGTCACTGTTTACTTTAACATATTGAGTAATTTAAGTGAATTTTTTTATATCTTAGAATAAGATGTTTAAGTAAGAGGTGTAATATGTTTATTTTATATAATTAATTATGTGTAATTTAGTATAGATCTATTATCATAAAAAAATTCTACATTCTAATATTATTAAATATATGTAACATTTAATATTTAAAGTACACATTTTATTAAAATTTTATTTTTAAAAAATTAAATAAAAAATTAAAAAATCACGTGCCGAGAGTCCGAGAGAGCAGACCTAGTCACTGTGTGACCCGACCGACCTGACCCATCCCGCACAGAGATCAGATCGACCGGATCAACAAACCTTGACTTTATTTCAAATATCACACGTCCATAACGTTTCATTATATTTTTTGCATTTTTACCTCAAATCATACAGCCCTTTACCCCCACCAGATCCACATCCATACGGAATTGGGTTGTAAACTGATTTGGGTCCAATAAGAAGAAACCGGACTCGAGAGTCACCCGTCGTTCTTATTGGATTCCACCGGTCCCATAAAATCGTTTCGCCGTGCCTACCCCAGGGGCCCGAACAGACCCGGGAGCGGCCATGTCTCGGTGACCATAAAACGGCGTGTTAGGGTGTCAATGTACTCCCTTTCCGTCTTCTCCAGGTCGCTGCTTCTCGCACCGCGTCCTCTCGCGGAGGTTAAAGTGACGGCGGGAAACCCCCGGCGTCCGCCTTGGCGAAGCCACCGGCTCTGCCTTGGCCCTCACCGCGCCCCCAATACCCTTCTCCTCCTCTTCACCCTCCCATTTTGTTAGGGTTTCCGGATCTTCCTGTTTTGCGTTTTTTCTAGGTTTTTTTCTCTTGTTCGTGCTTTTTGTTAGGATCTTCTTCTTCTTTGTTTGGGTCGGAGAGCAATGGCGATTAAACCGTCGAAGCAGGAGAAGAAGGTGGTCTACGACCAGAAACTGTGCCAGCTGTTGGACCTGTACAGCCAGGTGCTGGTGGTGGCGGCGGACAACGTGGGCTCAAACCAGCTGCAGAACACCCGCAAGGGGCTCCGCGGGGACTCCGTGGTGCTCATGGGGAAGAACACCATGATGAAGCGGTCCATCCGGCTCCACGCCGAGATGACGGGCAACAAGAACTACTTCAACCTGATCCCCCTTCTCATGGTATGGAACCTGCCCCTGCTGGGCCTGCTCCCCTCCCTATAACCTCCCCCACCCCCACTCCCCGTTACCCTGTACGTTTCATTGATTACGTTACGAATTGGTGGCTGATTGACGTCGAAATGGCGCGTCTTGAATCGGTTTCTCTTTTCATTCCTTCTTTGTCTGTTTGTTTACCACCCTCTGTGACCTTTAGAGGGTGCGGTTTTCAAGTTGTTCTCAGGGCTTTACGTACTGAAATATATGGAAAGATCTGGTTTTTTATTCCCTTTGGTCTTCCATCTTGTATGAGAGAATTATGAATTCTTGGGCAATGCTTGCAGCTGGAGTTTGCTATTCGATACACTTGTTTTTGCAAATTTTTGTTGGGTTACTGGCATATGTATTAATTTTTCTTGTTACATTTGAGGCGTGGACCACTTCTGCTAATAACAACAGGTTAACACAGGGGAACGTGGGGCTGATCTTTACCAAGGGAGATCTGAAGGAAGTGAGCGAGGAGGTCGCCAAGTACAAGGTTCATCTTGCCATACCTTTACTTTTGTTCAATTCTGTCAAATGGAATATTTGAAGAGGACTTGTGGTGTATCTTGTGTGATTGACTATTGAAATTGTCAAATCCCGACTTAAAAGACATCTTCTTGAATTTCATGGCCGTTGCGTTCTGAGAATATGATTTTTTTTACTTATGTAGAGATGAATCAATTGGTATCTCAAATATGCCTGTTCTTAACACTTTGGCTTCATCCTGTCGATTTTCGTTAAATGTGTGTTCTTACTTGCTTGGTGACTGTTTCGGAAGTTTTTTTTGTGGGAGGGGGATTTTGAAGAGAACCTGGCTGATGCCACATAAAAAATCCAGACCAATTGTTCACCATTTTAGCCCTCCACAGTTAAAACACAACTTGGGCATCATAACATAACTAGTTTTACATAGTGAAGTATGTTTGAAATGCTGTGCATTTCAAGGCACCATTGCTGATGACTTTGTAGCCTTTGCCCTGCCTTCTAGGTATATCATCTACGTAAATTTGCAAATCATCCAATATGCTGGATTATGTGCCATCATTTTGTCATGCTTTTCACCCATATCTTTTTTATTTGCACTCAAAAGTTAGAAGTTATAACCTAAGACTTATTCTTTTCGACATCAGTTAATAGGACCTCAGCCTGACTGAACTGAGTTGTTTTGGCTATAACGTTACAACATTCTAGATCTGTGTGGATTTTGGTTGGTTCCTGTGCTGACAGTGTCTGAATTTATAGGTGTGAATTGGCAGTGAATTGTGGATATATATAACTAGACTGGTATTTATTGCCTTTGTTGAATACCAGGTTGGAGCTCCAGCTCGTGTTGGACTTGTCGCTCCCATTGATGTCATTGTTCCCCCCGGCAACACTGGGTTAGACCCATCGCAGACATCCTTCTTTCAGGTATCTCTGGAACTAACAGTAGCTCATTCTTGTTTGTTCATACTGATATTCTGAGTCATGTTATGCAACTTATTCAGGTCCTCAATATCCCAACCAAGATTAACAAGGGTACTGTTGAGATTATCACCCCTGTTGAGCTGATCAAGAAAGGGGACAAGGTGGGCTCTTCTGAGGCTGCCCTCCTTGCCAAGCTTGGGATCAGGCCCTTCTCTTATGGTTTGGTGGTTCTGTCTGCCTATGACGATGGATCTGTCTTCAGCCCCGAGGTTTTGGACCTCACGGAGGATGACCTGATAGAGAAGTTCGCTACAGGAGTCTCTATGGTCACCTCGCTGTCCCTAGCACTGTCTTACCCAACTCTTGCGGCGGCGCCACACATGTTCATCAATGCGTACAAGAACGTCCTTGCCGTTGCAGTTGCTACAGAATACTCGTTCCCACAAGCTGAGAAGGTGAAGGAGTATTTGAAGGTAGGTTTCCTGGAACGAGGATTAAGATGACTTCCAGCAGTAGATTCTTCTTCGTGAATACCTGGTTGGTTTATTGTCTTCTGTAAATGCAGGATCCCAGCAAATTTGCTGTTGCTTTGGCTCCTGCTGCTGAGGTTTCTGCAGCTGCTCCTGCACAAGCTGCCAAGGAAGAAGAGAAGAAGGAAGAACCTGCGGAGGAATCTGACGAGGATATGGGATTCAGTCTATTTGATTAGAGTCTAGGTGACAAGGACGACTGAAAATGTTAGTAGGGATCTAGATTCTCCTCGGATTTTTACACCATCAGGTGGGTTTTTTAATATGTTGGTTTGGCAGCTACAGAGTTCCAGTTTTGAAATGTTAGCTATCCGCATGCTTTGTTCTTTACCTCGTTGTGTTGTTGGTACAAAGGATATATATGAAAGTAATTTAAATTTGACTGGAATCTTATCCTTTCTTTTGAATGAGATGATGTTTCTATCTATGCATTTTTCTCTCACTTGTGATCTGGTATTAAGTCTTGGTTAAGAATATTAGGGGGACTGTTCTGTAGTGCGCACTGGTACCGGTACATCGGTACAAGTAGGCTGGTGGGGATGTTTGGAATCGGAATAAATTATGATGGGAATAGGTGTAAGTCATTATGAGTTAATTTATTTCTATTCTTATTCTAGTGTGTATTTAATATGCGAGAGGATAAGTATGTTAATATTCTTATTATTCGTTGGTAAAAAATGGGGATAGAAATGAGAACAAATGTTAGAAATAGATTATTTTGTCCTTCTTGTCTTGGGTTAAAAGACATTATTATTCTTCGTTTGGTTGAGATTAAGATGATTTAATTCTTTTTTCAAATCTTTAATTTATATTTAATTCATAATAATAATTATGATTATGATTAATGATAAATTTAATTAATTATATTTGATGATCTTGATTTTTAATAATAAAATTATTATCGAATTATTTTTTTATTAGTTATGGTCAGCACAAATGAAACTAATATTTAAGATATTTTTTACTTTTAATAACAATTAATGATAATATTATTATTATTCTAAAATTATTCTCCTCTTATTGATGCCTAATTAACACTGTCATAGGATTTGTTAACATGTGTATCTATATTACTCTTGATTGTTAATATTGTTAAATTTATAATTTTAGCTCATCATTATTAATAAAAATAAATTTTTAATAATAATTATTTTTAATGATATTATTTTATGTGAGATGTAGAGGGAGGGAGGAGAGAGAGAGGGAGGTGGTAGGGAGAGGTGAGGGATAACTCATTCCAACTTTTGGTTGGAACGAGTTATCTCGTATTAATCTCGTATTTGAGATTATCCTTATTCTTCTTAACTCGATCTATCTTCGTCAACTTTTACTATACTAAACGAAGAATGAAGTTGAAACGGGGATAACTCCGGTTTAACCCCGTACCAAACATGACCTAATTATCTGAGACTATGGTTTGCCAAACTGTTGAGAGGTCAAGTAGAAGGACCTCGTTTCTTAATGGTCTTGATAAATAACTCCGGAATATAAATTTTTTTGATAACAGGAATACTAACACAGTGGTATTTAGATCTGTACGAAGTGTGAGGGATTTGATTTCAAATCCAGAGACGAGCTCACATGTATCTCTTTTTCCTCGAGGTTAACAAATGTATCTCTTTTTCCTCAAGGTTAGCAAATCTCGAGTTTGAGTCTTTCCAAAAGAATTAAATGTGAGCCAGTTAAACTCTTCCCCCATCCCCCAGGAGTCGAATACGAGACTTCTCTGTCACGAGTTTAGGTAAACACTTTCCGTATTGGCATCGCAACGCGGGGTTGAACGGGACCTTTGCGTAAATGATGTGATTTGCGCTGGCGATCCAATCCCCTCGGCTTCTATCTCTTTTACATGGGATGACGATAGTGTGCTCAGCCCCGTCGTTGACGCAAGTTGATTTGCTACCCGTGGTTTATGCGTTAACGTGCCACAACGATTATGCTGCATGTGGCTGTAGCTAAGATGACTAAGAGCGATTTTACTCTTCAACCTTGGCTTTGTTTCGGAGAGAGTAATAAAACATAAAAGATAGATAGGTTACTCTTCTTAACCCTTTTCTTTTGAAATCTTACGCCTGCCTTAGAAGAAAAGTGGAAAACTGAGCCTCAGTTACTCTCTTTCATGGTAATACATTCATCCCAATTTCTTTCTCAAACTCCGTTTTAACGAAAAGAAGTAAAGACGAACACTCGATCCTCTCACAGACATTCCTCCGTTAGATGAAGTTGAATTTGCCGTTTTGATTTTACCACACACTTTTCTTATTAAACTAACATTAAAATTTTTAAAAAAAGATTATTCGAATTGTACCTTTTTCTCATGCTTGCTACAGCTATAGAAATGCAAAACATCGCCTCTCACGCCGTCTCTACACTGACCCACTTGGAGGAACGACGTTCACATGGTATCAGAAGCTTTAAACTAGAGGGTCTGTGTGGGCAAGTAGTGTCTGTGAACCTAAGATTTTTCTTCACGCGTATTTGCTGTGCATAACGAGATTCACGAGAATTCCCTACGCTGCATCAACTTATTTGATCAAAAAGCATCGATCTTATTAAAATTATATCTTGCATTGCATGCACGTAGTGCATAGCCACTATACAATAGTTTTTGCCCGAGTCTAAGCTTCTTAAGTGCAAGATTTGACGGTGCCCAACTGACATCTTATTAGAAATATCTATCCAGAAGTAACATTTACAGGACATTGTAATTGCATTTAGTCATCTTAAAGATATATTGTGATTAATTCACTTGACATGACTCTATAGCCCAGTGACAAACATTTTCACCGATGAAGAAGACTTTAACTGTTCGATTTATATCTCCTATGGTTGTATGAAAAAGGAAATTTTGCACGAATTTGAACTTTACATCGGGATGGAATGCACAAACCGTCGTTTATATTGTTCGTGCAAATAGATTTAAAGCCACGTCAGTTGAGCTTCATCTGTTTGGTCTGGCATGGACCGAATCATAAGCATCTTAGAACTTTGGGTCACTTTTACATCACAAGAAACCAATTGCGGAGTGGCAATTATTTTGCTTTTGAATCGAAGCATCCAAAGAATCGTCTCTACAATAATTGAACAACGCAATCTAGACCTAAAGTAATCGACATCCCGGGAACCTAACTTCTGCCTTGAGTTGGTGATGGTCAGTTAAAAATTTCAAGCTGAGTCAGACCTTAAATTTCATCGACTGAGCTGGAAAAAAAAAGGTCAGACAAAAACAGAATAGTTAGATAATATCAATAGCGAACCAAAGAGGGGGGAAAAGGAAAATGTTGGTTTTATTGGAAGTGGATTTTGCGTGCAAAGCATCAAATTGCAAAGAACCAAGTATTCCGATCCAATGAACAGATTCCATACGAGGATTGAGAGCCGCTCACCTCAGTAAACGAAACTATTGAAAGAGCATTGCAAGAACAACTGATGGTGAAACCTCAGTATAGCGATTGCCTTGATGGTCTTTGCCTTTCTTTATTAACTACTCTAGACAATTCCGAAAGAATCTATTTCCCTGTAGCCACAAAACTCCGAATGAGTTCTGTTGAATGCCAAGAGTTTACCGCTGAAATTCGAAACCCACAATTTTAAAAGTTCGTACCTTCAGAGAAAAGGTAACGTCTGCACAGTTAATTGCTAGCACTACCCTCCTCAGTTTTTCTACACGAGATTGAGCAAGTTTGAGAAGACCCTGCGCTTTACAAGAAATGAGCCAATCAGATATGAAAATCAAAATAAACCTCCCAATAAAAATACTTTTAAAATTATGGTCAGGCTCTGACCTGGTCGCTGAGTACTTCACACATGTTTGAAAATTCTGTTGTGCAAGCTGCTGGAAATTGAACAGTTCTGCAGATGTCTGAGTACGTCTTGTTCAACTGCCCAAGGGAGAAAATTTAAGAGATGAGTACATATATAGCATGACATTGCTCACAATTCGGTGTGAACTTTGAGGGTTCGTGCAGGTTGCTCAAGAGTTCACCTATGCAACAGTGAATTCACCATTCATCCCGTGGGAAAGGTCTGGGCAGGTGCAAAGAAAATAATCGTAAGCAGCATAAGTGGACATTTGAGGGGAACTGGATTTTCATTTAGGGATGATTACATATATTCCCCGCAGAGCCTTGAGTATTCTACTCTATATCCTCAGATTCTTGATATTATCATGTGTATCCCCATATTAAGAAATATTATTTCAGTTATACCCCTAAGCTTCTAACACTGTTAAAGTTAACAGAATATTCTGTTGAAAATATAAAATACAAGGTTTTAGAGGTTTATACAAGATAATATGAGAGATTATAGGGATCTATGAGACATTATTGAATCACATAAGATTAAACAAGGGTAAATGATTGTTTCCCATCTTAATCTACCTAACATTAAGTTAAACAATGGTAGGTGACGGCAGGGGTATATACAATGAATATGATTTCTTATGGGGATATATATGACAATATGAAGAAAGAATACAGGGTATAGAATAGAATATGCTAGATTGTAAGGGCATATATGTAATTATCTCTTTCATTTATTGATGCAGGCAAATTGCATGCATACCCCGACAGTGTACTGTTTGATTTTTCGCTAGTAACTCTGCTATGGTCCAAGAAATTGAAGTAATACTTGAATTTCCAAAAGAAAAGCAAACTTACATCCCCCATTGTTGTAGAAATCTTTCTGCCTCCCAAAAGCTTCACTAGAGCACACAATATTATCTGCAACAAAATCGACATTAGAAAGGGAAGTGCCCATGTCTAGAGTGTGAAAGAGCATTACATGGATAATTCCCAGTAAGAAATCCAAAAAATTGTGGTCTATGTATATTAATAAGAAAAGATTAAAATGGCCTAGAAACATCTTCAAATAACAAAATAGAATGGACAATGGCTTCTCACACTAACATTCAGATGAGCAGCGTACATAACTCAAATGCAAATAATGATTAGTTCTTAGACTATCATTCGGATGAAAACTTGAACAAAGGGCACCTTCTAAGATGAGTCAAACTGAACATTCCTCATCACTTTCAACAATTTAATAATTATACTCTCTGCTTTTATTAAAGGATTTGATGAGAATTTCTTTCTTTCAGGCTTCAAGGAGATCTTTTTATCTTCCACAAATGTGTCCCTGGCTACATGGAAACCTGTGACAAGGGTTATCCGTGACGAAAAGCACAAGGGAACCACATTAACTGGCTGTAGTATTTGTGAAAGAATGGTCATTGTTGCTGATTGTTTTCGGCCAGTAGAACGAGCCTGAACCAAGTGGACTGAGCCCAATAACAAACCGCTGCTGGGCACATGTGGCAGGACTGATCGAGAAAGACCAAAAATCTCTACAAAGCTCTCAAGTCTGGCCCAAATAAACTGTGCTGAATGGATCAGGATGAAATCATAGGTCAGGCAACATGCCATGATCTTGGAAGATACTGCACAACCCCAATATTCTAATGGTTAATCCCATACAGCCATCCTTTCTGATAAGGTTGGACATTAACCTCTATAAGGGATCCCCATTGGACTTGTAATGCACCTCGATTCTATATTCCAGTGTTACTCTACAGGCCATTGATCTGAGTGACCGTCCCTCCTGACATCCTGCAGTACTCATTCCTCTGCAGTACTGCAGGTTTCACCTTGAGTTCAAGATTCTAGCTAGACAGATTGTTGCTATTGCCATCTCCCTTTTACCAGATTTCGGTCAGATCACTTTGCATCCTCTCTCCGACTCTTATTTATTCCTGTGTCGGTATTATTTTCAGCTTTCCTTAATTCACTCATCACTCTCCTACAGTTGCCACACATACACCTCAAGAGCAATACCATCTCCATGCTCAAGATATGGCAAGAGGGTCACTCCTACTCATCGTGGTACTGTTTGAATATTAAATATAAATTCCAAAAACAGATAGCATCCACTGAACCTGGACTATTACTTCTGATGCACTTCGCTATGCAAAAGATAATATTATCAAGAAAAAAATTAAGGTGCAATAGAGCATATATCCAAGGCAATTGTTGCATGGATTTGGCGAATAAGATCAAAAAAATGACAAACAGACAGGTAGAGGAATTGAATCAAAGCAATCACTGTATGCATTTAGGTTGAACAAATAAGATGAAGAATCTCAATGTTCTGTCTGAACTACAAAATTTACCTGTTGATGTTGTGGAAGAGCTTGAATGGTATCTACTACTGGTGACTTGAATGCCTTTGATAAAGCAATATCCATATGATCGAAGCTTACCTGCAACAAAACTTGAAAGTCTTCAATATGCCAGTGCAATCAACTTATAACATAACAATGTCATGAAATTACAATGTTGCATCTGACATGGGCTCTTCCTGCTTCAATTTTTGCCTTTCTTTTCAGGGAACAAGGTTCAGATGTCATCATGACCTCAATAACAGCAAGTCTTAATCCCTTTTTCTTCCAGAGGGGATCAAAATTTATACGTGACCAACAAACTTGCCGAAAGTGCTTGCCTAAGCTGGCTCTATAACTGGGTGCATGTTATTGGAACATGAAAGGCTTTAGGGGCTTTGGTCCAAACATGTAACATTCAGGAAAATTAAGCGTTGACTCATGACTCTGAGTCTACTAATAATAGGAATATGACATCTTTTAATCACAGGTATTGCTATCTAAAAAGATTTTCTCACATGGTAGAGGGATAATTGAAGTATTTAGCTATTATAAACAAACAAGAGAATAGATAGTGTTTGTGAATACAAGAAAATGCATAGCTATCGAGGTATTTCACTCAAAAGGAAAATCCTTTTAAGCTATATAACTACAGCAAGCTTCACCATGACAATGGATACAGTTCGCTTACAATTTCTGCTTTCTGTTTACTTGTAATGCACTTCAATTCTGATTCAAGCAGCTCAACTGCACTTCTGAAATGGTGATACATTACATGTCAGTCATTCTTATTAGAGAATCAAAAGGTTCTTTCAGCTTACTGAAAAAAGTAAACCAAGCATTGGGGGAGGGCAGTTAAGTAAACCTTCAAAGAAATCCTTTTTTCTGGCAGATAAACAGGAACAGAGCAGATTTTTCATCCTTTAATGGTGTTTTCACATCATAACTCGAGCTTTCTATTAAACTCAAAACTCTCCTTTTATTACATTTCCTCAATAAAATGGGAAAAACCAAGAATCAAGACAATTGTGTTAAAGTAGGTTTCATGACAATGTTAAGATAGAATGAAGGAAAAAGTTTCTAGGATATGGGCACGGAAGTGGATGGAAGTTGAAACATGATAAAAAGCTACCAGAAAATGCAATAGATATGGACACTCGATTAGCATATGCATACGCATAACATATACATTTATACATCAGAATCATTTATGCTACTCTCATCATCGGATACACTGAAGATATGGGAAACATAATACCAATAAGAAATGCAACAGAAAGAAGACTTCTTTGAGAGTATAAGATGAGTAGTTGGTGGGAGAAAGCTCCAGAATTCAAAATGAAGAGTTTGTAAAATTACTAGGACTAGTTAGCGCAGTGAATATCACTCTGTTAAAAGGTTTTGCAAATTGCAACAACCTTTAGGAAAATATTGTTGGGCTAAAGATTCTTTCAGCCATCATGCATTGATAGCATAGAGGCAATTGATCATATTTTACTTCCAGCCAAACTTAGTGATAGTGCATGTTAAGCATGTAACTTTGGCCAGGTTGAACTGAGCTGCGGTGAACCCTAACCAAACTCAATGCAAAGGAAAGTGAATTTGATCCAGCTCAAACTGCAATGCAACCCATCTCAATCTGAACCTGACCATCTGTGTCCTAAACCAACCTGACACCCCAAGTCATATGTTGACACAATGAAATCTGACCTTGACAAGAAAAACTGTCTAACCTTGACCAGAAAAAATATGTGAAATATAACATTCATTTGTAATAAATAAACATAAACCATAGGGCCAAGAAGCCAAACATGATCTATTTGCTAAAGGATCGAGATAAGCTCATTTTCAACCATAACACAACTCAAGTCACTCAAACGCCCACCTAACTTAATTTTCAGTTTGACTCATCCATGTCTTGGTTGGTCAACCAAAATTGAGGTCTAATGGGTGTTCTCTAGCAGTTCTGCAATCAACAGACAAACATAAAGCATACAAACAAATTCTTGCAAATTAAATGTGAACAGAAATAAAAGTTCTGTATGCACAGGATAATGCTTCCACATGGATGTACTTTAAGTGGTAATTTCTTTTCTTACTCTTGCCTTCATAAGTTCATATTAGACATTTGACAATGGCTTGGATATATTCATATAATACATTTGGCATGCATCAATTGATATTACATTCACTCCAAGAGAGCGGAGAGCCCTTCTTCCTTCACATCTAGCATCAATTATGTTTCTTGGAAGGTCCATCTAGCATCAATTAAAGGACCTACAATTTTATGCATATTAATCCTTCAGCTTTGATTAGGAGATCAAATCTCAAGTCTATTTTTCCTTCTCTTTTCCCTCACCTCCTTTGCATCCTCTTTGATTTTCAAAAGAGGGCAGCTCCAACTCATCTGACCAAGGCACAAAGATTTTTATTAATATTCAGGTGGATTCAATTAGAGACATAGATGGCAGTATCGGCCGAAACCGATACGTTTCGGCCGAAACGTATCGGTTTCAGCCAATACCGAAACCGTTTTAAACCTACTCACTGTAACAGGTCCGAAACTAAAAAAAAATTTAATGGTTTCGGACCGAAACCAACCGAAACTGATCGAAACCGACCGAAACCGTCTGAAACCGGACGGTTTCGGTCCGAAACCGAACCTACTCACTGTAATTTTTGCCTTTTTGAATGTTTTGAACTGATTTCGACCGAAACCGATACGTTTCGGTTTCGGTCATGGCCGAAACCGGTACTGTCATCCTTGATTGGAGAAGGCCATGGACTGCCATATCTCAAGATTGCCCCAAGATCGCTTTCTCTGAGAGTCCCCAGATGGTCCCTTCTCTAGAGATGGCCAGTTACTTATAAGCTAAGCCAGTTTTGCTGAGATCTTGTTGAGATGTCTCAGAGATTCATTTTCCTTTGACCTCCCTAGATCCAACGTTGAAAATGATGGCAAATCATTTTATAAACAAACGAGAGTGCTTTGATGAAGGTCTTTATCACTTCTTTTCCAATAGAATCCAAGTGTTTCAAATCAAGTAGTTGAGAACTTCATGACTCTAATTAAAATGTGTGATTAAGGTTCTTGTCAACAATAATTAGGAGCCGAATCCAACCAAGAGACAACTTCAGTCAAGATGGAGTCTCATGATCCACCTTCCCGGGAGACCTTGAATTCACCCAAGGCTTAACCAAATCAAGTTGTGATTCATTCACTGTTGGGGGAAAAAATTAAAAGAGCACTGTTGGAAAATTATTTCAGACTAGGAGTGACCTCAGATGCCAAACTCCCAATCTGTTGATCATTTGCCTGTGAACAAGCACCTAGTTTAAAGCCAAAGACAGTTGACCAAGAGGCTTCCACTCAATGAATAATTTGCCAATCAAAATGAGGGATTAAATAGGTTTAGGAGAACAATTAACAACATTCTATCATACAGTCATTTTGTACAAGCATATATCCTTGTCTAGGTCTCCATTGAGTTTTGGGTTTAAGTGCACCTAGTGAGCCTCGAGTCTACTTGTGTTAAGATGAACAATGTTTTAGATAAAATTCAAACAGATATTTTGAAAGGCTGCTTAACTCCTATGCTTCCCATCAAAAGGGCATCCACGGCTAAAGCTTGCCATTGTTGTCAAACTCAAACAAAACATGCGGAAGGCCATGTGAATTAAACAATTGAAAGTTGAAAATTGAAATAGCAAGACACCTTTTTGGACAGTTGTGAAAGTTATAGGAGGTTATTCATTAGAGAAAAAAATATTTTTATCCAAAGTATGTACACGTACTTAGATAGAGGATTGGATATACAAGAGTAGAATATACACATAGCGTTGAATTCAAGTGATACAGAAGAGTCAAAAGTACTTTTTCTCTACAATAAAAAGTTTGCATGCAATGCCAGACTATGGTGAAGATAATGCAAGCTTGAAAAAGTCATTATTCTAATGGCGACCAAATATACTGATGCTTTCCCCGACAAAGCATCCATGTGTAAGCTGATCCCTATTCTATGCAAGGATGGCTGTGCCGGTATCGGTTTCGGTTTCGGCCGGGTCCGAAACCGAAACCAGTTTCGATTTCGATTTCGGTTTCGGTCCGAAACCAATTTAATACTAATTTTTGTTAAAGGATGGCATTTGGTTTCGGCCGAAACCCTTGTTCTGGTGTCGTTTCGGCCGAAACTGCCTTCCATGATTCTGAGTACGAAGAATTAATACAGAGATTATTGAAAATGTCACTTATGTTCTTTCTCCCCTACTACTTTCCTCATCTGACCATCTGACATGGTTCTCATGATTTTTATGTTAATGCAAGGGTCACAAACAATGATTGGCCAGTGGAATTTGCCGCTCATCATCTTAGCAAACAAATTTTCTCCTAGCACTCATGAACCCATTTATCGATCACAAAGCATTCTCTCATTCAAATTCATGGAATGACTTTTACTCTGCATTTTATGCCAGTCAACAGAGGGATGATATTCACCAACAACTGGCTGTGAAAATTGCTTAAATTCTTCGATTGTCAAATCTCAGAGTTGGAGTCTTTGAAGCTGCTGCAGACGGGATGTTGTTGTTGGAATAGTCTCCCGGGCAATAGTCCCGTATTGGTTAAATCAGTTGTGGTTCATGTGCTTATGACGCTGGGCCTGTGTATCTCAACACCGCGGTTTTGTGGATTCAACATGGTATCAGAGCATGGTCTTGGCCCAACTCTATATATTTCTTATCTCACCACCTCCACCCAATTAATCTCCACGGCTCTTGACCGTGAGGGGGAGTGTTGGAATAGTCTCCCGGGCAATAGTCCCGTATTGGTTAAATCAGTTGTGGTTCATGTGCTTATGACTCTGGGCCTGTGTATCTCAACACCGCGGTTTTGTGGATTCAACAGTTGTAAACAAAAGGTTTTGCAGATTTTTTTAGCATTTGTGAAAGACCAAGTTTTCGGAATGGACCATAAGTGAAGGGCCATATATGTACACTGAAAAATAAAGGCCAAAGCAAGATGGATCATCAGATGGTTGACGGGAGAATTGAAAATGCTTACATGCATACAGCAAGTGCTCTTCTCATGTCTCCTGATGCCGCAGCGACTTTCTGAAAAAGTATTTAAAATTATTTCATATATTGCAATTTCAAGAGACCAGCTAGAACAACCTTGAACATTGACTTTTAGAAGAGTGCACAGAGTCTGTGACTGGCAGATATATCCCTACACATGCACTTGACAGTAACCATAGGATAGAAAAGTCAATTTTGGACTTACTCTGGCACAAAACTCAAGGGCTAGAGGTTCAAACACATCATAGCCAAGAACCTATTGGCATAAATGACAAATTGGAAGGAAGTCAGATAAAACAAAGGTTTCATAACTTGGTAAACACAAAACAATAATTTAACATTGAATTTAATAGCGAACAAAGAGATTTGAAAGAAATTGGATACCATGAGCCTTTGTTGAAGAATTGTAAGTATCTGATCTTTGGTATAAGCACGAAAGGTTACAACCATGGGCTTGCCTAGCATCACCGTACATGAAATAATTTACAACACAGTTAAAGGTTTCCACTTGGATGAATCAGAGTTTAAATTGTGATGGGCATTGATATCAGAATTTCAACAGTCTGTAATCACACCTACAGTTCATGAGACCATTGGTTTAACTTGAGATGAAAACCAAGAATCTCAGCCATACAGTCACTTTTCTAAGAAAACAATTTACTTTATGATCCCCACCAATTTCATCTATCTTAGATGATAGCCAGAGGAAAGATGGATGAAAAACTGAAAGATGGATGGAAAAGTAACTTACAATTTAATGATTCAAGCCTTGGAAGAAATCGATCTGCCAGATCTATAGCATTGGCTATTCCTACAGGTATATAAAACAACAACAAAAAAATCAGTTTATGTGCTGACCATTTTGGCATTTGTAATTGCTGACTACTGAGGTGTTTCAACTTTTATCCTAGAAAAGTATGATTCACCATCCAAATTCCAAAATTTTATGGTTATTACCTATGAGTATGATTCTTGATAAGGGGTAAGTTGTAAGCATGAAAAGATCATGAAGAACTGCACGGTCCTTGGTTATCAAGTAATCCATCTCATCAACAATGACCAATCTGTAGTAAAATACTGTATCAATTACATAGTAAACAGGATCGATGACATGAACATAAAACTAGGATTTTAACATAAAACTAGGATCTTAGTTCTACAAACATCGTTCTTATGGAGGATGGTTGTTTCTTCTGTGAGAATAGGCTCTGGAGCTTTTGCAGAGGTGAGGAAGCACCGTTTATCTTCTTTTGTGAATGACATTTCTCAAGAACCTGCAATAGAATGTTGCAGCTTTTGAGCTTTTGCAATGATATGATGTATGATCCATGAACATTGTGACATTGGACTTACGGTCAAGTACCTTGTTAAAAACTTCTGATGTGATTGTAAGAGATGTGCAGTTTATGTTCAATGTATCTGGCGACTGGAAACCCACCTGGAAAACAAACATGAGCACCTTGGTTTTAGATCTGATCAAGAATAAGGACATTAGTATAGACAGTTCAGTTGTATGTTGATCCTCCAATAGACAGTGTTAAACATCCATCCGCAAACTCATTCAAAATGTGCGGTCAGAGACCAAATTAGAAGGAGCTTGTTTCATAAAGAAAACTAGAACACATCATAGACTTCTAATTAAATGCCTACATGACAAAATAAAAAAACTGCATGTTTTATTGAATATTCACTCCCACTGTGCTTTCTTTCGTGGACTTAGAATCCAAGCTGCACTTTGACCATGGTATCATGTTGTCATCATGGATAGCATATGGTACGTACGTTCTGCAAACTTGTAGGATGGCATCTGAAGCTCTATGTTGAAAGAACCTCTGAGCAGTTGTGAAACATAAATTCTCTGAGTTCTGAAAGTAAATTTTTTACCAATACATTCAGTTTCATTCACGGTACATAGTTTACTACTCATAAACAGACAGATTTTAAAGTGTATTATGTTCATTAATCAGACTCTCTAATTGTTTCCTCCAAAATCTTTCTAAACCCACTACCAATTGATGCTGCCTATAAAGTTTTTTTTTTTGCCCAGTTGGCACAATGATGGTTGACAAGCTTTTACGTAAATCCATGCAAAGAAATTGGAACGTGCAATCTGACTGCAATATTGTTTGCTCCGCGGCATATGTTGGTTCTTAAAGGAAGGCGATCGGAAGTGTAAGGAGAAATCTACAGCACGTTGTTATCTAACAGTTTTGTATAAAAGAGTTCAGATGGTGAACACGAGAAAATTTGAGCTGACCTCTTTCGTCCAAGCCGTCAAGAGCTCCTTGACTCTTCCCATAGACAGCGTCTTACCTGTCCCAGGGCATCCGCACACATACAGGCTCCCTGCTCTCTCTTGCGCGATACAGACCTTGCAGAACTCCAGAATCCGCATCTGCTCCTCCTCGCGGCACAAAAGCGTCGCCGGGGCTGTCGAAACATGGAAGGCCTCCTTCACCGCCCTCATTTGCCCTGGATCTGTAAATTGAACCATATGGTGAAGGGCACCTCCTCACAGAGCAATCTCAGTGCTGAATCCAAAGGGAAATAGTCGCAGCAAGGTGGAAGACGGGATCTTTAGAGAATGACAGTACCCTCCGGATTCCACTTCGGCTTCTGAGGTGCATTGGCGAACAGCCGCTTCCTCGGAGACTTGGGAGAACAACAAGTGACCACCGCACTCGCCATCTTACTCGCCCCCTGCCAATCGTGTTAGATTCAAGAAAAAAGCTCGAGATCGAGACAACCAAGACGGATCCCAACGCGAGAGAGAAAGAAAGAGAGAGATAGCAACAGTACAGCAGCAGCCACTCACATTAGCGTCGGCGCCGCCGCTGGCACATCGCGAAGGACTCGTGGATTTAACCGGGGAGCGTGGACTGGCGGGGCTCGCTGGGGACGACTCTTGAGACCTCCGCCGCTTCCGGCTGGATGGCGTGGCATCCGGCTGCTGCCTTGTCTCCTCCGCCTTCACGGCGGCGTCCACGGCCTCCGCCGCCGCCGTCTTCCTGCATTGCCTCTTCGCAGGGCTCTTCGCCATACCCACCCACTCTCTCTCTCTATCTATCTCTGAGAGTGGAGTTTGGAACGAAGGAGAGAAAACGGGTTGGGAAGAGAACAGGTAGCCAAAGGAACGAGAGGAGAAATCGTGGGGGCAGTGGACCGTGAAGGCGCTGGTCGGGGGAGGTGTTTTGGGCGGGAAAGCGTCAGTGGGGACGAGGAACTTCCCGCCAGCTTCCCGACTTCCCGCGAGACCGGTCTTGCCCGGTCCGACGGGCTGACTGTCGTAGTACTGAGTAACATACCTGTAAACAACGGAAATAGGATGTCAAAAATATTCGTAAAGTTGATTACCCGTGTCATCGGAGACTTCGATGGATCGGATAATATCTGAATAAATAGATATGAATTTAGATTCGAATATATTTAAAATATTCATTTTATATTCGAATAGAGTATGGATTTAATATATCTGAATTATATCCGATCTGAATTCGTTCTTAATAATTTATTATGCATGTTAGATCTATGATTTTGACATGAATTTAACATGTTGTCCGTCTTGTTAAGTTCGTGAGTTTAGACTTCTTGTTAAAATTGTAAGGCCGTCTTTATAAAATATAAAAATTATTTTTGAAAAGAAAGAATTGACCAAATTTTTATTTTTTTAATTCTCATAAATCTCACATTTCCTTAGATGTAGATGTATACTCATATTTTATGGACGGATACGGATATCTGCGGATATATCCGTACCCGTGATGGATATACCCGTATCCATACCCACGAAAATAATTGGGTACTATCCGGGTATGGTATTTGTAAAATTTTTATGAATAGGGAATGGTATTGATCTATCCGAGTCAAACCCGATTCATTTACATCCCTAAGCAGAAACGGAGTGGACACTATGATATCCTAATTTATATTTGATTAATAATTAAATTATGTGATATTTATTAAAAATATTTATATTTTATTTTATTTAAATAATTATTTTAATGTATATAAAATTAGAATTAAATTACAATTTTAAATAAATAATTGTATGAATTTTTTTTTTGATAACGGAAAATCTAGCAGTACGGAGAGTTAAGTGATTATTGGGCCACCCGAGTTCTAGTCGATACTTGTAGGATCTAGTTATAAATGAGTGGTGCAAGTGGGCAATAGTATTGTGAGTTATATAAAAAAATAGATGTTATTTTTATTTTGAGAGATATTATTAAGATAGTGCCGTCTATCTTAAAAAATAAGAGAGGATTTATTAAATTGGTGTAAGTAAACTTTTTATTTCTAAATATGATTTTAATAAAAAAATAAATAATAACTACGTAAAATATTATGATTTGAGTTACTTATATATATAATATATTGATTTTAAGATATTCATCTAAGAATTCATATTCAATCAAATAATATTTAACATATATATTTTAATATTTACATTTTTATTCAATTAATCATCAAATTATTTAATATCTAATTATATTATTCATTAAATATTTTATTTAAATGATTATTTCATCAAATAAATACGAATTTGATTCAAATTTTAAATCAATAATTATAGAATAGATAAGATTAAGGTGCCCGAAACTTATGGGGAGCACTAGATGAAGAATGACGTGTGTACTCCATACTTTTTATATTGTCGTATATACTCTCGTAATAAATTAGCACCACCCTCCTACGCTTACGAAGTAACGTTCAAATCCCACCTTTGGATGAGGTTTGCATAAATTTATTCACTACATATGTAAAAATATTATCATGGATAAAACAATTGTGACTTAGGAGAAAGTATTGTAAATTTCTAGATATGAGTTGTTGATTATAATATATGTCGGCAAACATGAGAATATTAAATATTGGAGCCAACTCAGCCCACCTTAACCAATCCCAGTCCAAAATCAAAATTTTGATAATGAGATTGAATACACTAACGTGAAATTCTATGAGTACCTTCAAACTCATGGATTCTCCATCATACAACTTGTGTTAATACTTCTACCCATAATGGGATGACTAAGAGGAATAATAGACGTCTACTGGAGGTGACTCGTTCATTCTTATTTATCATGAATGTTCTAAAGTTTTTGTGGGATGAGACTTACCGTGAATGTTCTAAAGTTTTTATGGGATGAGACTGTTGACACCGAAAATATTTTTAATTTTTCCTAACTTCTGTTTCTACAGGTCTTAAGTTCTGATCGAGTGCTCCTTTGCCGGTAGAGAAGAAAAGAAAGAAAAGAAGAAAAAGAATGGCGGAAGCCGAACAAAGGATGAGACCAAAGAAAAAGAACAAAAGAAAAGATGCTCAACTACGAAGGACAGATGCTAAAGCAAGACCTGAAAGCTCAGAAGAATATTCAGAACTATCCCCGAAGAAGTAATCAAAAACTCAGAAAGCAAGTCAAGTCAGTCAATTGGCCAAGTCGTCACAAATAAAAAGGATGGGACAAGGTCATTGGAATTGGGCCCAATTACATTAAATGGGCAGAAGATGGGCCTAAAATCATCAAATGGGCCTGAACAAATTAAATGGGTTAAAAAAAGGGAGTAGCATGGTCAACAAATAGGCTAAATGGGTTAAGTGGGCCCGTGGCCCATGTATACCGGCGGCCCCTTCTCCTAGCCATCGTCCAAGACCCCAAAGCCCCTATCACGCCCCGAGCTTTTAATACAATGGAAGGAATATCAGAACCTGAACAGCCAGCATGGTAAACCTCTCGCAAGCAAGAAATCAGAGCGCAAGACAATCACATAAAAGTAATTGCACAAGTAATTTTTTTTTCAAATTCTAACTTTATTCCATACTAGTAACCACAAGTACATTAGATTCATGACTTTAAACATCCTTACATCATAGACTCAAAAAAATAGAAAAGTACAATAGGGTTTTTTTGCATATTAGTCTCTACAAATATGACGAATTACTTTTTAGTCCCTACAATCTCTCTATTGTTTAAAAAGTCCTTAAAATCATGTAACTCTTACAGAAAGGCCCGTGTAGTTCACCGACGTTAAAACAATTGGATATTCGATGGAATATTCCATCCTTCCGTTAAAAAAAGTTGAAAATCCTAAACTACCCTTACTCATGACCCTTTCCCAGTGAAACCCTTCACCCCCGCAGACGCCCCACCGCCGTTGCAAGCTGCGGACTACCCCCACAGGCCGCCGCAGACGCCCCACCGCAAGGCCCCAGCCGCAGAAGCCCCACCGGTCGACGCTGACGGCCTACCGCCGACGGCCCACCGACCACCGCCGGCCCTTGCCATCACGCCCAACACGACAAATCGACCCTTGTTATTCTCCCCATGTCTGAAATGGTATGCTATTTTGATGGCTAGATTATTCTCCACATCTATGTTTACAGTGATAATAACTTGTTCGTGTCATATGCAGTCATCAAATGTTAGTGGAATGCAGTTGTCTCGAGGAGCTGTCGTCTCATCTCGTGTGCCGCCGATGGAATGCAACTGTAGAAGGGGTAATTGTCGGGTTTACGTCTCAAATCGTGAGAGGTCGAAAGGCAAGCGTTTCTATTGTTGTCCGTATGCAAATACTGACGGGGATTGCGGTTTCTTTGAGTGGGTTGATGATACTACCTATAATGTTGTGGATGTCAAATATCAACTGAAGGCGATGGAAGAATGCATGACAAAGAAATTAGAAAGGATAGAGTTGCAATTGAAAAACTTAAAATTACTGATGTATTGTGTCATATTTGTACTATTTGTCATTTGCCTATTCAAGTGAACGTGTTTAAGAGAGACGTATGCAATGTAAGTCCTATATTGGACATGTAATCGTCTTTACTAGAATGTAATGCCACTTATTATCGTTAGTCTTATATGCCCCATGTGTATGCTTCACCAGCTCATTTCCAGACCAAATGCCTGCAAGTGCATGCTTCACCTGCTCATGCCCATGTTTCACAGACATGTGTGAAGAGTGAGGTGTCATCATCATCAGCATCTCTGGCCATCATCATCCAAAACGAAATAAAGGCTTGTGGGAATGAACAACGTCATTAAAAGATGTTCAAAGTGACTATGGTGGTTGGATGTAGACAGATATTTGAGTTGGTTTGTCTGCTTGACAGATGTTTGAACATGTGCAATCTGTGTATTTATGTCCGTAGCCCAGTGCTGCATAGTGTTCAATAAATGATCGAAGTGAGCTGTGACTGTAAAGGGAATATCAGAGCTGGAGCCGGCTAGATGCTGGGAACTAAGCTGCGAGGAGATGTGAACTACTGCATCCTGGAACTGTGAATGTTGAACAGAAAGCTCTTGAATTTGCTGTTGAAGTTCAGTGTTTTTCATCTGAGTGTCTGCACAAGAATTCCTTAAGTTCATTCATAATAGGAAGCAGCTGTGCACTGACATATACTAGTTGGGTATGAATAAGCTCTTGATTGGAGTTCAGCTTAAAAATTTCACTTTTCATGACAGTAAATTGCTCCTGCATATATTTCATCATATGGGAATGAAGAGAATGATTGGAGCTTGTGCCGGCTTGATCTGGTGCAGATGTTTGTGTATGGAGCTCTGGAGGTGCATCTGACTCTCTGAACATCTGAGGAGGTGAAGAGGGTGGAGATGTTCCAAAAGGAACTATAGCTCCAATGTGTGTGTCTGGAGTAGCCTGAAGTTCGGTTGAGGGAGCTGTTGGACCTTGTAATGTCTCATAGCCTGGAAGATCTCTTACTATCATGTTTCCTTTCTTCTTGTAATGCATAAACGTGCCAATGAATTTCTGACAGTAGACATTGGTCCTTAGAATTATCTGAACAGGTTCATCTTCCAATGAAATTCCAACCTTGATGAACATAGCAGTCAAGGCACCAGCATAAGGTAGAGTTCTCTTTTTCGCAAAGCATCTCTTGTTCAGTCATGTTCTGTTGCTCTTTAGACTGCAGTTTGATACTGCAGCGTCGACCCATCGAACTGCAACGTCGACGCTGCCAAGGCACTTCAGAGGTAGCAGTAAGAAGTATTTGATCTGCTGCGTCCACGCTGCTTGGGCAATGCGTTGACGCTTGGTGCCTTTTATCCATTGGTCTGGTCTGTGGTGCGTCGACCCCTTGTGCTGATGGGTCGACCCCTCAGTTCATTCATCGATTGTTTACAAGTCCATACATTGAACTGCTCTTCAAAGTCTGTACAGTGGCTTCGAATCGGCAAGTCTGTACATCGGCTTCACTCACTCAAGTGTATACACTGATGCACGTTGTGTCTCACTGTCAAGTCTACACATTGCTGTTCTTCACAGCAAGTCTATACACTGCTCCCTCATATAGAAAGTATGTACATTGCATTGGCTAAGTATATACAACGTCAGTTCATGCATTGGCTTAGGCTAAGTCTGTACAGCCTACGTCTCATGCAGCGTCAACGCTGTGAGCATTCTCAAGTCTGCAGCGTCAACGCTGTGAGTGTGTACATTGCATTCACGCTTCACAAAGTCTATACATTATGCATGGTTGAGTTGAAGTCTATACAGAGTCTGCATCCTCTAAAGTCTGTACATCCGATTGCCTTTGTTTTGGTCAAGTCTGTACAGCCGTTGGGTTTGGACTCAGAGTCTGTACACTCGATTCGCCTTTGAATTGGTCAAGTGTGTACATCCTTTCAAGCTTCAAGTCTACACATTGGGTTGTCAGGCTTCAACCCTATACATTCATTTGTTAGGCCCAAGTCTATACACTCGTTGTTAGAAGCCTGACCTTAACTGAAGTCTATACATTGGACTTCACTTTACAAAGTCTAACCAAGTCTATACAATGCTTTGCATTCTTCAGAGACTGTATAGGGTTTAGACTTAAACTGATGACTTCGTTTCATCTGCCTGACAGGGACTAAAAAGGCCAGGTTGTTTGTTCACTGGAACGTATCCATGCGTCAACGCCATTGCTAGACAGCGTCGACGCAGCCATTGAGCCTGATAGGCATCTAGCTCGGAGACAGTTTAGAAGGTTAACGCTGGAGTTCTTAGCGTCCACGCAGCATGCAAACAAGCCGAACTATTAGTTGCAGAAACACACCACTGCGTCAACGCTTTAGCCTAGCAGCGTCAACGCAGCATGTCTATCCGCCAAATACATTGATCACTGGACTGCCGATGTCGATGCGTCAACGCCACCAACTGGCAGCGTCGACGCAGCAGTTCAAGAAAGGGGCGACTTATCTCTGGCTATCTTCAACGCGTCAACGCTATCCACAGCAGGGTCGACACAGTGGGGCAATTTCAAATGTGTACAAGCAAAGAGTAGATACTGGATCATCGATGCGTCAACGCAACATGCTGATAGCGTCGACGCAGCACGCCCATCTGCTGAAGGCTTTTTGCATATATTGCATCATTCATATCAAATCACCTGCACCAGTTAGTTACCCTTGCAACCATTGCATCATTCATATCAAATCATCACAACCCATGTATCATTCATTTCAAACCAACACAAACCATCTATCATTCAAACCTGGTTTAAGCCCAGCACAAAACTACAAATATCATTCATATCACCAACAAATAAACAGATACTTGTATCAGTTACATCAAAACTTCACAATCCATAAGAGTTTACATTGAGGACAACAACACATAAAACGGATATGAAATATTGTTCTTCAATATCATTCTTCACATCCGGTCGGCAACAACATTCTTCACATCAGCCAATGTCCTGTAGGTGTGACAAAGAGAGGGTGTTAACTATTAGAAATAACATAATCTTTACCTACAAGTTAAAAAGTATATTTTAAACTCACAATTTGGCGGGAGTTGTTGGAAGTTGAACATGGAGGAATGCTGATCAAAGTTAATGGATGCTTGACTGTCCATATTTATCACCGTGTGCACACGAATGTCTCCTCCGCTAGTGCTGCTGGAGCCCGGTGCCTCCACCGAAATTGTGCGACCTACATGAGTTATACTTGTATTAATATCAGTCTAATTCTTATTTCAATTTAGAAATTTAACATGTGTGCTAACTTACCTCTCCCCCGACTGCTTCCTTCAGTGCTGCCCCTGTTGGTACCTCTCCTAGCCCTCCCGTGGGTCTGACCTGGACCAACCGAAGTTGCAACTTGTGGCCCTTCACCACCATCACTAGTTTGAGCCTGAGTAGCCCTACCACTTACGAACCTGGGTGGTCTTCTTGGGCCTTGCCTACAACATAACTTTCAATATTATGCACAAAGCAAATCAAATAGATAAAATACAAATCATAATTGCAATACAAACTTACTTCCGTGCCACAGTTGTGGAAGTAGTGCCAATGTCTGTAACTGCAGATTCTGGTCCTGGGAGGGGTTCTTTGCCAGTATTTTTATGGTGGCCCCATTGTCCACATCTTTTGCATTTATGGGATCTCCTAAGTGCCTTTTGATTTTCATCAGCATCTCTAATCCTCTTCTTCCGAGGGCGACCTCGGGGTCTTTGGCAGCGAGGAGGAAGCACCTCAACAGATTCTACAGTCTGCCACATGCTCTTACCTGGCAATGGTTGTATTGACTTTGCATATGTGGCTTTATATGTCTCAATTGAATAACATCTATCAACAAAATTATTAATTTGGAGGCCCCTACGTGCATCAACAGCAGCAGCAACATGTTGGCAAGGCAGCCCACTGACTTGCCATTGACGACAAGAACAATACATCTCGTCCAATTTAACAACACACCTCTCATACGGACCTTCCACCTCAGCCATAAAATCAGTGGAATATCTGACTGCATATTTTCCCAACTTCCTAACAATTGCATTTAAATAGGCAACAGCCCGTGGCACAAACTTTTCTTTGATCCTACGTGCATGTCTCCTCCTGTGATCCATTTTCACCATAATTTTCTGCCTAATTCCATCTAACATGTCTACAAGTGGTAGGCCTCTCGTATCACCAACAAATGAATTGAATGACTCTGCTACGTTGTTAGTGATGTAGTTTAGCTTACCCTTGTCATTAAAATGACATCTTGACCAGGCACAACGCAAACTTTCTAAATAGGAAACAGCCTGTGGATCTAGTTTCTTCATCTCAAATATAGCTGCTTTATATTCTTGAACAGTGTAAGATTTTGCTGCTGCCCATGCAGCATTCTTGAAACCTGGGCCCGGCCATTTCTTCTTAAAATTCCTGTAAAGGTGCCGCATACAAAACCTACAAGCAATTCGAAATTACAATCTCATCATTAATATAAAACCTATAGTCAATGTCATTAAAATACATAGTCACTCAATTCATACATTATGGAAAATAAAACTAGCAGTAGATAAAACATTGTAAAAGGAGAAACTTAATTACCTATGCTCGGCACCTGGAAAGATATCTGGGACAGCTACCTCAATGCCCTTTTCCATATCAGAAATGAATGTAATCCCTGTCGGATTTCCAATAGCGTCTTTCAACTTGTGCAAAAACCATGTCCACGAGTCTATACTCTCCCCCTCAACAACACCATAGGCAACTGGGAACAAACCATGATTCCCATCAAGAGCAACTGCAGCCACCAAGATCCCAGTGTAATACCCTTTCAAGTGGCATCCATCTATGCCCAGCACTGGACGGCAGCCATCTTTGAAACCACTAATACATGCCCCTAAGGCAATGAACACCCTCTGGAAACAACCATCCAATCCAATCTTGTACTATACAACTGAAGAAGGGTCGCTCTGCTTTAATTCATTCAATAGCTGTGGCAAATGCTTGTACGTTTCCTCAACCTTCCCAAACACCTTCTCCTTTGCCGACTCTCGTGCACGCCAAATGCGGTGATAAGGGATTGAAATATTGTAAGCCTTCAATAAATCAGCTTGCAACTTTCTTGGAGGTATGTCAGGATTCTCCTTCACTGCTTCCAATACCCTGGCTGAAATCTAAGATTTGGATGCCATCCTGCTATCACACCTAGATGTGGCTGAACATGTGTGCTTTTCATGCATTGTTTTGACTGCAAAAGTAACTCCATCTTGCAGCCTTGAGACATGCACTCTCCATTTGCAATTAACATTTGCACATACAACAGTAATTCTCATGCTGTCATTTTTCACTTGCTTAAACTCAAATTGATTTTTAATAGCATGCTGACGTAGAGCAATCCTGTACTCCTGACTATTTGCAAATAGAGAACCAACTGATATATCTGGGGTCTCTTCATCAGCCTCCAACAAATCTCCATCATCATCTGAAACTCCTCCATCAATATCAGATTCATCTGAGGGACATGGCCTTGAATGATAGCTGTCCTCAGTGTGTACCTCATCAGAATCAGCCACACTCTAGTTAGATTCGCTGTACTCATCTTCATATGCAACATATTCTGAGTCACTCTGCTCAGCTTCAGAACATATCCTCTTCTTTAAAATATGATAATCCTCATCAACTACAGGGGCAGGGGCAGGGGGCAGGGGCAGGGGCAGGGACACCATGAATAACCTCGTCACGATGAACAACTACAACATCATGAACAAACTCAGGATGTTGACCAACCTCAGCATCATCATCCATCTCATCAATGTCAACAAATGTCTGGGAATGGGCCTGAGTAGACTGGCTGGCCATACCTTTCTGTGGAATATTGGTTGGCTGTAAGTCTAATGGCCGACTGTCCAATGTGCTAACATATATGGTCATCTTCCCTACGGGCAAATGGGCTTTCATCACCTCATATAATTGAGCATCTGAAACAATTTCCTCATACTGAACAGGTCTGCTATTAGGTAATTCATAATGAAATTCTAAACAATGTGTACTTGCCCACTTAGATAGATGTCCCATATCCTCAATTAATATGCATCTACTATAGTAATCAGGATATGCCATGACTGTCTTGCTCTGACCTAGTGCATATGCCCTCCTCCCAGACTGAAGAGTTTTCCAATAACCACCGAACTTATATGTCAACTTTAATGATGGCTCTCGTTCCCCCATTTTCACAATCTAACAATCTGAAGATAGAAATAAACTCTCTAGAACAGTTGTCCACATTACAAAATCAGCACGCATACCCAATAATCTGAGTACAATAATAACATTCTTAACTAATATGAATTGAGTGACTGAAAAATATTAAAGCAAAATTTTTTGACAGAACCATAAAGAAACTGCACCCGTGAATTCAGACATGTACAATTAATAACAAAACTTTTTAGAGCATTAAATAATCTAACAACATTATAGCAAAAAATGACATAACAACAATCTTATCCCTAAACCATATAGAAAGAAAACAAAAATTGATGTCCTTAATATTTCGACTCTGTAAACATATAAAATGCATGAGTAAACATTTATATTTACAGATCATACTGAGTGTGAGGTGGCAGGAGCGCCTGACGCGTACCGGAGTGGAGACGGAGGTGTGTGGCCCAGACCTGGACGTGGGGTGGTGACTCCGGTGATGCGGCGTCTGAACGACGGCGGTCGTACGTCTGCAGCGGCAGATGGGGTGCCGTGAAGCGCCGCGGTTGTTACGTGCAGGTTTGGGCAATGGCGATGGTGCCTAATCGACCCTCGCGGTGGCCGGCGATCGTTGCTGTCACGACGACCAAAGAGTGAAATCGACGGCAATGGCGACTATGTACGGGGGGAAGGGAAAGAGGAGGGTGGCGATTGTGTACGGGGGGAACCCTAAACAGGAGGGTGGCGCGGCAGAAGGGTTATTACGTCCATGAACCTCGATTAATCGAGGGTGGGTTGGTCTTTTCACCAACTACGGTCAAGTTAACTCACCTTGCGTTTAATATCGTCGACAGTAAAAAACGATAGGGACTTTTTAGTTTAACGGTAAGATTTTCAAGGACTTTTTAAACAATAGAGAGATTGTAGGGACTAAAAAGTAATTCGTCATATTTGTAGGGACTAATATGTAAAAACCCATTACAATAGGACTCGACTAGACACTTGACAACTAGATCTTCTCTCGATCCATTTGACCTTCAATCATTCTCAGACCCGCTACTTGTATATTCCGAATCCGATTCACCGGTACTTCTTGAAAAATTGAGAAAATAGGTATGAGCACACTTGTCCAGTAGGTATCTTCGTATCAACATGAAGGTAACATTTAAGTGATTAATGTCTTAGCTCTAGAAGCAAGATAAAAAAAATAAGAACGCAATAAACAAGCGATATAAACCAAGATAACCAAGAATCATGAAATAACTGAGCAAGTAGACGTGAGCGAGTATAGACCATGAGCAAGATTAATCGTATAGATATAAATTTGACCTTTCATGAACAAGAATGTACGAGTAAGTATCTAGAAAGTACTTTACACAACCTTGTAAAGGCTATGTACTAGAAAGTCATTAACAAGTATGTAATTTCATAACGAGCCTCGTGATTTTCACTCATTTATAAAAGAAAGTACTCCCAACGCAATGCGACGCCAGTATCATCATACCCCATGGTTTATATCACGTTTTCGACAATCCGTCGAGGGGACTAGCATGGAGCCCTTGGACACAATCCGTGTCCGGTTTTGCATCTTCAAGTTGTAAATCCAGCTACTTCCACGAGATATAATAATAATTTCGGCTAATTATTCAATTCCAAATAATAAGTCTCATGACCAAGTAACTAAGGTATAGAACGTATCAAAACTGACATGAGATATCAAGGAATAATTAAAAGAATATTATACTCCGGCGGTATTCCGGCAGCATAACGGTACATTCATTAAGCTTCATATCTTAATATTACTTGTTAAGCAAATGTTGGGACTCCAGATAATCATAAGACCATCTAGGAACTCAAGAAAACTAACCCTAAGGGTCAACCTCGGGTTAGACAAAATCAGGAAATAAGCGGTCGTTTCTTGGACCGTTTCATGAATCAGGCGGTCAAGTCTAGACCGTTAGGCAGAGCTATGTGGTCGAGTCAGGACTGTTTGTGACTCAGAATTCAGAAAACATTGATGGTATAAGTGCCTTCTAGATAATTTAGGTTTTAAACGTACAACTAGCTTGACATCCTAGTGGGAATCTCAGGCTCGCAGAGTCTTACGGAGGCCTTGAAACATAATCTCCTAGTCCGACAGAAGGAATATCTGGCGGAGAGGTTTATAAGTCCAAGAGAGTGTGCCTATAAGTGCAAAATGTAATTAATAGTCACATACCGGAGTATATGCCATATACTTAAGAAAATGACTCCAGAGATAAGAGTGGATCGTGTGAAAATAGCGATTAAAACAACGTTCTAATACCACCATGAACAAAAGAGAAATATTTAATTACAAAACTATAACATTTAAGCATGAAATTACATGATAATGAAAATAAAGTTTAAAATCATGCTCATGCTAAAACAGGGTGTTTAACATAATTTTGAGTGAAAATACCATAATTATAGAGTTATACTTAGGTAAAAATTAGTTAGGCTAGGGCTGATTCTCAGAACCGAAAAGCGGTCTAGTGTGGACCGTTTATAAGAGTCTAGCGGTCTATCGAGGGGCCACTTAGCTATCTCTGACGGTCACATATAGACCGTTTCTGTCTATTTGACAGGAAATCGAGAAAATAGTAAAATAAACACTAATCTAGGGCATGTTATGCATGGGAATCAACGAGAACCTACTGTAAAACATGATAGAACGAGAATAAGTCAAGAATATGCATGGGTTTGTGTATAATGAAGAGATTTTCTTTTTAACTCAATTAGGGCTAAGATTCATGCATGAAGATTACACTAAATGGACAGTCCCAATAAAACATAAAATTCTCTATGTACAGTACATGAAAATGACTGAAATCAGAGGACTTTTATTCCTAACATCAAGTTTAAGCCGTTCATGAGATAACCTACCTCTGTACTAGGCTTTAATCGTCGAATTTAATATTAGAATTTGACCCTATTTTCTGCTCGTCCTGAATTGGAACATCAACTTTGTGGCCTTCTAACTCTTGATCCTCTTCACCTATGACCACTAAATTTTGAGGGTAAAAAGATGGTATTAAAAGAGACAAATAACTCTAAAGAACCCCTATCTAATTACCTCGTTTAGGGCTCCTATTTTGCTGATCAATCTGGCCCGGTCGCATAATTTTTTGAGATTCTTATACCGAACCAGCAACTTTGAACGCATCTATCTTCCTGGTGGCTTGATCTCCTAAGATGAAATTTGGAGGGTAGTTAGACCTTAATATGATGAACAAAATATTCTAAATAACATACCTCTAATTCGCCCTCCTTACCTTAATTCCACGCGAGTCAAAAGTAAGGGTCGCGCAGTTGGTTCTGGGGTCTATTTATAGGTTTAGCTAGGGTTTTAGGGATTTGTACGAACTTGGAGTCCTAATTAGGTCACCAATCCATCCTAAAGGCGTTCTAGAGTCTTCTAGCCAACAGATTGTGTCAATCCCAGAGGATTTAGACTGAAGAAAATGGAGTTTTTGTGCGATCTAAACTGCTCGCGTTCAGACTCTTAAAAGCCGTCCAGGCAGGACCATTTCTTGTCCCAAGCGGTCGTGCGATAGACTGCTTTTGATCTCGGGCGCCGAATTTTGATTAAATTCAAACACTTTCTATTATTTATTCGTTTATTATTTAATAAGGAGTAATTATCCCCATAAATTTCATAAATATATTAATTTAAGCTTCTAGAATATGGGCCAAACCTTATGGGCTTGGTTTTAGGTCTATTGGGCTTATTTAAATGGGCCAAGTCAATTGGTTTTCATTTGTGCTTCCATAATAACTTATTTAACCCAAAAAAATCTATTTAAATTCTAATTAATTTTATTAATCTCCAGAAAAATTTATATAAAATTTTGGGATATTACATCCTCCCCCACTTAAGAGAATTTAGTCCCCAAATTCAATTACATAGATTTTAAGGAAGAGTGTACTTACATTCAAATAGATCGGGAAATCTCTTGCGCATGGCTTCTACCGTCTCCCATGTTGCTTCATGTGGGCAAGATTTGGTCCACTGGACTTTGATCATGGGAATGGTTTTATTCCGAAGTTAACGTACCTCTTATTCAATTATTTTGATTGGCTTTAGCTCGTACGTTAAATCTTTTTGAACTTCCAGATTATCATAAGTGATAACGTAGAACGGATCATAAATATATTTCTTTAACATATAGACATGGAATACATCACAAACTCCTGCCAATTGTGGAGGTAATGCTAGATGATAAGTCACATCTCCCACTCTTTCAAGAATTTCAAAAGGGCCAATGAATCTTGGTGTAAGCTTGCCTTTGATGCCGAACCTTCGAATACCTCGACCTGGAGAGACCTTGAGAAATATATGATTGCCTATTTAGAATTCCAGGTCACGCCTTCGATTATCAGCATATAATTTTTGTCTATCTTGGGCCATCTTGAGTCTTTCTTGAATTAGCTTAACTTTCTCGGTAGTATCCCTTATCAATTCTGGACCTAGAAGTTATCTTCCCCCAACTTCACTCCAGCAGATAGGTGAGCGACAGCTTCTCCATATAGTGCTTCAAATGGTGCCATTTGAATGCTAGCTTGGTAACTATTATTGTAGGCAAATTCCACTAGAGATAAATGGTCGTGCCAGCTTCCACCGAAGTCTATAACACATGCTCTTAGCATATCTTCTACTACTTGATTGGTTCTTTCAGTTTGTCTATCAGTTTGTGGATGAAACGTTGTGCTAAAATTTAATCGGGTCCCCAAAGAATGTTACAGACCATTCTAGAATTGTGAAGTAAATCGAGGGTCTTGATCGGAAATAATAGTGACAGGGACACCATGTAACTTAACAACCTCCTTCATGTATAAGGTAGCCAAGATATCCACAGACCATCGGCTTTTAATAGGTAGAAAATGAGCTGATTTTGTTAAACGGTCTATGATCACCCATATCCCATCATGTCCACCTCTTGATTTAGGTAGTCCCATGATAAAATCCATCCCTATACTCTCCCATTTTCACTCCGGAATTTTTAAGGGATGTAGTTTTCCAGTAGGCCTTTGATGTTCCGCCTTAATCTGTTGACAAGTGAGGCAACGTGACACATAATCCGCTACTTCCCCTTTCATATTGGGCCACCAATAATTCCTTTTGAGGTCTTGATACATCTTGGTAGCACCAGGGTGAATGGCGTACTTAGATTTATGAGCTTCTTCTAAGATTAATTTCTTAGTATCCACATGATCTGGTATACAAATTCCTCCCCTGAATAACAATCTTCCATTATTTGCAATGGAGAAATCCGGCCGTTGCTCCATATTAGCTTTGATCTCCAATAACACAGGGTCATTATCTTGGAGTTTGACTAGATCTTCTATTAATGTGGGTTGTGTCCGGATATTGGCTATAAAGCAATCCTCTGTCTTCTTTATATTAATATCTAAATTTAACTGAGCAAATTTAGAGATAAGATTGGCCATACCTTTCACGAGACTTGATAGCTTTCCCATCGGTTTCCTGCTGAGCGCATCGGCAACATCATTCGCCTTGCCAGGATGATATTGTATAGCGAAATCAAAGTCCTTAAGGTACTCCAACCATCGCCTTTGCCTCATATTTAGCTCTTTCTGAGAGAATAGATATTTCAAGCTCTTATTGTAATGACCCAAGATCCGAATATCGGGAAAGGAACCTGATACCATTCTAATCCTGGCCCGCCGCCCACGAGCCGGGGCTCGGAAGGGCTAAAAAGGAGTGTGGAGGTACAAAGAAATAGGAAATAAAGTAGGACAATTCAACAATTAACAGAAATAAATAAACAACTACAACAGAGTCCAGTCTAACAGAAAGTATAGTCTAAGGAAGAATAACGTACCCAACACCGAGTGAACACTCGGCCCGACGAACTGGCGACTAAGAACCTCCGCGTAGCACCCTCGAACCACGAGAAACAACCACCGCATCTGAAAAGCAGGGGTGAGCCTCCTGTCACTGACTCAGTAGGGATCCAGCGGAACCCCAACTGTAAACAACGGCAGTAACGGAAAGCAACAACGACAGCAGGAACAGCAAACCGGTGGCCGATAAAAAACTCGGCACTACAGCTACTCCTACTGTACCTGAAAACACACCCCGATCTCACAATTGGGGGACCACCGAACTAATGGAAAAACCTCTGGCTATGCTACTAGAAGAAACATCACGACAACGATGTTGTGGACCTAACACCGTCTAGGGAGAACCCTCGGTGACGCTCACCGGAACCCTAGACCTCTACCTCGAGAACACACCTGAAATTGCAAGCAAAACCACGTCTAGTAGACGCGAAGCGAAAACTCAACTTACGAGAAACTCACGTCACGTGACGGGAGTACTGCCCACCAGAAGCAAAGTCGGATGCATCCACGGACGACTTAGTCCGTGCCTCAAGCATCTCGTTGCGATGCCCCAGGCGGAGACAGAGACACCACAGTAACCAGTACCACGAACAAGGACTAGCTGGGGTCGCGCTCGTCAGCGCGGGTCCGATAGCCCCCAACCAAGTGTGCACACACCGACCATGCGCCCTAGGTCAGATCCTGTAGCTGGTTCTTCCCTCGAAGCCCGGACTCAGGCTGCGCGTGGGGCCCCTACGGCAACCAGCCTAAAAATCATCTCTCTCGGGTAAGCCGCTCCACCACTCCCGGGTGGGTCAGCACACGCGTGCCGTAAGAAGGCTACGACTAGTGAGAGGTCACTAAACGTGAACACGGAAAGTCACTCACGCACCCATTGCGAGTAACACGAAGTAACATGTGGCACGACGCCACCAAACTCTGGACAGCCCACTAGACCTACTAAATCCGACGGTCCTTGAGTCACAAGACTTGGGTCAAGACCGTCGTACAGGGACAGCTCAACGCCGTCAATCTGCCCTAACCCTAGGGTCAGAAACCTCGGCACGATGACTCACGAGGCAGTTCATGACTGCCGAGACCACTCCCTCGAAAAGGGAACTTAAGAGACCTCCAGCCCTAGGCTGGGTGACTGGACTCACAGTCTAAGGCCATACACATGACTTGTGACGACCCAGGCTCTAGATACCAGGTAAACCCGATAACACTTAGATCCTGCGAGGCCTCCCAAGAGCGGTAAAGCTCCGAAGGGATAAAAGGAGTGTGTGTGGTACATTGAAGTCCTAGATAAAGCAATAAGCAATTAATGTTTCAATGATCAGGTTTGTTAAAGTAGCAGAAATAAAATTACTTTTTTAAATAATAATTTAAATTAACAGAGTCCAGTCCAAATAAAGACAAGTACAGTCCAACAGAAAATAAAACATACACTGAAGTCAGGGGAAGTCCGACGCAGAGAATGCTGGCAACGCTGGCAACCACGAACTGACGCACCGCGTCATGAACCACCAGGAAGAAGAATGACCACGCCTGAAAAATAGGGGTGAGCCTCGTGTCACTGGCTCAGTAGGGGTGACACAGATCCCCACTAGAAATAATGCAGTAACATGCTAAACAGCGCTAAACAGTAAAGCAAGAAGAACAGAAGTAACAGCAGTGCTAACTACAACAGTAAAGCTGTAAAAAGTAGGAGTAAGAACAACAGAAGAAAAGAGTAAAGCCGTACTAACCAAAATCACGGTAGCCAACCAAACCACGGCTCTCTAAGCTACTCCAAACGGCAACAGAAAGGCGAACCCCAATCTCACCAAGTTGGGCATTACCGATCCGTCGACCAAACACCAGCTCCAAAGCTAAAGCCTATTAAAACAGGCAAAAGCCTTAAAAAGACTTACACAGGCAAATGCACTAACCTACACAACTAGATCATTGTGTACGCCACACGAGGCTGGACCTCGAGTAGAGCCATACACATGCTACTCGGGAACCAATGACGGAAACACACGTCACGAGAGTTATGTGTCAAGCGATAGGAGTACCTCCTCACTAGAAGAACAGCCAGATGCGTCCACTGACGCCTTACACCGTGCCACAAGTATCTCCCACACACCGGGAACGTTGGTAACTAAAATACTCACAAAACCAAGTACGAGGAACTACCGTACCAAGTACAAGGAGCAATGGTACCATGGAACTAGGGACAATAGCACCACAGTAACGAGTGACTAGTCAGGGTCACGCCCATTGGCGCTCGTCCAAACGCCCCTGACCACGTGTGCACACACAAGCTCAATGTCTTGAGCCAGGCCTCTAGCTAATTTTCTCCCCCAACAAGACGCTACCGCAAGGCAAGGGAGCCCACGGAAACTAGTTTACAAACCATATATCGGGAACTCGCCCCGCCACCACTCCTAGGTGGGCCAACACACTGGAACGTGTCATCAGGCTACGACTAGTGGAGGCTCACTAGACACAGAGACTCCAAAACACTAGTGCTGAAGTACAGACATGATAAGCATGCACTGTCGCACGTACTACAAAGCACCAAGCACAAGACACAAGGTAGCATACTAGACTGCCACCAGACACAAGACAAACAGCTAGACCTGCAAGCACAACGATCCTTGAGTCAGGAGACTCGGGGTCAAGATCGTCGCACAAGAGCGATAACAAGCCGCCAATAAGTCTAATCCCTAAGCCACATCACAGTAAAACACTAATAAAGGAAACGGCATAGGATCACTTGATCCACACCTCCGCATAATACAAACCACGGAGACCTGAGGAATCACTAAGACCCTCAAAGTACATGGACACGTAAATCGAGGAAAGACGATACCTTAAGGCGTCCAAAATCATGTCTCGATCCATACCGGATAATCGAGACATTCACGAGTCACATGTCAATCACTGGATCACACCGGGTTAACCAGATACCAATAATGACTCTGAAACGGTATGGAACACTACTCGATATAAGGGCACTCCTCGGCCACCCCACAACATGGCCATCGCCCCCATAGGACATCCAAGATATCCACAGGACTACGGGCAGACCACAAGGTAAGGCCAAGATAAATGGATGCCAAATATCTGGAAAACAAAGCTTTGGGAAGTAAACGGTCATATGCCAGGCCACTAGGTAAGCCAAGCAGTCAGTCATAGAACTGTTATCCTTACTCAGAGAATACAAACACTGGGTGGTCAGAAAAGAGCCACACCAACACAACCGGCCTATAAACAAGCCATCACACTGAGCTAAGCGGTCAAGGACATGGCCGCTTCACTCAGAGACTCAAAGGGATAAAACCTCAATCCATAGGGGCATGCGGTCTATTGCAGGGCTGTAAGGGAGAAGGTAGCGGTCGTCCATATGATCGCTAAACCCGGTCAACCCCTGAACTGACTTAAACTAGTCAAACAGCCTAGCGGTCTCCCATAAGGCCGCTAAGAACGCCTAGCTGTCAAGGCTAGGACCGCTGGCCCAACCGACTTAAAACCTATTGAACCAACATAAACAACGATTAGCGATCGTCTCTCAGACCGCCAATCCCAGCTTAGCGGTCTATCACACGACCGTGTAGCCAAACCGACATACACAACTCCCTTAGCGGTCTATCGTACGACCGCAGGCAGAGAGTAGCGGTCATCCACTCAATCGCGGCCAGAAGAAACGGTCTATCGCACGACCACGAAGACCTGAACCGACCTACTGTTCAAAAAGCAGAAACGGTCACCCAAGGACCGCTAAAAGCCTGAAAACGGTATCTAGTAAGACCGCTAAAGCGTCACGGCGGGTAAAACAGGGGAATGGCCGATCCCGACCGTTCCACGCCCCGCTCGCTTCTAAACGAAGGGGAAACAACCCTAAGGACCATACAAGCCTTCCAGAAACTGGAAGGGATCCAAACAACGCATAAAACATAAGAAACAGACGATTCTTCCGAATCGACCCTAAATGAGTCACATGGGTTCCCGGGCTCATACCGGTCCCAAATGACTACCAATCGCAATGAAATCAGCGTAAATGGAATGCTCACATGCCAGGAATTGAAATAAAACTAATTAGGCTAGAAACCGTCGCCGAGAAAGGCGAACACGTCTCACACCCCCCAAGGCATGCTTCACCCAAACCGAAGCCAAACCCGCTCGTTCTCGCGGCGTATAGCTCAAAATCACGGGGGAACGCAATACAGGAGTAGGGCATCCATCTCCCTACCTCCACCGAAGTTCTCGTGCGCCGAAGCGACTAGACCATGTCGAAATCGATCAAACGAATAACCCACGCCGGCTTTGAATCCACGAACGGGATCGCGCCAACGCCACGCCTCGATCGTCACGCCAACACGTTCCACAACAGCTCCACATCATCGCCACCTCATCCCCGGGCCTCCTAAGTCTGTAGCTGGAGCAAAGAGGGTGAGAAGAGAGAGAACGGCGAGGGAGAGAGTGAGAGATCGGGAGGATGAGAGAGGAGAGAGAGAGGGTTAAAAGGAAAAGGAAATTAGGAATTTCCTAATTTTCGTAAAATCTGATTTTTGGTCTGAAAATGCACTAATTCAGAAAAATACGAAAAAATAGTCTAAACGATCCTCGGAAGGAGCACAACGCAACTATAGCGTCCTCGAGTCGATGAATTGAATAATAAACTCTCCACTGGATTCCATAACTTGTACGAGAGAAAAACTCACGTGGATCGTAAAATACAACTCAGGACCCACGAAAGCGATCTGAAACTCTCCGATAAGGATCCGAAAGACTCAGGGTCTTACATGACCCACTCGAAAAGTGCTTCCCGGAGAAACACAAGTCATGCGGGGACATCCCTCCGCACTCATACCGTTACACGGTGACTCGATCTAGCGAGAACACGAAAGCCCAGAACACATAGGGTCACCAGGACCCACCAAACCTACGGGCATGCTAATCAAGATAACACGATACCTCCGGCCACCCCTAAAAGCACGAACATAGGTCCCACGGTGTCCTAAACATTCGCGAGGCCGAAGGTCGACCACTGGGTCACAACCGGGTCGACTGGAGACCAACACAACGCGAAACAGACACGACAAGCACGAAGAACTGCCTGGCAGTCCTCTCTAGACTGTCAAGGAGCCTTGCGGTCGCCTCTGGACCGCAAGGCCCAGCCTAGCGGTCCAGCCAGGACCGCAAGGGCCGACGACGAACCAAAATCCCAAGCAGTCACTCCCTGACCGCCAAGCAGGGTGGCGGTCCTTGGCCTGACCTCTAGGCGATGCCTAGCGGTCAGTCGCAAGGCCGTTACCCCACTGACCTCAATGACCAAAACACGGTCAAATGGTCACCCCTAGACCGCAAAGCAGAGCCTATGTGTAACGACCCAAGATCCAGATACTGGGAAAAGCCCGATACCATTCGAATCCTGGCCCGCCGCCCACGAACCGGGAGGGTTCGGAAGGGCTAAAAGGAGTGTGGAGGTACAAAGAAATACGTAATAAAGTAGGACAAATCAATAATTAACAGAAATAAATAAATAACTACGACAACATGGTCCAGTCCAACAGAAAGTACATTCTAAGGCAGAAAATGTACCCAACACTGAGTGAACACTCGGCCCGGCGAACTGGCAGCTAAGGACCTCCGAACAGCACCCTCGAACCTCGAGGAAGAATCGCCACACCTGAAAAGCGGGGATGAGTCTCCAAACAGAGACTCAGTAGGGGTCCCGTGGAACCTCAACCGGAAACAACGGCGGTAGCGGAAAGGAAAGTAGCACTAGCAAAGCAACAGCAACAACGGTGGAGTAACGACTACGGTGAAGGGAACCCGCTCACCAACCCGCGGCAGCCAATAAGACCACGGCTCTACAGCTACTCCTACCGGTAACGGGGAAGAAGGAACTCCCGATCTCACTATCGGGAACCGGACCACACTAACACCACATACCGAGGAAAAAACCCACGGCAGCTCCACCGTGAAGGCCTGTCCTCCCAGAGAAGGCCAACCTGGACCATGCTGTCCAAGGTAACGTCACGATCACGATGTCGTGAACACAACTCTATCAAGACGCAACCTCGGTAAAGCCACTGGCACCCTGGCCACTACCTCGGAAACACCGGACGGTCTAGAAAACCACGTCTCGTAGACGGGAAATGAAACCAGAACATGAGAGTCATGTCTCACGTGATAGGAGTACCTACCCACTAGAAGAAATGCCAGATGCGTCCACTGATGGCTTAGACCGTGCCTCAGGTGTCCTTCTCGACCCCCGGTGGAACGAGGACACCGTACAAGTAACCACTGAACAAGAACTAGCTGGGGTCGCACTTGTCAGTGTGGGTCCAACTGCCCCCAACCACGTGTGCACACATAGACCATGCGTCCTAGGTCTGGCCCTCTGACTAGTTTTCCCCTCAGCTGGACTCTTACATCAAGACATGGGGCCCGACGGTAACTGATGCTCGCTCGACAGTCGTTGTTAAAATTGCCGTGCCACACAAATTTCAAATATTTATAACCGCACTCACTCACTTATGGATTTGAAAACATGAGTATAATGGTAAGTACGGGTCGATCCCACGGGGAGAGAATATGTGATTTTAGTTCAAGTTGGACATATCTTTATGTTTGGAAAACCAATTTTTGGATTTTGGAGTGCGATTATGAAAACTTAAGTTGGAAAACATAAAAGAATTCAAGTGAAAATAGGGGTTGGAAGAAAATGCATAACTTTAAATATAGACAGAATTAGAAGAAGTGTAAAACATGAAAGTTGTAGAGAATTGGAAAAGGAAGAACTTTTATGAAGAACACAGAAACAGAAAATGAAAGGAAGATAAGGAAAAACTTGAAAAACTATGACCTATTAGTTCGGATGAACAGTAATTGACAGAAAACCAGCACCTTGAAAACTTAATTCTAAAGCTCAAAAGAAGAGGAATTTGACAAAGTGCAAGAAGAATAAAACTTAGAGATACAAGAGAGGAACAACTCTTATGAAGAACTCAGAGTTATTTGAGGACTAGAAAGACTTCAAAATGAATGAATGGAAGAAGGTATCATCACGGATGAACAGTGAATGCACAGGACAGCACTTAAGAAAATGGGTATTAACTCTATGAATTTGGATGAATTGGAAGAAATGATGAACATAGAAGTTGAAGAAAACTTAAAAAGGAACAACTTTTATGAAGACAAGAATTTGAAATGAGGATCACAATAATGAGAAATAAGGCTGTGAAAAGACTGAATTCTAAAATGAAACTTGTATTGCAATAAATTCAACTTACAAATTTGCCTTCAAAAGCTTGGAAACACACAACTTCAACAATCAAAAACTTCAGAAATGAAAAGGAACTTACATTACAAATGCTTAAAGCTAGCTCTCTCTCCCTTGCAACCTTGTCATCTAGTTCTAACTCTAACAACCAACCCTTTTCATTACAAGTGATACCCCCTTTATATAGGGTTTACAATCTCTTCTTGCTCATATAAAACACTCAAATGCACCTAATTTTTACCCAACTTAGTAGGCTGGAGTGTGCTGAACCTTTTGTCATTTTTTCTGATTTTTTTTCGGATTTTTCTGGTATTTTTTTGGCTTTTTCTTCTCTCTTTCTCTCTTATTTCTCTTCTGCCGGCGCGTTGCGCCGACCGGTTAGGCGGGTTCGGCCGCCTGCCGTGGGCCCCTGGTGCGCCCGAACCGCCTCCGCCGTCCGCGTGTCGCACGCGGGAGCATGCGCCCGCGTGCCGCCTCCGCGCCCGAACCCCTTCCGCTGTCGAGCCCGCCCGGCCGAGCCACGAGCCCCCCGCCGCGTCGCCTTCGCGCCCGTGCCGCGCCCACCTACCGAGCCGACCGCTCGCCACGGCCCCCCCGCCATTCGCCCTTCTCGCCTCGTCACCCGTGCGGGCGGCGAAGGCGGGAAGGGGGGGGCGGGGGTTCAAACCTTTTTTTAAATATATATATATATATAATATATATATATCTATATATCTATATCTATATATAGTATATATATCTTAGAAAATTCTAAAAAATATCAAATAATTTTATTTTATTTTATATTTTTTTTATTTTCTTTTTGAACAACTTCCTGGGCTTTTAGCCCATTTTCACATATAACTTTATTTTTTTTCTTTTCTTGGAGCTTTCCTCGTACTACGTGCCTACATAAATACATAAAAATATAATTAAAATTTATTTAATTTCAGAAAAATAAACATTTGATACAAAATCAACAATAAATGTGAGAAGTGTATATTTATGATTATTTAAGCTCATAAAGATGTGGATAATCATGCATTAAGCGATAAAAATACACACTTATCACACCCCCCAACTTACTCATTGCTAGTCCCTTAGCAATGCATATAATAAAAAATTGTAGGACTAACAAGAGTTTAAAGTATCCATGTCTCATTGCTAGATCATCTTTCATAGAGGTAACTAAAGATCAGGAATTTGGAATAATTACCACCGACTAACCTTAGGAACATGATCAAGAATTCTAATCAAAATTCAGTAGCACTTGTGCAAGTGGAATACTAAATTCACAGTGGGAGACAATTGCATCCTCCAGTTGCTATTTCGAACAAATGCCTTTCAATTCTGCACTTCTTACTTAGAGCGTTCAATACACACTAGCTTTTTGTCTGCCTTATTGATATGTCCCTTTTGGGATCACTATATATATATATATTTTTTCTTTTCTTTTTTTTTTTTCTTTTTTTTTGTTTCTTTACACACATGATGCTGCACTACCCTTCACTGTTTTACGCGAACCTCAACACGTCTTAGGTGAAGTAGGCCCGGTTCTACAGATCCAAGTTCCCTTTTCCTTTTGACGCGAACCTCAACACGTCTTAGGTGAAGTAGGCCCGGTTACTCAGAATCGGAGCATTTTTCATGATGCTTTATTTTTTTTTCATACTTTTGTATGGCAGAAAGCTTATAACAAATCTCCTTTTTCAAAAGTGCAGAATATCAGACAGTATATCTAAAATAGCAGAAGGCTTGTCCTTCTTGTTTCATTAGCGTGCATCGTGATTTTATTTTTTCGAAAGTGCATCTGAACTTTAAAGAGATTCTTAAATCAATTTTTTCATGGCTAGAGTAAATAAATTATCCAACATCCTTTTCCCAGTTGTTTCTATTCAGAATCACTTTTCATGCGACATGAATCAAGAAATTCAACTCGGGGAAAACTGTTGTTTAACATGACAGTTCAAGAAAGTAAGAAAAATTTTTGTTGAAGTTTTTTAGATTTTTGAATTTTTGACATTTATCTCCCCCCCAACTTAAATGACATTGTCCTCAATGGCATAAACAGTAGAAAGATCAGAGGACATGTAAAGAGATAACATAGTTGGGATGGAAGGATACAACCTGATGGGTCGGGCGAAGTGATGAGGGCTTCATTGCGTTGTGGCCTGAGAACTGTAAAAGAAACACACTAAAACAAATCATCAAATCACAAAAACCGTGGGTGGCCTCCCAAGAAGCCATTTATTTGCACACCAAACTGTGAAAACGTTGGGCTGCCTCCCAAAAAGCGCTAAATTTAACGTCTTCAGCCAGACGCACTGTAGCTCAACAACCAACAAGTTGATTTTAAAATGAGCCACCAAAGAATTTTATCCTTGCCAAAATTATCTTTTTCATGCCCTGAAGAAAATGAATGTGGTTGGTGAATGCAAGGGCGAGATAGAGATCGAGATGGAGGCATCACAAACGGACCACCCCAATCAGAGAATAGAGGAGGAACATTGAGAAAAATCATGTCATCAATTATGAAATGTTCCTCCTTAGAGGCTATGAGATCATCATGTAGAGCAAGAGTAGACCAGTCGGTTGGAAGAACTTCAAAAGAATCACCGTGGTCAAGAATTGGCATAAGCTCTATCCTCTCCTCTAGATTGAAAGTATCATGCGGTACATTCAAATCATTCAATTCCTCATTTACCCCAACTTCATTATTCAAATAAATATTCAATTCTAGATCCATCTTCACTTCTTCTTCCTTCCCATCTTCAAGGATAATTTCATCAAAGTCGTGTACCATCTCCACTTCTTCTCCATTCCCATCTTCAAAGAGAAGTTCATCATGGTTGGGAAGAGACTTGTGATGAGGCTCAATATATTCATCCTCTCCCCCTAACTGAAGATCATCCACCTCTCTTGCATTTCCCTCATGTTGACAAGCAAGTACTGGCTCCTCAAATTCCTTTGTAGGAGGGGGAATATGATCATTCATCAGTTTATCACCGTCATGAATTTCATTGCCATCAAATTCTTCAATCTCCTCAAATTGTCTAGGTTCTGCATTCAAATCGTTTTGACAAGATCTCTCCATAATTCCTTCATTTTCTAAATTAAGATTAATCAGAGGGTAATGCTCTTGGGGAATCATAGAGTGATCATAGTCAGTCGGAAGCACTTGATGAGGATTAGGTTCAGAGTAATCAAAGAATTGATTTCCCTCCATGATTTTGACTTCCTCAGTAAGCCTATTGATTTGCTGTTGGAGGGATTGACTATGGAGAAGTAACTGAATGAATTGATCATCAGAGGCATTAGGTGTGGGTGGAAGAGATGAATAGTAATGATTTGTCTGTTGGGCTGGGTCATAATGGTCATCAGAAGTTTTGGCCCAAATACGATTTTCATCATTCCCTTCTTCTCCCCCCGACGACTCAAGATCATCATAATCCTCTTCACAAATGGAATGGGGTTTAGGCTCCTCAGGCTGCTCTTCCGTTACGTCCTCCGCATAAGACGCTTCCATGATTCCCTCAAAATCAACAGTGATATGAGTGGTAGATTGTGGGATCATAGGTTGAGCATATAGACTTTTATCATTATAACATCCAAGAAGTTGGTCCTCAAGACTTGTGGAGTTATTAGGCATTGGATCCACTTCCGTTTCTATGATGTTTTCAGCAATCCTACTCACTTGGGCCTCAAAGTTTTGCAGTTGTTCCTGAAAGGCTTGTTGTTGAGTCTGGAAGAGCCGTGTCAATTTATCAAACATCTCCTCCTTATGTAAATCTGTGTATAGAGGAGATAGATAAGTGGGCTGAGAGTCAGATTGTGATGGATAGTAATTTGAAGGGCACTCAGTCTGAAAATTAGGAGAGTGTATTGGTTGCCCTCCATAATAGGGTTGATCATAAGAATGGACTTGATTGTAAGGATCATTGGAATATGAATCCCAATCTGCAAAGTGTGGATTTGAAGGACGTTGAATGGGGTCTTGGTATGGTTCCCAAGAAGAAAATTGTTGATTTTCCCATTGATTATTTGGGTTTGTGTAGGAGACAGAGGTGGAAAAATCCGATGACCATTGATATGGCTCTTGGGTGAAAGATGAATTATGAACCCCATTGTGGAAGAGTGAAGGAGTTTGTTGATAAGGGGTAAATGGAGAATTGGAATTCACATAGCCCGCATAATTAAACATCAAAGAATCTATTATTGGGCCTGAACAAAATTAGATGTGGAAATGAAAAAGACCCAAGAAAGAGTGATGATTTTTCAATGAAATTTTTTTATGTTTTGATTTTATTGTTTTTTTTTTATGCAAAGATAAACAAGTTAGCACACAAATGACCCTAATGACCTAGATGTGCCCTAGACCTACAAGTAGGGTTTCACAAAGTGATTAAAATGAACTTAAATTCACCCTCAGTATGTCCACCGGCCAGGTAAGGGGTGGGGAAGTGGGAGGTTCCCCCTACTTTCGTAGGGACCTTATTATACAAAATCACAATCCCGCTTAAGGCGTTTGCCATCCGACCGTCTTGCCTTAGACACCAGTTTTCATAAGAGGATAAACCTAAATATCACAGGAATCACAGTGTGATCCTAGGGACAACGTCTACTGGCTTTTATTAAGGCCTAGGTAATGCAGAGATGCAAGGAAACTGTGGTTTTCGGGCTAAGGGAGGGTGATGAAATCCCCACCTTATCTTGTTAGGGGTGTTGCCCTTAAAGTATTTTGAAATGAAAATGCACACTACAATTTCAAACAAGGGGTTCTTTATGCAAAATGAATGCCAGAATATGGTGAGTAGAACGTACCTTGCCCCTCGCAATCTTCAATATGCAATTGACAGAAATGAAATAAAAAAAAAGTTCTATGCTAAATGATGCATGACCTAAAACATGATGTGTGATTTCTAATCTTGACATGTATTTTTTTTTAGATTTTGGGGCAAGTATGTTTTTTTTTATTTTTAATTAATGAACCTAACTAACCAGCACAAAAAAAAACTTTCTTTTGTTTTGATTGTTTTATGATTTTTATAGAGTTTTCAAGAAATTTCAGATTTTTGTAAAGATTTTTCAGAAAGTGGAAAGATAGAACCTGTTTCTTGATTTCAGCCCTTTAGTAATGCTTCCGGGCTATTTAACGACGTTTCATATCCTTGGAATTTTAGGTTCGATCTTCATCTTTCTTTGATTTTCAAATTTTTTTCTTTGTCCTGCACAAGTAAAAAGAGCAAAATGAATATTCACATATATACACCAAACACAAGAATATCCAACTATCATCATAATTCACTCCCCGGCAACGGCGCCAAAAATTTGATGCTCGCTCGACAGTCGTTGTTAAAATTGCCGTGCCACACAAATTTCAAATATTTATAACCGCACTCACTCACTTATGGATTTGAAAACATGAGTATAATGGTAAGTACGGGTCGATCCCACGGGGAGAGAATATGTGATTTTAGTTCAAGTTGGACATATCTTTATGTTTGGAAAACCAATTTTTGGATTTTGGAGTGCGATTATGAAAACTTAAGTTGGAAAACATAAAAGAATTCAAGTGAAAATAGGGGTTGGAAGAAAATGCATAACTTTAAATATAGACAGAATTAGAAGAAGTGTAAAACATGAAAGTTGTAGAGAATTGGAAAAGGAAGAACTTTTATGAAGAACACAGAAACAGAAAATAAAGGAAGATAAGGAAAAACTTGAAAAACTATGACCTATTGGTTCGGATGAACAGTAATTGACAGAAAACCAGCACCTTGAAAACTTAATTCTAAAGCTCAAAAGAAGAGGAATTTGACAAAGTGCAAGAAGAATAAAACTTAGAGATACAAGAGAGGAACAACTCTTATGAAGAACTCAGAGTTATTTGAGGACTAGAAAGACTTCAAAATGAATGAATGGAAGAAGGTATCACCACGGATGAACAGTGAATGCACAGGACAGCACTTAAGAAAATGGGTATTAACTCTATGAATTTGGATGAATTGGAAGAAATGATGAACATAGAAGTTGAAGAAAACTTAAAAAGGAACAACTTTTATGAAGACAAGAATTTGAAATGAGGATCACAATAATGAGAAATAAGGCTGTGAAAAGACTGAATTCTAAAATGAAACTTGTATTGCAATAAATTCAACTTACAAATTTGCCTTCAAAAGCTTGGAAACACACAACTTCAACAATCAAAAACTTCAGAAATGGAAGGAACTTACATTACAAATGCTTAAAGCTAGCTCTCTCTCCCTTGCAACCTTGCCATCTAGTTCTAACTCTAACAACCAACCCTTTTCATTACAAGTGATACCCCCTTTATATAGGGTTTACAATCTCTTCTTGCTCATATAAAACACTCAAATGCACCTAATTTTTACCCAACTTAGTAGGCTGGAGTGTGCTGAACCTTTTGTCATTTTTCCTGATTTTTTTCAGATTTTTCTGGTATTTTTTTGGCTTTTTCTTCTCTCTTTCTCTCTTATTTCTCTTCTGCCGGCGCGTTGCGCCGACCGGTTAGGCGGGTTCGGCCGCCTGCCGTGGGCCCCTGGTGCGCCCGAACCGCCTCCGCCGTCCGCGTGTCGCACGCGGGAGCGTGCGCCCGCGTGCCGCCTCCGCGCCCGAACCCCTTCCGCTGTCGAGCCCGCCCGGCCGAGCCACGAGCCCCCCGCCGCGTCGCCTTCGCGCCCGTGCCGCGCCCACCTGCCGAGCCGACCGCTCGCCACGGCCCCCCCCGCCATTCGCCCTTCTCGCCTCGTCGCCCGTGCGGGCGGCGAAGGCGGGAAGGGGGGGGCGGGGGTTCAAACCTTTTTTTTAAATATATATATATATATATAATATATATCTATATATCTATATCTATATATAGTATATATATCTTAGAAAATTCTAAAAAATATCAAATAATTTTATTTTATTTTATATATTTTTTCTTTTTGAACAACTTCCTGGGCTTTTGGCCCATTTTCACATATAACTTTATTTTCTTTTTTTCTTTTCTTGGAGCTTTCCTCGTACTACGTGCCTGCATAAATACATAAAAATATAATTAAAATTTATTTAATTTCAGAAAAATAAACATTTGATACAAAATCAACAATAAATGTGAGAAGTGTATATTTATGATTATTTAAGCTCATAAAGGTGTGGATAATCATGCATTAAGCGACAAAAATACACACTTATCAGTAACCAACCTAAAAACTGTCTCTCGGGGTAGTCTCGCCAGCACTCCATGGTGGGACCACTCGCGTGTCGGAAGGCTACGACTAGTGGGGAGTCACTGATGTGACCACTCTCCTAGGAGAAACTCCGAGAACCACGCACGCACCTTGTGCGAGAGTCGAGAAAAACCAAGTGGCGCCGAGCCACTGGACTCAGGATAGTCCTCTAGATTCACTAAATCCAATAGTCCTTGAGTCACAAGACTCGGGGTCAAGACCGTTGCACCGAGCGGCTCTACGCCATCAATCTGCCCTAGCCCTAGGGTCAGAAACCTCGGCACGATGTCTCACGAGGCAGCTCACAACTGTTGAGACAATTCTCTCGAAAAGGGAACTGAAAGACCCTCCAGCCGCAGGCTGGGAAATTGGACTCACAGTCCACGGGCCACACACGGCCCATGTGGAAAGCACAGAAGTACGATTCCTAAGGCAGCTCATAAGCCGCCACGCTGATTCCCCTGTCCCAGGGAAAAGCGGGAAACCTCCAGTCCCAGGCTGGATGACTGGACTCGTAGTCCAAGGCCTTACACACGGCCCACTCAGAAACCACTTTTCGGAAGAACTCACAATGTGCGGGGAAGCCCCCACCGCACTCAAGCCGATACACGGCGACTAAATCTAGCCTAACACGGAAGCTTGAAACACATGGGGTCACCCGGATCCCCAAAACCCACGGGCACGCTAATCGAGGTAACACGGTACCTCCAGACACCTAAAAACACGGTCACGGAACCAACATGGTGTCTGGGACACTCACGAGGCCAAAGGTCAACCACTGGGTCACAACCGGGTCGACCGGAGACCAACACGACGCTAAACAGACACAATGAACACAAAAAACTGCCTAGCGATCTACCCCTGGACTGCTAAGCCCCTAGAACACACGAACCCCTAGCGGTCACTTCTCAGACTGCTAGGCAGGGTGGCGGTCTTTTGCCTGACCGCTAGGCAATGCCTAGCGGTCTGTCGCGAGACCGCTACCCCACCGACCTATAATTGACCAAAACAGAAAACGGTCTAGCCCTGACCGCTACCACGAGCCTGGCGGTCTACACCTATACCGCTAAACCCCTCAGGCACTCTATCGCACGATCGCTAAACCAACCGACATAGGGGGACCCTTGGCGGTCTCCAGAGGACCGCTAGGTGGCCTAGCGGTCTCTGGAAGAACTGCTAAGGCGTCCCGAGCTCGAAAACGGCGGGAAACACCAAAAAATCTGATCCACACCCCGATCATCACCTGATGATGGGGAAACAAAGGGGAATCCATCCCCAAGCCTCCTAGCATGATTTTAAACCCTTAGATCGGTCAAAATCTCCGTAAAACGGAAGATCCAGCTCACACCCTAAAATCATATTTTTTCCCCCAAAACGACAATAAACCCACACTCGGCTCGCCACAGCCTTCCAAACTTACAGGAAATGAAATACGCGAGTTGGGGGTCCATCTCCCTACCTCCACCGTAGATTTCACGCCCCGAGGACGCCGATCCGCAAAGAAACACCGTTTAAACCCTCGCCGATTCACGAACGTACCACCGAGCTTTCACGCGCCACCGGCCCTCGATCCTCGACCCGTTCCTCATTCCTCGCCTCCCACCATCGCCGCCTCGCCCTCCTCCGCCACCGTCGGCCACCCGGGGAGAAGGGGAGAGAAAGAGATGAGAGAGAGAGAGAGAGAATGAGAGAATGGGGAGAGAGAGGAAAAAGGTGGTTATTTATAGGAAAATCCAGAAATTCTGGAAAATACTGAAAATAGGGAAAAATACTCCCCGCGATCCTCGGAAAATGCACAACGTCGTGATAACATCCCGGAGTCAGAGAACGCAACGGTGCACCCTACACGGGGTTCCAAAGGTCCGACAGGTAAAAACACACGTAAATCGCTAAACTCAACCCGAGACCCACGAAAACGGTCCGAAACCCACGGATCCAGATCCGAGAAATATTTGAAAAACCCGGGGCGTTACACTAGCGGTCTTCACCAGACCGCTAAGGCACCCTAGCGGTCCATCGCGAGACCGCAAGGCTCGAAATGACATAGGGGGGACCCTAGCGGTCTCCACACGACCGCTTAACACCCTAGCGGTCCTTGGAAGGACCGCTAGGCCATCCCGAGCCCGAAAATGGTGAAAATGGCGGGAAAGCCCATTCCACTCCCCGTTCACACCCATGTGAAGGGGAAAACTAGTCCCCAACCTCTCTAGCACCGAGAGGACCCATTTAGATCCCAAAAACGTGATCAAAACTCTAGATAGGGCTCACACCCCAAAAACATGCATTTTCCCCAAAAAGCTCACCACAGCCTACCAAATTCACGGGAAATGAAGTACACGAGCTGATGGTCCATCTCCCTACCTCCACCGAAAATTTGACACGTCGTGGATGCCGATCCGCGAAGAAAACGCCGTTAAAGCTCCACCGGCTCGCGATCCCACGATCCGCCTCCACCATCGTGATCCTCCCTCCATCCTCGCCGCTCCACGCCCCACGATCCTCGCCGCCTCGCCCCCGTCCACCTCTGTCAGCCGCCAGAGAAGAGAGGGAGAGAGGAGATAGCGTGGGAAGAGAGAGGGAGGAAAGAGAGAAATGAGAGATGGGGAGAGAGAAAAGGAGGTTAATATATATAAAAAATTCAGAAAATCTAGAAAATATCAAAAATTAGGAAAAATACTCCCCATGATCCTCGAAAAATGCACAACACAGTGGTAACGTCCCAGAGTCAAAGAACGCAACTGTTCACCCTACACGAGGTTCCGAAGGTCTGACAGACAAAAACACACGTAACCGTTAAACTCAATCCGGGACCCACAAAAGCGATCCGAAACCCACGGATCTTGATCCGATAAATATCCGAAAAATCCAGGGCGTTACAGCCCTCCCCCCTTAAACAAATTTCATCCTCGAAATTCAAGACTAACACCAAGTCACAGGGGGCGAACATCGAACCAACTGACAACGCTATCAGGGCCCCAGTACAGAAACCTCCATTCTCACGAAAACACAGATCCTGAGGGATACTGCCAGACCATTATCACTAGCAACACCTCGCTCCTCACACCGCAAACACATCAATCATCAGAGCACGCATAACACAAAAGCACAAGTCTGGTATCACCTCGGTCACAATGAAAACCACTCATGGCACCGCAGCCACCATCTCGCTCACCGAGGAGACACAATCCTCGTCACGAGAAACAGCTACTGATCCATCCTATGGTCGACGGACAATTCATACATCAGCTTCGCAACCATCTGACTGGTTTCACACCCTGCTCAAGAGAACAACCAATACAGAGCCTCCACCAGCTCACACCTGGCAAGCAAAGCTCTCCCAATAGCAATGGACCAACTCTGTCAGAACACAAACTTCGACAAATCCCAGGTCCCATCTGGAAAAGCACCCCACGGAAACGGCCACCAAAGGCCTCACTTGCACACGGCTCTTGCCATTCTCGAGCCACAACAACCAGCATCTTCTGTCTGTGAAAGACCATCCACTGGTCACAAGACATTCCTCAACGGGAAACCTTCGTTGGCCCAACAGGCACGATCCAACTCATGATAGGCCATCCGCTGACTTCCACACAGACCAATGCTACATCCGATCTCGAGCCTCACACCAACTTTACCCTCTCAGGGGAGCACGGCGAAACCACATGACAAGATCTCTCCTCGGCCCTCATGTCACTCGACTCAGACTTACAGGAACATCCTCCCTTGCTGGTCGCAGACCAGAGATCCCATTCCACGTCAACCTCTCTTCAAGGACCTAGCACAGGCATCGTCCACCGTCCTGTCTCATCAAATCCTATCTCATCTCAATTGCTCCAAATGGACACCTATCAATCCTGATCCCGCTCCTACCAAAGAGCCACGGGACACAACCTGAGCAATTCATGGCACGCAACCCTAAGGCAACCAAGTGCCACTTGCTATCACCGCAACCTGGGTGACAACGCCATGACCAATGCACACGGGTCCCCAAACAATACACATCTTACCATGGTCGACCACTCGGTCAACCTGACCAGCCGCTCGTAGCTACCAACTGGGACCCATAATCTCTCAGAAATCACCCCTCCAAAAACACAACCACATCCGCGGACACATCTTCCAACACAAAAATAGGGTACTCATGCGGCACACTCGCCAACATATTTCCACAACTCTCCATCTTGCCAGTGCCATGAACCACATTGCCTCAAGCAACGGCACAGCAACAACACGTCTCACACCGCCGGAGACAATCTCATACAAAGGAACCAATCCTCCGACATTCAACACATCCTCTGAATCCACCCATAGCAACCAACGCTACGTTCTTGGACCTATGGGTTATGGGCCCACCAGGCTTCCGCTGCGCACTCTGATCCACGCGTACAGCCAACACGATGACAACTAGAGATCACCATCCGAACAATCCTCTGCAACTCCGCAGGCTCCGATTCTCAACACATCGAAAATCACAACACCGACGGCAAATTCTCACGAACAACGCCCAACCGGCACTCGTCCTTCTGGAATAGTGCCAACACCCTTACACACCATGGAAATGGGCACGACTTCTCACAGGAAACACAGGACTCATCTAGCACAAACTTCAAGGAACACAAAGGGAAGGCCAACCAATCCAAGCACATGATGCAAGATGACGAACCTTAACCAAACACGATCTCCTCCAACCAAGGGAAAAACTTAATATACCTCCGACCAACGGAAGGTCTCCACGCTCGACCTGACCTCGAACCTTGCACATGCTGGGAACAGTAGCTTCCAGCACCAAGAAAACCATCACTTCATCATGCCAGCACCTCCGACAACACTCGCCCAGTGTCTCGTCGGACCACATTCACTGCATGTCGTGATGCACCACCGCTGTAATTCCTCAAACTGCAACATGCCACGCCATGAGCCGCAACACGAGCCATAATCGGCAACCGCCAATGCTCATCCTCGAGTCTCGAATTCACCGCGGAACCTTCACATCTCAAGCCAAACCAAGGGCGAACACAACACATTCACACACAAGAGTGCAGGAGCAAGAACTTACTGGGACAACTCTGCCCGGTCCTGCCTCAAAATCCATGAAAATAATCAGGACTGACACGTCACTTCTGACGCCGCAGAGCACGACGAGGACATCAGGCTCGATAATCAACAGCTCACCAAGAAGATCCTCCGCTCATCCGAGCACATCTCTCGACTAGAGCACCCGCTCTGCCACCTCAAACCACAATCTCAACGCCTCAGGGGCTGGATAAACCTCAGGTAAGAGTGGCCAAACTCTATAACAGCTTCCTCAGAGCATACTCAGGGCCGCTTAACCATGAACAATCCTCACCAGCCACCTGACCTCGTTGCAGATTCCTCGAACGCCGCACCGTAGTAACACATCTGCCAGCAACCTCCGCCCAACGCAGCACAATCGGGGGCTCTCAACCTGGATCCTTAGACCCCATGCCGGCACTTCGACAAAACAGTAATCACCTCCACAGCGCTAACGCCGCGCACTCAAGCTCTTACGTGAGAAACCAAACAGAAAATAAGCACAAAACCCTATGCCAGCTGCCAACTATACTAGATCTTATGGACTCTGATCACTGCAATATCTCGAATTTCCATGTACGACCACAACCACGCTCTGATACCAACTGTAACGACTCAAGATCCGGATACCGGAAAAGGAACCCGATACCATTCGAATCCTGGCCCGCCGCCCACGAGCCGGGGCTCGGAAGGGCTAAAAAGGAGTGTGGAGGTACAAAGAAATAAGAAATAAAGCAGGACAATTCAATAATTAACAGAAATAAATAAATAACTACAATAGAGTCCAATCTAACAGAAAGTACAGTCTAAGGCAGAAGAATGTACCCAACACCGAGTCAACACTCGGCCCTGTGAATTGGCGACTAAGAACCTCCGTGCAGCACCCTCGAACCACGAGGAAGAACTACTGCACCTGAAAAGTAAGGGTGAACCTCCTATCACTGGCTCAGTATGGATCCCGCGGAATCCCAATTGTAAACAACGGCGGTAACGGAAAACATCAACGACAGCAAGCACAGCAAACCGGTGGCCGGTAAAAATCTCGGCACTATAGCTACTCCGACTGTACCTGAAAACATGCCCCGATCTCACAATCGGGGGACCACCGAACTAACGGGGAAACCTCTGGCTTTGCTACCAGAAGAAGCATCACGACAACGCTGTCGTGGACCTAACACCGTCTCGCTGCGACGCCCTAGGCGGAGATAGAGACACCACAGTAACCAGTACCACGAACATGGACTAGCTCGGGTCGCGCTCGTCAACACGGGTCCGATAGCCCCCAATAAAGTGTGCACACACAGACCATGCGCCCTAGGTTAGATCCTCTAGCCGGTTCTTCCCTCGAAGCCCAGACTCAGGCTGCGCATGGGGGCCCTATGGTAACCAGCCTAAAAACCATCTCTCTCGGGTAAGCCGCTCCACCACTCCCGGGTGGGTCAGCACACACATGCCGTAAGAAGGCTACGACTAGTGGGAGGTCACTAAACGTGAACACGGAAAGCCACTCACGCACCCATCGTGAGTAACACGAAGTAACAGGTGGCACGACGCCACCAGACTCTGGACAGCCCACTAGACCTACTAAATCCGACGGTCCTTGAGTCACAAGACTTGGCTCAAGACCGTCGTACAGGGACAGCTCCACCCCGTCAATCTGCCCTAACCCTAGGGTCAGAAACCTCAGCACGATGACTCACGAGGCAGTTAACGACTGCCGAGACCACTCCCTCAAAAAGGGAACTTAAGAGACCTCTAGCCCCAGGCTGGGTGACTGGACTCATAGTCCAAGGCCATACACATGGCCCACTCGAAAATCGCTTCCCGGAGATACACACGTCGTGCGGGGACTGCCCTCCGCACTCATACCGTTACACGGTGACTAGATCTAGCGATAACATGAAAGCCCGGAACACATGGGGTCACCCGGACCCACCAAACCTACGGACACACTAATCGAGATAACACGATACCTCCGGACACCCCCAAAAGCAAGAACATAGGTCCCATGGTGTCCGGAACATTCACGAGGCCGAAGGTCAACCACTGGGTCACAACCATGTCGACCGGAGACCAACACAACGCGAAACAGACACGGAAAAGGTAAGAAAACAAAAATATGAAATACTGACCTTCATGAAGTTAGTGATTTTGGTGCTTGGAGGCATATGGTACTGCCTAACTCAACCTTCGCTATGGAAATGAAATTTCATGCATTGGCTTATGGCATTAGGTGGTATTGTTCTTATGACAAGAATTGTGTCGGAAAAATCTTGAACTCTTGTTCCTCTACTCCGCTGTGCCAAAATGTCAGAATGGTTATTTGAACAATTCTTGATTGAAACTGCATGTGTGATATCACATTCGAGCTTAACTGCGTTTCTGGTATATCAAATCGTGTAGTGGAAGAGTGGATCACGTCCACTTGGAAGCTTTCACCATGTGTGAGTTGGGTCTTCGGACCTCAAACTCCGCCTTGTACCAGAACTTGGAGAAATCAAATGGTTAACTTGTGATTAGATTGTTTTTCTTCTGAAGACTCAATTAAAAATATGTTTGGCTTGTGGATGATTTTTTGTACTTCTGAAATGCTATTGAAAATCTATTTCTAAAAAGGTTTTCAAAATAAAATGGGTTGCAATACTCATTTCCGATCTTTTATGCACCCTTGTTCTGAAAGGCCTAGTGCTGGAAAATACATGTTGTTCATCTTTCAAAACTTAATGTCCTCTAGTGGAATCTGAAAAATGTTATGAAAATCAAGCTTTCCCATCTTACTTTTACATCTTGCATTCCATTTTCATATAGTTATAGGTTGCATGCATTAGAATTCAATGCATTAGGTGCATTTAGATCATCGAAATGAAAAATTGAAAACTTGTAATTTGCATCCATGCTACATCTTGCACTTTGCATTGCATTTAGGACATTCAAATAAAAATATGAAAATTTGTATTCATAATACATTCTACATTTTACATTGCACATTGCATAACTTTCAATTGTGTGCTTGCATGTTATATATGTTATTCACCCCCATCCTTGGAATTTCTAAGACCTCATAATTCTTGCTAAATAATGTTACATTTAAGTCGTCACTGGAGTGTTTCTTGTCTATACACTCAGGGGGAGTAAAAGATTTGATAAGTGCATCTATTTCGGCTGCACTGTTATGTGTTCATGAAATTTTCGGTATACACGATGAATCAAATTTATACACTTCATGCACAAGATGTGAAAGTGAGTGTTAAGGATAAGGATATAGGAATTTCTTTTCAACACTCTAGAGATATTAAACTTGATGTATGAATGTTAAAGAGGCAATTGAGGGAAAATCTACCTGCCTATTTTTTTTTAAAAAAATCTGAAATGAAGGCAGAGCAATGCTTAGTCTCACTGAGTAAATTGGGCACATGTCACTTGAGACGTGATATGGTTCATTTCAGAAAAGTGTTCTACTATAGTATCTCTACTCAAAATGAAGTGAAATGGTCAATATTCTGAGTAACCGGGGAGTCTGTGTAACGACCCGAGAATCCGGTTATCGGGAAGGCCCGATAACCCGAGACTCGTACCGCCACCTTTGAGCCCGAAGACTCGCAAGGGTTAAAGGAATATTGAGGGATCACCCGATATAGGGTTCACGACTCACCTGAAACACGGTGAAAATGAGCAAGGAATGAGTCTCGGGACAAGACTCAGTAGGGATCACCCGAACCCTACCTCGCAAACGGAGAAACCGCTACACTAGCAGTAAGCGAGTACCTCGGAGAGGGAACCCTGCTGTCTACAAAACTCCGATCTTTCGGCACGAAAACCAACACGCGTGCCACGGAGGAACGACCGGAACACCACGGCTAACACGACAAAACCCGAAGGTCGAAGTCTCAACGACTGACGGTCTGTCATTACCGACTCGACAGGAGTACCTCCCACTAGAAGCAAGGCCGAAAGCGTCCACTGACGTCTTAGTCCGCGCCTCAGGTGTCTCCCTCCGGCCCAGCGGGAACTGAGACACCGTACAAGTAACTACAACAAGTGACTAGCTGGGGTCGCGCCCATCAGCGTGGCTCCAACCGCCCCCAACCACGTGTGCACACACAGACCGTGCGTCCCTTGTCTGGCCCTCTGACCGGTTTTCCCCTCAGTCGGACTCTGGCTGGTAGACGCGGGGCCCGATGGAAACTGGTCCACAAACTGTCTCTAAGGGTAGCCTCTCCACCACTCCCTGGTGGGACCACTCGCGTGTAAGCAGGCTACGACTAGGGGAGGGTCACGACAGAGTAGACTCTCAAGTCAACGGAAAACAACGTCCGCATCCGACGACGTACGGGGACCGCCCCACGTACCAGCACCGTCGCACGGTGACCACGGTCGGAACAGAAACGGGGTTGCAAACCACCCGGGGCAACCCAGAGCCTGACGGTCTACCCTAGACGCGTCACAGGCTCTGACGGTCTAGGCAGGACCGTCACAATCACCTGACGGCCCAACGCAAGGGCGTTACACGCTCGGTGCAAAACAGGGCGTAACGCACCTACCATGGTGCGTTACAGTCTGTGACGCGCCTACCCTGGTGCGTCACAAGACAACAGAGAACAGCTGTGACGCGTGCCACTCGGTGCGTCACAGCGTGTAATGGACCAACCCTGGTGCGTTACAACGTGAGAATGCGTCTGCTCTAACACACCCACATAGGGGCGTCACATGGCTGTGACGCGCCAAGCCAGGTGCGTCACATGCCTTGACCCCCAACGGTCAAAACCAACGGTCGGCAGCCAACGGTCGAATGCCCCTGACGGTCCAACCTAGGTGCGTCACAGCACCGTGGCGGTCTATCGTGGGACCGTCACAGCCCACAGACCCCACTTGGCTGCACTCAGGGCTGTAACGCACCCATCTGGGCGCGTTATGTAGTGTGAGGGTCACTGGAAGGACCGTCACACCGGCCCGAGGGTGAAACGGCGGGAAGCACCCAAAAAAATTGGCCACACCCCCATGCCTCCACCGGAGAGGGGGAAATCAAAGGGGAAGACCCCTGGGGACCCCTAGCATGATTCTAGGCCATCAAAACGTGAAATCATGCATTAAATCCATAGATCGGGTGAGCTCTCCCCAAATCATGGAAAACCCCAAACCCGTAAGAAATCCCATCTCTCGGCCTCCCCTCGGCCTACAAATCGTGGGAAAGGAAGGCTAGAGGCTAGGGAACGTCACCCTACCTCAATCGCGTCCCGAGACGCGCCGGATCGACCACGAATCGCGAAGAATGCTTGAAAACCCTCGTTCTTCCTTGAGCTCCCACGGTCAACGTACGCCTCCACGATCACCTCGCCGTCGCCGTCGTCACCACGCCGTCGCCCACAGTCATCTGCAGCCGGAGGGGCTCACCGCGGTCTCGCCGGACGAAGAAGAGAGGGAGAGAGGGCGTCGCACGGTGGGGGAGAAAGGAGGAAGAAGAAGAAGAAGAAGAGGGTGGGGAAGAGAGAGAAAAGGGGGGGGGGGTATTTATAAGAAAATCTGGAAATTCTAGAAAATATCAAAAAATAGAAAATTACATTTCCGCGATCCCAGGTAAACGGCCCGGTTCACCCGCAACGAGGTTCCGAAGGAATTACCGAAACACACACCGATAATCGAAAAACACGCGCGGAAAAGCCGCGGAACGCCTCCAGGCCTCCGAAACAACTCCGGATCGCGCCGATCCGAACACGAAAGATGTCCGAAATGAAATTTTAGACACAACGGAGCCAGACACTCTGAGAAACCAGATCTGGGACCCACGAAAAGGATCCTAAAGGTATGAGATATTACAGCCCTCCCCGCTTAAAGAATTTCGTCCTCGAAATTGAGGACAACCCAAGGGGAAAGAAGAGGAAGACTCACTCAAACAGGTAAAGGAAGTGCCGACGCATCTCATCCTCACGCTCCCAAGAAGCCTCACCACCAGAGTGCCGCTGCCACACCACCTTAACCAAGGGGATGACCTTGTTCCACAGGCGCTACTCTCACCTATCCTCCACGCAGACCGGAAACTCTGGGAGAGAAAGATCCGGAGTCACCTCGGGCCAAACGGAATCCTCGAGCACATGAGAGTCATTGGGCATATACTTCCGCAACATTGAGACGTGGAACACGTCATGCACCGACGCCAACTCAGGGGGTAACTGCAACCGATAAGTAACCTCACCGATGCGCTCCACAATCACAAAAGGGCCAATATAGCAGGGACTCAGTTTCCCACGCCATCCAAAGCCCATCACCCACTTCATCGGAGAAACTCTCAAGAACACGCGATCACCCATGGCGAACTCGAGGGGCTGCCACCTACGGTCAGCATAGCTCTTCTGCCGACTCTGGGCTGCAACATGTTCCGACGGACCAGGTGTACAACATCTACACACTGCTGCACCAGCTCCGGTCCCGTCAAAACACGCTCACCGACCTCAAACCAATCAAGTAGAGTACGACACAGACGCCCATACAAAGCCTCATAAGGAGCCATGCCGATGCTCGAATGATAGCTGTTGTTATAGGAAAACTCCACCGACGGTAGGTGGTGAATCCAACTCCCCTGTCACTCCCGGTAGCAGGATCTCAGCATGTCCTCCAAAGTCTGAATGGTCCTCTCTGACTGACCATCTGACTGAGGATGATACGCCGAGCTAAAAGCCAAATCCGTGCCAAGCGCTCGTTGGAAACTCCCCCAAAATCCAGAAGTGAGACGCGGATCCCGATCCGACACGATGGAAATGGGAATCCCATGCAACGGGACGATCCGCTCCACATAAAGACGAGCCAACCTGGTCACGCTCCAGCTGACTTTGACCGGTAACAACCGAGTCACCTTCGTCAACATATCCACCAGCAACCAAATATTGTCCTGACCACTCAGAGTCCTCGGCAATCTCACCATGAAATCCATGGTCACGTGGTCCCACTTCCACGCAGGAACATCCAAGGGTTGGAGAGTACCTCCCGGTCGCTGATGCTCCGCCTTCACCTGCTGACAGGTCAGGCACCTGGCCACAAATTCGACAACATCTCTCTTCATGCCAGGCCACCAGAACTGCCTCCGCAAGTTCCGATACATCTTCATCGCACCCGGGTGTACAGTGTACCTGCTCCCATGCGCCTCGCGCAACACTGCACGACGAACCTGCCCCTCAGCTGGGACGTACAGCCTACCACGGAATCTCAAGGCTCCGTCCTCGCTGAGCTCCACATCAGCCAAAGCCAAAATCCGGGGCAACTCAGGGTCCGCATGCTGAGCCTCTGTCACCTGACGGCGGATAGCAGGCGTGACAGTCAGACTCGCAAGCACTGCCAACCCTGGCTCCTGGGGAATCCTGAGCCTGAACGAAACTTCGGGCACTTGTTCCCAGAGCCTCCACTTCCTCAACATCAAGGCACTGACCGCGACCTTCCGACTCAAAGCATCGGCGACGACATTCATCCTGCCCGGCTGATAAGACAGGGTGAAGTCATAATCCTTCATAAACTCCATCCATCGCCTCTGCCTGAGGTTAAGGTCCCTCTGCAAGAACACATACCTCAAACTCTGATGGTCAGTGAACACCTCGAACCTCTCACCGTACAGATAATGCATCCAGATCTTCAGCGTGAAGATCACAGCCACCAACTCCAGGTCATGGGTAGGGTAGTTCTCCTCGTGGGGCTTTAGCTGTCGAGAGGCATAAGCCACCACTCTACCATGTTGCATCAACACATCACCAAATCCGGCCGCAGAAGCATCTGTACACACCACAAAGCCTCCCGATCCAGGAGGTAAAACCAACACCGGAGCCGAGGTGAGCAACCTCTTCCGTTCCTTGAAACTCTGCTCACACTCCTCCGACCAGACGAAAGGCACATCCTTCCGCGTGAGTGTAGTCATCGGGGCCGCAATGCGAGAAAAATTCTGGATAAACCGCCGATAATAGCCCGCAAGCCCCAAGAAACTCCGGATCTCCGTCACAGACCTCAGCCTCGGCCACTGCATTATTACCTCGACCTTGGCGAGGTCCACGGAAATGCCATCACCAGAAATCACGTGCCCCAAAACGTGCACCTCACGAAGCCAGAATTCGCACTTACTAAGCTTTGCATACAACTGGTGATCTCGCAACGTCTGTAGCACCACACCCAAATGGTACGCATGCTCCTCGGCAGACCGCGAATAAACAAGGATGTCGTCCACAAATATGACCACGAACTGGTCCAAATACGGACGAAACACCCTCTGCATCAAGTCCATGAAGGCTGCGGGGGCATTGGTGAGCCGGAACGGCATCACCAAGAACTCATAATACCCGTACCTCGTACTGAACGTAGTCTTCTCCACGTCGGACTCGCGAATCCTCAGCTGATAGTAACCGGACCGCAAATCAATCCGCGAGAACACTCGCGCAGACTGAAGTTGGTCGAACAAATCATCAATCCGCGGCAACAGATACTTGTTCTTAATGGTCACTTCATTCAGCTACCGGTAGTCAATGCACAACCGCAAGCTACCGTCCTTCCTCTTCACAAACAACACGGGTGCACCCCAAGGGGAAAAGCTAGGATGAATGTACCCCTTGGCCAGCAGCTCCTTCAACTGCGCCCTCAACTCCCTCAACTCAGCGGGGGCCATACGGTAGGGAGCCTTCGCCAAAGGTCCCGTACCAGGCACAACCTCGATCATGAAATCAATCTCCCGTTGGGGAGGCAATCCAGGTAAGTCCTCCGGAAAAACATCGGGGAACTCGCACACCACCGGGATGTCCTCGACATCCGGCTCCATCCGGTCAGTCACAACCACGGAGGCGAGAAAACCCTGACAACCCACATCAAGCAACCGACGAGCTTGAATCGTAGAAATAAGAAAGCGGGAAGAGGAATACCTAATACCTTGGAAATAGAAGGTGGGTCCATGAAGTCACCAGAAATAAACCCTATTCGAGCCGCAATCCACCAACGCATGATGTGCCTCGAGCCAATCCATGCCCAAAATCACATCAAAGTCCTGAAGCGGCAACACATAGAGCCTAACCGACAAACTCCGCCCTTCCACCCACACATGAACCTCATCAAAGCAATACAGAGTGATCATAAAATCACCCAAAGGGAACTCTACTGCCAAATCACAAGACAACTGGGTCACCGGATCCTCAATACTCAGCGCGAAATCCTCCGAAACAAACGAGTGAGACGCGCCAGAATCAAACAAAACCCGAGCCGCACAACCCAAAATCTAAACGGTACCTTCCATAAGCTGCGACGTCACTGCCTCTGCCCTGGTCATGTGCGTGATCTGGCCTCGAGCTCTCTGCCTGCCTCCCACACTAGCTAACCTGGGTATTGGTGGATACTGTCCCTGCTACTGCTGTTGCTGCCCCTGCTGCTGGGGAACCTGCTGCTGCTGAGGAAACTGCTGCTGCTGCTGCCTCTGAGGACAGTCACGCGCCATGTGCCCTGGCTGGTCACACCGAAAATAAACAATCGGCGCCGTGCACTGCCTGCCTGGGTGATGCTCGCTACACCGTGGACACGGTCCTCGCGATCCACCCACTGATCCTTGACGATGAAACGGGACCGGCTGCTGTACACTGCCCGATGATGCCTGCCCCTGGTCCTTGTGCTTCTTACGGAAACCCTTCTTAAGGAACTTCTTGACCTTTGAGCCAAAAGACACAGATCTTGTCGCTGACGCTACCGGTGCCGGCGCTCCTGAACCACCCGACGCATGCTGAAAAGAACCATGCTGCTGGGTAATCAACTGCTGGCTGCGACCCGATAAAGACTGCCCCTGGCTAATCGATCCTCGAGTCCTCTGCATATCCATCTCCAAAGAAGCTGCAACACGAGACGCTGTCTCCAGATCAGTGGCCGCATTCACGATCAAATGGTGCCTCAGCTCCTGCCTCAAGCCCTGTACGAACTGTACGGTCTTCACCCTCTCATGCTCCATGATATGAGGTGCATATCGACCCAGCTAAACAAATCGGGCCATGTACTGCAACACGGACATGTCGCCCTGAACCAGCTCCAAAAACTGACGCATCCGCTGCGTAGCGATATACTCTGGACAGTAGTACGCTCGAAAGCACTAACAAAGTCGCCCCATGCAATCTGCTCAAGTGGACAAAGCTGGAAAGACGTCTTCCACTCGGAAGGCCACCACTCCCAAGCCGTACCCTGCAACTGGCTGGAGGCCAACATCACCCTGTCCTCCGCAGTAGTCCGCGTGGAACTGAACACCCGCTCCATCTCATCGAGCCAACTCTGAGACAAATCAGGGTCTGGCTGACCGCCGTAGTAAGGGAGATGAAACTGCATGAATTCCTTCACTGCTCAGCCTGGCCCACCCGTGGTTGATGAGCCCTCACCAGCCTCTCCGCCGAACTACTGCGACATAAGCTGGTACATGCCACGGAAGAAATCCTCTGCCCCCGGAAACCTCGCAGTATCCACTGCCTCGGCGGCCCCCGGTGGCACTCTACTATGCTCCTCCTGATCTTGTTGAACCCCCTGCTGGATCTCCTGACCTCCAGCCGACTATCCCTGCTGAGAGCAAGTGCTCCACCTCGGCGCCATGCTCGCTCCTGAAGCAAAAGACAGAAAACATGGAAATAACAATGTCAATAAAAACACACGATGCCCGATGCCAGCGTCAACCATATATCATCGATGTGGACTAGTGGACCACTACAATTACTTATGATTCTCGTATAATCCCACAACCGTGCTCTGATACCAGCTGTAACGACCCGAGAATCGATTACCGAGAAGACCCGATAACCCGAGACTCGTACCGCCACCTACGAGCCCGAAGACTCGGAAGGGTTAAAGGAATGGTGTGGAGACTACACAAGTATCACAAATAATTGCAGAAATGAACAGTTGCATTATTAAGCAGAAATAAATTAACAGTTTATATGATACATGGTTAACAAGATAACAATAAAATAACAATAGCAGTAGTCCACAACTAGTACAGAGACAAGAAAGAAAAGTACAGCCACACGGGACATCCCCCAGCTCTGACCTCTGGCACTAACGCTGGGCACCTGAACCATGCTGAGCCTTAGACGCGCTCCCCTGAGGCCGCGACTCACCTGAAACACTATGAAAACAAGCAGGGAATGAGTCTCGGGACAAGACTCAGTAGGGATCACCCGAACCCTACCTCACAAACGGAGAAACCGCTACGCTAGCAGTAAGCGAGTATCTCGGAGAGGGAACCCTACTGTCTACAAAACTCTGATCTTCCGGCACGAAAACCAACACGCGTGCCACGGAGGAACGATGGAACACCACGGCTAACATGACAAAACCCGAAGGTCAAAGTCTCAACGACTAACGGTCTGTCACTACCGACTCGACAGGAGTACCTCCCACTAGAAGCAAGGCCGAAAGCGTCCACTGACGTCTTAGTCCGCGCCTCAGGTGTCTCCCTCCGGCCCAGCGGGAACTGAGACACCGTACAAGTAACTACAAACAAGTGACTAGCTGGGGTCGCGCCCATCAGCGTGGGTCCAACCGCCCCCAACCACGTGTGCACACACAGACTGTGCGTCCCTGGTCTGGCCCTCTGACCGATTTTCCCCTCAGTCGGACTCTGGCTGGTAGACGCGGGGCCCGACTGAAAATTGGTCCACAAACAGTCTCTAAGGGTAGCCTCTCCACCACTCCCTGGTGGGACCACTTGCGTGTAAGCAGACTACGACTAGTGGAGGGTCACTACGGAGTAGACTCTCAAGTCAACGGAAAACAACATCCGCATCTGACGACGTACGGGGACCGCCCCACGTACCAGCACCGTCGCACGGTGATCACGGTCGGAACAGAAACGGGGTTGCAAACCACCCGGGGCAACCCAGAGCCTGACGGTCTACCCTAGACGCGTCACAGGCTCTGACGGTCTAGGCAGGACCGTCACAATCACCTGACGGCCCAACGTAGGGGCGTCACACGCTCGGTGCAAAACATGGCGTAACGCACCTACCATGGTGCGTTACAGTCTGTGACGCGCCTACCCAGGCGCGTCACAAGACAACAGAGAACAGCTGTGACGCGTGCCACTCGGTGCGTCACATCGTGTAATGGACCAACCCTGGTGCGTTACAACGTGGGAATGCGTCTGCTCTTACGCACCCACATAGGGGCGTCACATGGCTGTGACGCGCCAAGCCAGGTGCGTCACATGCCTTGACCCCTAACGGTCAAAACCAACGGTCGGAAGCCAACGGTCGAACGCCCCTAACGGTCCCACCTAGGTGCGTCACAGCACCGCGGCGATCTATCGTGGGACCGTTACAGCCCACAGACCCCACTTGGCTGCACTTAGGGCTATAACGCACCCATCTGGGCGCGTTACGTAGTGTGACGATAACTGGAAAACGGCGAGAAATGCCCAAAAAAATTGGCCACGCCCCCATGCCTCCACCGGAGAGGGGGAAATCAAAGGGGAAGACCCCTGGGGACCCCTAGCATGATTCTAGGCCATCAAAACGCAAAATCATGCATCAAATCCATAGATCGGGCGAGCTCTCCCCAAATCATGGAAAACCCCAAACCCGCAAGAAATCCCATCTCTCGGCCTCCCCTCGGCCTACAAATCGCGGGAAAGGAAGGCTAGAGGCTAGGGAACGTCACCCTACCTCAATCGCGTCCCGAGACGGGCCGGATCGACCACGAATCACGAAGAATGCTCGAAAACCCTCGTTCTGCCTTGAGCTCCCACGGTCAACGTACGCCTCTACGATCACCTCGCCATCGTCACCACACCGTCGCCCACAGCCGTCTGCGGCCGGAGGGGCTCACCGCTGTCTCACCGGACGAAGAAGAGAGGGAGAGAGGGTGTCGCACGGTGGGGGAGAAAGGAGGAAGAAGAAGAAGAAGAAGAAGAAGAGGGTGGGGAAGAGAGAGAAAATGGGGGGTATTTAGAGGAAAATCCAGAAATTCTGGAAATTATCAAAAAATAGAAAATTACATTTCCTCGATCCTCGGAACGCACTGATCGCAACGGTACCACTCTCGCCCAGGTGAACGGCCCGGTTCACCCACAACAAGGTTTCGAAGGAATTACCGAAACACACACCGGTAATCGGAAAACACGCGCGAAAAAGCCGTGGAACGCTTCCGGGCCTCCGAAACAACTCCGGATCGCACCGATCCGAACACGAAAGATGTCTGAAACAAAATTTCAGACACAACAGAGTCGAACACTCCGAGAAATCAGATGTGGGACCCACAAAAAAGATCCGAAAGGTCCATGATATTACAGTTTGGCATGAGCTCCATGTGTCTACTCTTGTCAAAAGGAGTATTTGAACTTGATCACTCTTGCAAAATTTTATTTGTCATTGTGAAAATTTTTTGAATTGAAAAATTCTTTGTGGCAGAGCGTAGCCTCCAATACACTGTTCTCATAAATTGAAGTGCATTATGTAAAATATCTCTTAGTGTTGATCAGAAAATCTGAATATCCATATTACAACAATCTATTTTCATGTTATTTACTTACACACATGAAATTTGATTTAGTATGTATTCAGAAAATTGATTGACTGCTTTGACTATTGCATAACTCTTCTGTGTGATTGCATAATCTCTTAAGTATTATACTTGAACATTCTGGATGTATTGACTCACCGGCACTTTTCGTACACCTATTCCATCTCTTTAAATAAAGAGGGGGAGCTATGTTGCATTTATATATACGTATCTATTTGGCTGCATTGCATGCATTTATGTGTTCTCTTTTGTGAGCATCCAGCTTTATGCATTTTAATAGAAAACTGAAAATCTAAAAATCTAAAAATAAAAGAAAAATCTTGCCTTTGCCTTGCCATTGCATCTTGTGAAAATCTGAAATGCGCTTTAGGCTTTCAGTGGTATTAACTACACACCTATCATCTCCATTACCGACAATTGGAATCACAAGAATCAACTCATTTTGATCATCTTATCTTTGCTTTGCTATTGCCTCATTTGAACCTTTGAAGTGAGCTCTCATTGATTCATGAATCTGCTTTGCTGAAATTTGAACTTCCTTGCCTTCCTCCCACTTTTTGATTATGTCAAAGGGGGAGAAGAATGTGAAAGTCTATGATCTGTCTAAGAATGTGAAAGTCTATGATCTGTCTAAGTCAGCCAGTCACAAAGTTTGTCATCAAAAAAAAGGGGGAGATTGATCTGTGCCTTGCATAATGTTTATGTTTTTGATGATAACTAAACTTTGTCTTTGATGATAACTAAACCTTGTGTATGCTTGCATATGCTTTTGATGATTGTGTGCACTCATGATATTTGCTATGCTTGTACGTGTTTCATATGGGCAACTGTGCTATTGATGTTCAACAATGGTCGAGACTGTAAATGGTTTAAATACAATCTAGCTCATGTCTTGATTGAACCTTGAGAAGAATGTTCAAATTGTAATGTGATTTACATGCATTTCCGTCATGCATTTTGAGACATGTTGGTTGATTGCATGACTATTTGGAGTTAGTTTTAGGTTGAATAAAACTTGGGTTGTCAAGAGGCTTCAAAGCCTTTTATGATTGAATAAGTCTTTGTGCAACTCATGATGTATTGACTTGACTATCTTGAATTGTAGGATCAAATCTCATGACGGTCGCTTGGAAGGTAAAACAAATGCGTGGACAAGCACCTTGCTTTCTACAATCTGAAATAGGTGGTATATGTCATGTCTAATCTGTCAAGAACTATTGATAAGATTTTTACTTTGTCATAACATCGATCTCACAATGTGCACTTCACGTAGCCTTCCTTAATACAGTTCATTCATGGCTTTTGAGGCTCACAATGTCCTTAAGAATTTCACATAGAGTTTGGCAGAGATCATTCACTGTGTACAACCTCATACTCATTCGCTCTTGTTGTTTGGGTGTAAGACTTGTGTTTTCAAGGGCTACAATGCATATCATTCATATTAATCTTGGTGGCATGTGTGTGTGATGCTCGAGTCTCATGGTTTGCTGTGAGTGGAAGATCCGATGGATGCTGGGTTTTCACAAATGAAAGTCTCTTTTGAGTTCATCTCAGTTTGAACATAACTTCATTTGATGTTTTGTCAATGGTCATGATGTGCTTAAAATATTTACATTAATCTTGGTGAAATTGGTTTCTTGATGCCCATCTAATGTGTGAAATGGATTCATCTTCGGTCAATGGATTGAAGGATGCTAAAAGGTTTTCATACTTACCTCTTACTCGTTCTTAATGTTTTGTATGAAGCTCAAGCATTTATCATATGGATTATTGAGCTAAATTTTTAATCATTTCTCTATGATTTTGCAGGTCAAAATACTCAGTACAAACCCTCCAAGTTCATAGGAGTTTGATGCCACAAACTTGAATGGGTTTCTAATGGGGTTAAGGGTCTGAACGATTGCAAATCTGGAAGTTTCCATATTTCGGTCGACCGCCCCTGGGGTTTCGGTCGACCGAAATTCTCAGAAACGGCTGCTTTCTATCTGTAAATTTCTGGTCGACCGCCCACCCCGTGTAGGTCGACCGGCACCGGCGAAATCCAAAAAATGTATTTCCGAAACCCATCTAAACCAAATCAACTTGAGCCTAACCTTTTGTTCTTTTGTCCTTTTGTCCCTGGGTTGGTGGTAGACTTATTAGGGGTCTTTAGGAGGATTCTAGAAGGGTTAGACTTGTCTTTTGGTTCCTCCCATATATGTATATGTGTGACCTACGATTTTGTCAAGGAGAGAACCCTAATGAGCTTATTGTTCCATCTTAAAGGTGAAGAAGAAAGAAGAGAAGTGGAGCTACAAGAGAAGGTCTGATTTCATCTCCTTCAAGCCATCTTTGGAGTTCCTGGAAGAAGAAGAAAAGGATCGGATCGACGAGAGGAACACGAGAACGCAAGAATCGTCTTCAATCGAATCCGAGAATCAAGCATCAATATCCATTGGCTTGGGAAATCGAAGGGGGAACAACTTCTACATCTTATTCCTATCAATTTGTGATGTTTCTCAAGGGTTTTATTTAGATCTGAGCATATCTTCAGTATTTGTGTTTATTTCCTTAACTCATAGAGATATTCGTGTGTGTGTGACCGTCTGCGTACGGTCGTGTGCTTTCGGTGTTGCGGTTGTTGCAGCGTGATTGTGTGTGTATTGCTTGATTCACGATCCAGCACGTTTGTATGTGTCGTTGTGATGCATTTGTTGCGGCAAGTCTATGTGCATTGTGATCCGGTGTTGGATCGTATTGGAGACTCCGTCTCCGTGTTTGTGTGTAAGTTGGGGCGCGTCTCCGTGTGTCTGTGTAGGCGTCGTCTTGCGTGTGTGTTGGAGCGTTGCTCTGTATTGGGGATTTATCCCCATGTGTGTTGGAGCCGTGCTCCGTGTTTTGGGACACTTCCCCGTGCTAGTTTCTCTAGCGAGTGAATCCTTACCGGTTTGGTAAGGGGTGGATGTAGGGAGCCCATCGTGGTCCCGAACCACCTTAAAAATCCATGTGTCCAGTGGTTTGTTTTGTGGTTTGTATATTTGCGGGATTGTAATATTAACGTTGTTTATCTTGATCATGTGTGAACGGCGAGATTGAGAGAACTTGTTTATCCTTGCTTAGTTTATTTCTATCAATCTCGTTAAACATGTTAATTCCAATGCATAAGTTTTAATTTGCCATATCGCGTAGGAGACAATTCAACCCCCCCTTCTTGTCCGCTTGTCTACCCCCAGGACCAACAATTGGTATCAGAGCTAAGACTCTATTTTTTCATAGATCTAACGATCTAGGGCAAGATCCAGATCATGGCAACCAAAGTTTTCACTATGTATTCTCCACCTGTGTTTGATGGTTCTAACTTCGATTTGTGGTTAGGAAGAATGTGTAGTCGTGTTAACTCATATGACCCTAAGCTATGGAAGCTTATCTCACATGATCATTATGAGTTGCCTGAAGGCGAATCAGTCTGGACTGCAGATTATGATACTAAACATGATCAAAACTGCTTAGTTCTAAGTTTGCTTATTGTCGTAGTTGATGTTAATAGTTTTCCCTTTGCTTCTAGTTGCAGCTCCGCAAAGGACATACTAGATGGCTTGGTTGGCTTCCATGAGAAGAATGGGAACAAATGTCTTATGGCAGGTATGAGTGATCATGGCAGTGATCAGCAGAATGGATCACCCCCGGACTTAAATTCAGATTCTGAAAATATATCTCTTGATGAGCTAGTGGATGCATACAGTGAACTTGCAAGAAAATATAAGAGGCTAAAATCTGAGAATAAAAAGTTAAAAAAGAAGGTTGAACAAAATAATTGTGATTCCTCCTGTAAAAAATGCTCACATTTAGAGGAATTGATTGAGGCTCATGTATTTGATATTGAATTTCATAAAGATCAGATTTGCTCCTTAAGAAATGAAAACAATGAGATGAAAGCAAAAGTAAACTCAATGGCCAATGATCAAATCTTGATAAATGAACTCATTCATGATGAACAGTTTACAAAAGAAAATGAGAAACTAAAGGAATTGAACACGGCCATTTCTGAAAGACTGTTGGTTCTAGAAAAAGGAAAATCTGTGGTTGCAAGTGAATGTGAAAATGTGGATGAATTAAAGCAAGAAGTAGAATGCCTTAAGACTACCAATGCAGTATTGAATGTCAACCTTTCTACTTGTGAAGAAGAACTTGCCAATACTGAATTGCATATCACATCTTTAAAAAGTGAAATCTAGGACTTGCATAATTCATTGTCTAGATTTGTGGATGGTCAAAATAATCTGGATAAACTTTTAGGTATGAAAGTCAATTTTCAAATAGAAGGGCTTGACTATAATCCTGTAAAGAAGAAGCTTTTTTCAAATAAGTTAACTAGTTCTTTTGTTCATAGTTCAAATATAGCCAGTACCTCTACTTCACTCCCAAAGCAGTCTTCTGTCCAAGTGATTCAAAAAGAAAATAAAAATCAGAAAATCAATTTGCATCAAAAATCTAAAAATGCTGCTAGCACCACTATGCATGTCAAACACACCTTTGTCACACACACACATCCACCTAGAAAGAAAATCTCATATTTTTATTGTGGAAGACATGGACATGCCATGCATGATTGCTTTACAATGAAGAATGATGATTTAGAAGCATGCAGGAAAAGAATGAACAATGGAAAATGCAAGGGTAGGTCGACGCATCTCAAGGCTAAACAACACTACCAACCTATGGTGTCAACACATCATGTGTTCTGGACCTATTATCCTCAGCCAAAACCAAGGGAAGGTCAACCTAGGATCTCTAATGTGTTTAACACACCTCTTGCCAATTTGAAACAATATTTGAACAAAAAATCACATGCTTCAAAAAATCCTCACGCTTTCAAGTATTCAAAGTCATGCTGTAATTATTGTGGTAAATCTGGACATACGATGCATGATTATTTTCTGATGAAAAATGATGATTTGAATGTTGTCAAAAATTAGAAACCACATGCCAATGTTGCTGCTAACCCACAAGGACCCAAAAAGATTTGGGTACCAAAGAATGCCAAATGAGAAATCTGTTTTGCAGGTGTGCCTTGGAAATATGAAGCGTGAAACATGTTTTCAGTCAAGAAGGTAAGGCACACGGGCCAAAGTGGCATAAGTCAGGTTAAAAGAAAAATAAAAACAAAATGAAATCTGAATGCTCAGGTGATATCCCTCTCACTTCTCTAGAAAATGTGCTATGCCTTGATTTGCTTTGTGCTGAATCTTATGTAATAATGCAAATGTTGTGTATGCATTCCACTCATAGCTGTTTGCATATCTTTGAGTATATCACTTGTCATACAACATCTTGTTCAAGGGGAGCTTGTTGAATGAGAACTTTGTTGCAGGGTTGCCTTGAGGTCAAGTGGAATGCTTGGAAGATGATGTATGCTCAAGGCACAGGTATTGAAAATAAATTTCTGACTTCTTTTTGAGAAACAGCTTAGAAGATGATGTATGCTCAAGGCACAGGTATTGAAAATAAATTTCTGAGTTCTTTTTGAGAAACACAAATTTACTTTAACCGAAACTCCATTAATAAAAATTTCAAAAAAAAACTAGTTTTGTTATTAGAATGCATTACATCGTTCATGAATCACAAGTGCATGATTGCATTTCATGAAAATGAATATTCATCCATCTGATGATCATTGCATGACTTCATGGTATATTAAATGGTGACCTGAGGAAGGGCATGTCATTCCTGACAGAAATATATCACCATGCGTGAGAATGTGCCTCCGCCTAGTACCATGAGTCACTTACTCTTTAAGTCATTAAATGTATACATATTCAAAGAACTGCATACATTGAGTCTGCATAAACTCTCATGCACTCTCTTGCATAAATTTGGAAAAACTTGCTTCTCATACTAGAATGTATTGCATCTTTCATCATTGAATCATTGCATCTCATGCATATTGTAAAACTTCCATCTCATATTAGAATGCACATCCATTCTCATGCATATATATTGTTGATGAAACTTGATATTTGCATATGTAAGACTGTGGAATGCACCTCTCAAAGGTGCTGTTGAACTCCAGGGATCCAAGAAAGTTTGGATACCAAAATCTACAAAATGAGAACTTTGATTACAGGAGTGACTTGAGGGCAAATGAAGAAATTGAGAAAAACAAAGGATTCTCAAGGCAAAGGTAAGAAAACAAAAATCTGAAATACTGACCTTCATAAGATTAGTGATTTTGATGCTTGAAGGCATATGGTACTGCATGCTGAACTAAGGTAACTCAACCTTCGCTGTGGAAATGAAATTTCATGCATTGGCTTATGGCATTAGGTGGTATTGTTCTTATGACAAGAATTGTGTCAGAAAAATCTTGAACTCTTGTTCCTCTATTCTACTGTGCCAAAAATGTCAAAATGGTTATTTGAACAATTCTTTATTGAAACTGCATGTGTGATATCACATTCGAGCTTAACTGCATTTCTATAATATCAAATCGTGTTAGTAGAAGGGTGGATCACGTCCACTTGGAAGCTTTCACCATGTGTGAGTAGGGTCTTCGGACCTCAAACTCCGCCTTGTACCAGAACTTAGAGAAATCAAATGGCTAACTTGTGATTGGATTATTTTTCTTCTGAAGACTCAATGAAAAATCTGTTTAGCTTGTGGATGATTTTTTGTACTTCTAAAATGCTATTGAAAATCTATTTTTGAAATTTTTTGAAAATAAAATGGGTTGTATTACTCATTTCCGATCTTTTATGCACCATTGTTCTGAAAGGCCTAGTGCTGAAAAATGCTTGTTGTTCATCTTTCAAAACTGAATATCCTCTAGTGGAATCTGAAAAATGTTATGAAAATCAAATTTTCCCATCTTGCTTTTACATCTTGCATTCTATTCTCATATAGTTATAGGTTGCATGCATTAGAATTCAATGCGTTAGGTGCATTTAGATCATCCAAATGAAAAACTGAAAACTTGTAATTTGTATCCATGCTACGTCTTGCACTTTGCATTGCATTTAGGACATTCAAATAAAAATTTAAAATTTTGCATTCATAATGCATTCTGCATTTTATATTGCACATTGCATAACTTTCAATTGTGTGCTTGCATGTTATATATGTTATTCACTCCCATCCTTGGAATTTCTAAGACCTCATAATTCTTGCTAAATAATGTTACATTTGAGTCGTCACTGGAGTGTTTCTTGTCTATACACTCAGGGAGAGTAAAAGATTTGATAAGTGCATCTATTTCAGGGGAGTTACACTATTATGTGTTCATGAAATTTTCGGTATATATGATGAATCAAATTTATACACTTCATGCACAAGATGTGAAAGTGAGTGTTAAGGATAAGGATATAATAATTTCTTTTCAACACTCTAGAGATATTAAACTTATTGCATGAATGTTAAAGAGGCAGTTGAGGAAAAAGCTGCCTGCCTATTTTTTTTTAAATAAAATATGAAATGATGGCAGAGCAATGCTTAGTTTCACTGAGTAAATTGGGCAGATGCCACCTGAGATGTGATGTGGTTCATTTCATAAAAGTGTTCTACTATAATATCTCTGCTCAAAATGAAGTAAAATTGTCAATATTCTGAGTAACCGGGGAGTCTGGCATGAACTCCATGTGTCTACTCGCGTAAAAAGGAATATTTGAACTTGATCACTCTTGCAAAATTCTGTTTGTCATTGTGAAAAGTTTTTGAATTGAAAAATTATTTGTGACAGAGCGTAGCCTCCAATACGCTGTTCTCATAAATTGAAGTACATTCTGTAAAATCTCTCTTAGTATTGATCAGAAAATCTAAATATCCATATTGCAACAATCTATTTTCATGTTATTCACTTACACACATGAAAATTTGATTTAGTATGTATTCAGAAAATTGATTGACTGCTTTGACTATTGCATAACTCTTCTGTGTGATTGCACAATCTCTTAAGTGTTATACTTGAACATTCTGGATGTATTGACTCACCTGCACTTTTCGTACACCTATTTCATCTCTTTAAATAAAGAGGGGGAGCTATGTTGCATGTATATATACGTATCTGTTTGACTACATTGCATGCATTTATGTGTTCTCTTTTGTTAGCATCCAGCTTTATGCATTTTAATAGAAAACTGAAAATCTAAAAATCTAAAAATCAAAGAAAAATCTTACCTTTGCCTTGCCATTGCATCTTGTGAAAATCTGAAATGGGCTTCAGGCTTTCAGTGGTATTATCTACACACCTATCATCTCCGTCACCAATAATTGGAATCACAAGAATCAACACGTTTTGATCATCTTATCTTGGCTTTGTTATTACCTTATTTGAATATGTGAAGTGAGCTCTTATTGATTCATGAATCTGCTTTGCTAAAATTTGAACTTCCTTGCCTTCCTCCCACTTTTTGATTATGTCAAAGGGGGAGAAGAATGTGAAAGTCTATGATCTGTCTAAGAATGTGAAAGTCTATGATCTATCTAAGTCAACCAGTCGCAAAGTTTGTCATCATCAAAAAGGGGGAGATTGATGTGTGTCTTGCATAATGTTTATATTTTTGATGATAACTAAACTTTATATTTGATGACAACTAAACCTTGTGTATGCTTGCATATGCTTTTGATGATTGTGTGCACTCATGATATTTGCTATGCTTGCATGTGTTTCATATGGGCAACTGTGCTATTGAAGTTCAACAATGGTCGAGACTGTAAATGGTTTAAATGCAATCTAGCTCATGTCTTGATTGAACCTTGAAAAGAATGTTCAAATTGTTAATGTGATTTACATGCATTTCCGTCATGTATTTTGAGACATGTTGGTTGATTGCATGACTATTTGGAGTTGGTTTTAGGTTGAAGAAAACTTGGATTGTCAAGAGGCTTCAAAGCCTTTTATGATTGAATAAGTCTTTGTGCAACTCATGATGTATTGACTTGACTATCTTGAATTGTAAGATCAAATCTCATGACGGTCGCTTGGAAGGTAAAACAAATGTGTGGACAAGCACCTTGCTTTCTACAATCTGAAATAGGTGGTATATGTCATGTCTAATCTGTCAAGAACCATTGGTAAGATTTTTGCTTTGTCATAACATTGATCTCAGCATGTGCAGTTCACGTAGCCTTCCTTAATACAATTCATTCATTGCTTTTGAGGCTCACAATGTCCTTAAGAATTTCACATACATTTTGGTAGAGATCATTCATTGTGTACAACCTCATAGTCATTAGCTCTTGTTGTTTGGGTGTAAGACTTGTGTTTTCAAGGGCTACAATGCATATCATTCATATTAATCTTGGTGGCATGTGTGTGTGATGCTCGAGTCTCATGGTTTGCTGTGAGTGGAAGATCCGATAGATGCTGGGTTTTCACAAATGAAAGTCTCTTTTGAGTTCATCTCAGTTTGAACATAACTTCATTTGATGTTTTGTCAATGGTCATGATGTGCTTAAAATATTTACATTAATCTTGGTTAAATTGGTTTCTTGATGCCCATCTAATGTGTGAAATGGATTCATCTTCGGTCAATGGATTGAAGGATGCTAAAAGGGTTTTCATACTTATCTCTTACTCGTTCTTAATGTTTTGTATGAAGCTCATGTATTTATCATATGGATTATTGAGCTAAATTTCTAATCATTTCTCTATGGTTTTGCAGGTCAAAATACTCAGTACAAACCCTCCAAGTTCAAAGGAGTTTGATGCCACAAACTTGAATGGGTTGCTAATGGGGTTAAGGGTCTGAACGATTGCAAATCTGGAATTTCCCATATTTCGGTCGACCGCCCCTGGGGTTTCGGTCGACCGAAATTCCCAGAAAGGGATGCTTTCTATCTGTAAATTTCCGGTCGACCGCCCACCCCGTGTAGGTCGACCGGCACCGGCAAAATCCAAAAAACGTGGTTCCGAAACCCATCTAAACCAAGTCAACTTGTGCCTAACCTTTTGTTCTTTTGTCTCTGGGTTGGTGGTAGACTTATTAGGGGTCTTTAGGAGGATTCTAGAAGGGTTAGACTTGTCTTTTGGTTCCTCCCATATATGTATATGTGTGACCTACGATTTTGTCAAGGAGAGAACCCTAATGAGCTTATTGTTTCATCTTGCAGGTGAAGAAGAAAGAAGAGAAGTGGAGCTACAAGAGAATGTCTGATTTCATCTCCTTCAAGCCATCTTTGGAGTTCCTGGAAGAAGAAGAAAAGGATCGGATCGACGAGAGGAACACGAGAACGCAAGAATCGTCTTCAACCGAATCCGAGAATCAAGCATCAACATCCATTGGCTTGGGAAATTGTAGGGGGAACAACTTCTACATCTTATTCCTATCAATTTGTGATGTTTCTCAGGGGTTTTATTTAGATCTGAGCATATCTTCAGTATTTGTGTTTATTTCCTTAACTCCTAGAGATATTCGTGTGTGTGTGACCGGCTGCGTACGGTCGTGTGCTTTCGGTGCTGCGGTTGTTGCAGCGTGATTGTGTGTGTATTGCTGGATTCACGATCCAGCGCGTTTGTATGTGTCATTGTGTTGCATTTGTTGCGGCAAGTCTTTGTGCATTGTGATCCGGTGTCGGATCGTGTTGGAGACTCCGTCTCTGTGTTTGTGTGTGTGTTGGGGCGCGTCCCCGTGTGTGTGTAGGCATCATCCTGCGTGTGTGTTGGAGCGTTGCTCCGTATTGGGGATTTATCCCCGTGTGTGTTAGAGCCTTGCTCCATGTTTGGGGAGACTTCCCCGTGCTGGTTTGTCTAGCGAGTGAATCCTTACCGGTTTGGTAAGGGGTGGATGTAGGGAGCCCGTCGTGGTCTCGAACCACCTTAAAAATCCCTATGTCCAGTGGTTTATTTTGTGGTGTGTATATTTGTGGGATTGTAATATTAACGTTGTTTATCTCGATCGTGTGTGAATGGCGAGATTGAGAGAACTTGTTTATCCATGCTTAGTTTATTTCTATCAATCTCGTTAAACTTGTTAATTCCGCTGCATAAGTTTTAATTTGCTATATCACGTAGGGGACAATTCAACCCCCCCTTCTTGTTCGCTTGCCTACTCCCGAGATCAACATCACAGTCTAAGGCCATACACATGACCCACTCGAAAACCGCTTCCCGGAGAAACACACGTCGTGCGGGGATAGCCTTCCGCACTCATACCGTTACACGGTGACTTGATCTAGCGAGAACACGAAAGGCCGGAACACATGGGGTCACCCGGACCCACCAAAGCTACGGGCATGCTAATCGAGATAACACGATGCCTCTGGACACCCCCAAAAGCACGAACACAGGTCCCATAGTGTTCGGGACATTCACGAGGCTGAAGGTCGACCACTGGATCACAACCGGGTCGACCGAAGACCAACACAACGCAAAACAGACACGCCGAGCACGAGGAACTACCTGGCGGTCCTCTCTGGACACTAAGGGAGCCTAGCAGTCGCCTCTGGACCGTAAGGCCCCTCCCACCGGTCCAGCCAGGACCGCAAGGGCCGACGACGAACCAAAACCCCAAACGGTCACTCCCGGACCGCCAAGCAGGGTGGCAACTACCCCACTAACCTCAACGACCAAAACACTGTCAAACGGTCACCCCTAGACCGCAAAGCAGAGCCTAGCGGTCTTCGCCAGACCGCTAAGGCACCCTGGCAGTCCATCGCGAGACTGCAAGGCTCAAACCGACATAGGGGGGACCCTAGCGGTCTCCACACGACAAATTAACACCCTAGCGGTCCCTGGAAGGGCCGCTAGGCTGTCCCGAGCCCGAAAATGGCGAAAACGGCGGGAAAGCCCATTCCACGCCCCGTTCTCACCAATGTGAAGGGGAAAATAAAGGGAAACTAGTCCCCAACCTCTCTAGCACCAAGAGGACCCATTTAGATCCCAAAAATGTGATCAAAACTCTAGATCGGGCTCACACCCCAAAAACATGAATTTTCCCCAAAAAGCTCAAATAAGCCCGCTCGGCTCACCACGGCCTACCAAAATCACGGGAAATGAAGTACACGAGCTGCGGGTCCATCTCCCTATCTCCACCAAAGATTTGACGCGCAGTGGACGCCGATCCGCGAAGAAAATGCCGATAAAGCTCCGTCGGCTCGTGATCCCACAAACTGCCTCCACCATCGCGATCCTCGCTCCATCCTCGCCACTCCACGTCCCACGATCCTCGCCGCCTCGCCCCCGTCCACCTCCATCGGCTGTCGGAGAAGAGAGGGAGAGAGGAGAGATCGTGGGAAGAGAGAGGGAGGGAAGAGAGAAATGAGAGATGGGGACAGAGAAAAGGAGGTTAATATATATAGAAAATCTAGAAATTCTGGAAAATAACAAAAATTAGGAAAAATATTCCCCATGATACTTGAAAAATGCACAACGCAGTGGTAACGTCTCGGAGTCGGAGAACGCAACGGTTCACCCTACACGGGGTTCCGAAGGTCCGACAGATAAAAACACGCGTAACCGTTAAACTCAATCCGGGTCCCACAAAAGCGATCCGAAACCCACGGACCTTGATCCGATAAATATCCAAAAAATCCGAGGCGTTACACTTATGGTCCGAATAGACCCTGAATTTCTCTCCATAAAGGTAGTGACGCCAAATCTTCAAGGTAAATATAACAACAGCCAACTCCAGGTCATGAACATGATAATTTTTCTCATGTCGCTTTAACTGTCTTGAAGCATAGCAAATCACCTTGCCATTTTGTATAAGTACACATACTAGACCAACGCCAGATGCGTTGGTATAAACTTCAAATCCGCCACCTTCTACGGGCAATGCCAGTATAGGTGCCGTGGTGAGATGCTCTTTAAGGGCTAAGAAATTTTCTTCACATTCCTTTGTCCACTCGAAAAGATTTTCTTTCCTAGTAAGTCTTGTTAAAGGAGCGGCAATTTTGGAGAAATCCTTGATAAATCACCTATAATAACCAGCCAGGCCAATGAAACTTCAAACTTCAGATACGGTGTTCGGTCGGCTCCAGTTCTTAACAGCTTCAACCTTAGAAGGATCTACTGTAATGCCTTCTTTAGAAATGATATGGCCAAGGAAAGATATTTCCTTAAGCCAAAATTCACATTTGTTTAACTTAGCATAAAGTTGGTGTTCCCGTAAGGTTTGCAAGGAAACCATTAGATATTCCTCGTGTTCCTCCTTTGTCTTTGAATAGATGAGAATATCATCAATGAATACGACCACAAATTGGTCAAGATATGGTCGGAACACATTATTCATCAGTTGCATGAATGCTATAGGTGCATTAGTTAAACCGAATGGCATAACCACAAATTCATAATATATGTATCGGCTTCGGAAAGCAGTCTTGTGAATGTCTTCATCCTTGATCCTCAGTTGATGATAGCCTGACCCGAGATCGATCTTGGAGAAGTACTCCGCGCCAGAAAGTTGGTCAAATTGCTCATCAATATGCGATAGTGGATATTTGGTTTTGATAGTAAGTTGATTCAACTGCCGGTAGTCAATGCATAATCTGAGGGAACCGTCCTTCTTCTTGACAAATAAGACTGGCGCACCCCAAGGGGATGTGCTAGGTCGAATGAAGCCTTTTTCTAGCAGCTCCTGAAGTTGCTTCTTTAGTTCCTTCAATTCCGTGGGGGACATCCTGTAAGGAGCTATTGACACTGGTGCTGCTCCAGGTGTGAGTTCAATGGTGAAGTTAACCTCCCTTTCGGGTGGTAAGCCAGGTAACTCGGAAGGGAACATATCAGAAAATTCCCTAACTACAGGGATTTCTTCTATCTGAATTTCTTTAGACTCGGTAACTACTACGGAGGTAAGAAAAGCTTCACATCCTTGCGAAATGAGTTTGCAAGCGTGAAGAGATGAAATAAGAGAGGGATGCTTTCGGTATTTGATGCCAAGAAAGGAAAATCGTGGGAGACCTGGTTTTCGAAAGGAAATTATCCTACTGCGACAGTTTATATAGGCGTCGTGGTCTATAAGCCAATCAACTCCTAATATGGCATCATACCCTTCCATATCAAGGCCTACGAGATTAGCGGGAAGATTATGCCCTTCTACAGTAACTTCACTATTGGGGAAATAGGTTTTCAATACCGTTCCCGACCCTGAAGGAGTGACTATGGTTAAATACGACGGTAAGGGAACATGTGAAATAGGCAATATTTTTGCAAAGGAACTAGCAATAAAGGAATGAGTAGCACCTGTATCAAATAACACAAAAGTAGGATGGGAATAAATATGAATTGTACCTTCAATGAGCTCCCCTTCTTTGGTTGGTTCATCCTCTAATACGACATTCAATTTAGCTTGCAGCTTTCGTCCACCATTGCTCCTCGTGGATGATTGCTCTTTTATCAGAGGATAGTCAGGCATGCAATGCTCCCGACTTCCACATCTTAGGCATGCGCCCAAACGGTTCCAACATTCTTCGGCCGCATGACTGAATTTATCACAGAACGCGCAAGCCGCAATGACTTGCTTATCTTCTTCTTTAATCTTCTTGTTCCGACGATCATCCTTACCGTCCCCATTCCGAGATCTCTTCTTGCTATCCTGAGAGTTATAGGTGATGCTGAATTTTTCTTGCTTCTTACCTCGCCAATCAAACTTTCAGGTCGGCTCCTGCACTTTGCCCTTGAGTTTATCGACCTTCTCCAAGGTCTGTTCACATAAGTGTGCCCGTTGGACCATCTCTGCGTAGGTCCGAATATTTTGTGGGCCAAGTTGCTAGATTAAAATGGGTCACAACCCGTCCATAAAGCGATTTGCTTTAAGAAGATCCGTGCTCACTAGATGTTGAGCATAAGGTGCCAGGCGAGAGAATTGGAACTCATATTCCGCCACTGTCATCATGCCTTGACGTAGTGACGCGAATTCAGCCGCCTTCCTCTCCTTGACATGCTCGGAGAAATACTTGGCTCGAAAAAGAGTCAGAAATCCATCCCATGTGTGTGGTGTGTCTGCAGGCAGTATCGGAATAGACTTCCACCAGGTACGTACGTCTTTGTTTAATTGGAACGTAGCAAGATGAACCTTCTCTTGGTCGGCACATTGCATGACCTCGAATATACAGTTCATTTCATCAATCCCATTTTCTGCCTCATCGGGGTTAGAAGAACCCAAAAATGGCGGAGGGTTTAAACACTAGAAATTACTGTGCAGATCACCAGTTCCTGCCCTAGCGCCGGCTTGAGCCATATTTTGCAAGGCCTGAGTGAGACCCACAACAGTTTGTTGCATTCCACCCCAATGAACACGGTGAGCCATTGTAAGAGTAAAGTACCTGAGAAGAGTAAGGGATTTGTTAATTCTAATGGAATTGATGGGTTAATCCTAAAGGGCTGCTTTGATAACAGAATAAGGGAGAATATGAATAGTTATTCCGCCTACTCACCCTTAACCTAGTTTGATAGCAGGGTTAAGTTATTTGGGGTCGGTTAGGAATAAGGCCCTTATTCTAGGAGTAACCTATTCTACCATTTCACATGGAATGAGTTATTCTCAGGGTAAGAATAAGTTATCAAACTCAAAAAGGACAAACCCAAGGAATAACTCACCCTGACCCACCTCATATAACTTATCCTAACCTGTTATCAGAGAGGCCCAAAGATAATTTCTAATTACTAGCTCATCCCAGGTTCTACCCAATGTCTCTCATGGGTGGGGAATTTTCTTTCCTTGTTTCATAGGCATGGGTCCTTAAACCTTAGACTTAACCTATGACATGAAATCTTTCCTAGGACTTCTAGGCCTATGCTCTGATACCACTTTAATTGTCACGCCCCAAGCTTTTAATATAGCGGAAGGAATATCGGAACGTGAACAACCGGAATGGTAAGTGTAGCGACCCAAGATCTAGATACCGGGAAAGGAACCCAATACTATTCGAATCCTGGCCCGCCGCCCACGAGCCGAGCCTCGGAAGGGCTAAAAGGAGTGTGGAGGCACAAAGAAATAGGAAATAAAGCAGGATAATTCAACAATTAACAGAAATAAACAAACCACTACAACAGAGTCCAGTCCAACAGAAGTACAGTCTAAGGCAAATAAACGTACCACACGTCGAGAGAATACTCGGCCTAGCAAGCTGGCGACTAAGAACCCCAGCACAGCACCCTCGAAACCACGAGAAAGAACCGTCGCACCTGAAAAGCAGGGGTGAGCTTCCTGTCACTGGCTCAGTAGGGATCCCACGGAACCTCAACCGAGTTTTGACCGGCCACCGATTTGCTCTATTGTACCAGAAAACACGCCCTGATCTCACTGTCGGGGGACTATCAGACAACAACCCACCATAGTCATGCTACTAGGAAAATGACCACGTTGTCGAGAACTCAACGTTGTCTAGGGGAAAGCCCTCGGTGACGCTCACCGGAACCCCTGGACTTTGGCATCGGGAAAGCACCCGGGAATCATCGCAAAACCACGTCTCGCAGACGTGAAGCGGAACTTGACTCACTAGGAAACTCACGCCACGTGACGGGAGCACTGCCCACCAGAAGCAAAGCTGAATGCGTCCACTGACGACTTAGTCTGCGCCTCAAGTGTCTCGCTGTGACGCCCCAGGCAGAGACAGAGACACCATAGTAACCAAGAACACAAAACAAGGACTAGCTGGGGTCGTGCTCGTCAGCGCGGGTCCGACAGCCCCCAACTAAGTGTGCACACACAGACAATGTGCCCTAGGTCACATCCTCAAGCTGGTTCTTCCACGAAGCCCGGACTCAGGCTGCGCGTGGGGGCCCTACGGTAACCAGCCTAAAAACCGTCTCTCTCGGGTAAGCCGCTCCACCACTCCGAGGTGGGTCAGCACACGCGTGCCGTAAGAAGGCTACAACTAGTGGGAGGTCACTAAACATGAATACGGAAAATCACGCACGCACCCATCGTGAGTAACGCGGAATGACAGGTGGCACGACACGACCAGGCTCTGGATAACCCACTAGACCTACCAAATCCAACGATCCCTGAGTCACACGACTCGGGTCAAGACCATCGTACACAACGGCACAACGCCGTTAATCTAGCCTATCTCTAGGTCTAAAACTATGGTGAAACGATTCCCAAGATAGCTCAGGAGCCACCATGTTAATCCCTTATCTCAGGGACATGCGGAAACCTCCAGCCCCAGGCTAGTTTACGGGACTCACAGTCCAAGGCCATACGCATGACCCACACATAAACCACATACCGGGAAGCCAATGATGTGTGGGAATAACCCACCGCACACATGTTGATACACGGCGACTCCTTCTAGCGAGAACACGAAAGCTCGAACACAAGGGGTCGCCCGGACCCACCAAACCCACGGGGATGCTATTCGAGGTAACACGGCACCTACAGACACCCCAAAACACGGACACAGAACCCACGGGGTGTCCGAGTCATCCACGAAACCGAAGGTTGACCACTGTGTCACAATCGGGTCGACCGGGGGTCAACAAGACGCAACCAAAACGCAAGAGGGACACTCGAACCCTTAAACCCACGGGGACACTAATCGAGGTAACACGATATCTCCTAGATCATGAAGAATCATTCAGACTCCCCTCCCGCTAATCTGTATCGCATACGGACTCCTTGGGACAAGGGGACGCAAAACACGATGGCCCGGGACCTCACTGGGCAGGGCGGCCACCACTTGGGCCGCCCAGAGGGCTGGGCGGCCATCGAGCTGGCAGCCCAGTCCAGGGCCTCCCAGAGGGCGGCCAGCCTGCTGGTCGCCCACTCCCCTAGACGGCCAGACTTGTGGCCGCCCAGTGACCTGGGCGGCCAGGGTAATGGTCGCCCAAACCAGGGCACCGACGGCCACCTAAGTGGCCGCCCGCTGCGTTTTCGCAAAGGCGGACCGAGCTCCGCCGTGAGCTCAGTTCCACGCCTCATTCGATCCCAATCGAAGGGGAAAACATAGGGGATCATTCGCCTCACCCCAAAACCCAAAAATGGGAGGAAGGAATGGAGGAAACGGTGCTCGATCCGACGAAATCGTCACACGTCCTAAAAACGTGATTTCCCCCCCAAACGAGCAATAAACCCCGCTCGGCTCACCATGGGCTACAAAACTCACGGGAAATGAGGTACGCGGGTTAGGGAACCATCCCCTTACCTCCACCGAAGATTTCACGCGCCGTGGACGCCGTTCCACGCAAAAACGCCCACGAAACCCCCGCCGGTTCACGAACGCGCCCCCGAGCTTCCTCGCGCCACCACGCCTCTATCCTCGCTCCGTCCACGCCGCTCCTTGCCCCACGAACATCACCACCTCACCCTCGTCCATCTCCTTCGACCGCCCGGAGAGAAGAGAGGGGGAGGGGAGAGAACGCGAGAGAGAGAAGAGAGAGGGAGAGAGTGAGAGAAATGAGAGGAGAGAGATAGGGGGTATCTATATAGAAAATTCAAAAAATCTGAAAAATACCAAAAATATGGAAAAATACTCCCCACGATCCTTAGAAAACACACAACACAGTGGTAATGTCCCGGAGTCGGAGAATGCAACGGTTCACCCTACACGGGGTTCCGAAGGTCCGACAGGTAAAAGCACACGTAAACCACAAAACGCGATCCGGGACCCACTAAACGATCCGAAACCCACGGATCCTGACTCGATAAATGATCCGAAAAACCTGGGACGTTACAGCTCTCCCCCCTTAAGGAAATTTCATCCTCGAAATTCAAGACTAGCACCAAGTCACAGGGGAAGAACACCTTAACTAACTGACAACGCTGTCAGAGCCCCAGCACAGAAAACCTCAATTCTCACGAAAGCGCCGATCGTGAGGGATACGGCCAGACCATAATCACGAGCAACACCTCGCTCCGCACACAGCACACATCGATCATCAGAGCAGGCATAACATAAAAAGCACAAGTCTGGCATCACCTCAGACACCTCAGAAAGCCATTCACGGCACCGCCGATACCACCCCGCTCACGAGAAAACACACTTCTTGCCACGAAAACCGAACCACCGGTCAACGCCCATACTCGGCGGACCAACCAAACGCCAGCTTCACAACCCGCTGACCGATCTCACGCCCTGCACCGGGGACAACCATCACCGAGCTTCCACCAGCTTGCACCTGGCAAGCCGAACACTCTCAGCAATGTAGACACGCCAAAATTGATACTATGTTGATTAAATCTCATGTCACCATATTAACGCCCCAAAGTGGACTTCAATATTTCCATAATATGAAGTTTTTCTATTTTTGTGTGTTTTTAGGCCATTTTCTAATTGTTTTTGTAATGCACGACTCTACGTAGGGCGTGTTTTAAATAACGGCTTGGGCCGGGGCGTTTCTCAAAGAAAGGACGACTGATCCAAAAGGCGTCAGTTTTTGGACTTTTACGAATCCTACTCAAAATTAGAAAATAAAAATTAACATCCCTCCATGGGTCGTGTTTTGAATTAACGTCTCTCTCTCAGGCGTCTCTTCATCATTTTCAAATAAAGAATATTTTCATTACTAAAATTAAATCCATGAATTGACGCCTTTGTCCCAGTCGTAATTTTAATTAACGCCTTGTCCAAGGTCGTCAATTTCAAATAACACCTTTCTTTGGGTCATCTTTTACCCTTCCGTGTCCTACTTGAACACCCCTTTCCTGGAGAGTTCCCTGCTATGTTTTGGTCACCATGTTCGATTAGGGAAGTAGAGACCTTACCGTAGATGAGTCTTGCCTGTTCTTATCCCACCACATATGTGTTTTGCATCCTATAAATATATCCCTGCGTCGAGCTCGCGCGAAGCTAGCTGATAGCAGGAAGAAACCGAGAGAACAACGAAAAAGAGAGGGAGCTTTAGCTAATAGCAACACAGAGAGCAACAGAGAGATCGACACAGAGAGCAGCAGGTTTCCTTCACGCGGAGAGGAGTTTCCACTTCCCTTTCCTGCACAACCTTTGATCCTTCGGTGGTCTGCTTCCTCCTCTTTCATCAGCTGCAAGCCAAATTTGGTTTCTCCCTTTACTGTTGTCAGGAACATCAGGGAGTTCTTTACATTTGCACATCATCATCCCACTGTTCATTATAGTGATTTCTTGCATTAGCTTTGCATCACGTCTCCTTTCCCTAATTCTCTTAGGGGTTTTAAAGAAACCAAAAGGTGCACACTTCATGCTTTTCTTTCATCACCTTATTCTATTTGAGGATTGATACTACACTTTGGCTAATCCCTTTTTATCTTGTTTGTTTGTGATTTGTTTAAGGGTAATCAAAGAGAGAAACCCCCTTCATCGGCAGGCCGGTAGAAGGAGGAGGAAGAAATCCACAATCATCCCGCATCCCTTTTCTCACCAGGTATTCGCGATCAATTTCATTTTCTTTTGAGGTAACCCCTCTGGCGATCACTCTCCTTATTAGAACCTCGTGCATGCTTAATAATTCTTTTATTTTTAATTGTTCTAAGTGGATTTCTTAGAATCTACAAATTGGCGATCACGGTGGGACATCAACTATTTTTCTTTTGATTACCCCCTCCTATTGCCACCCACGTGTGCCCTTTCCTATCGGCACCCACGTGTGCCCTTTCCTATTGGCACCCACGTGTGCCCCTCCCTTTGGTACCCACGATACCCCTCCATTGTGCCCCACGGGCGCCCCCCATTGTGACCCACGGGCACCCTCCATTGTCCACTGCGGATTAGCCAGTTTGTGAACATCGCTGCTGTTTTCTTATTTAACGCCTTCCCTCAAGGCGTTTTTCATAATTTAACACCTTTACCCAAGGCATCTTTCTGTTATATAACGCCTTCTGCAAATGCGCTATTCATCATATCTCTTGATTTGGTTTATCACTCCCTGAGAATTCACGCCCTTTGGTCTGGGCGTCCTTTGATAATGCAGCGCCTGGCATCAAGGCGTCTTTTATTTTGAGCTTGTGCACTATTTTCTTTTGACGCCCTCTGCCAGAGGTGTCCTCTTCACAATTAGCGCCTTACACCGAGGCGCTTCTTCTGCATTGTCGGTCAACACTTCACAGATTAGCGGCAGCCCCCCTGTCGTTTCTTCTGCTTTTAGCGACTGCTGCTAAGTCGCTTCTTACCTGTGCATTTACAGAAACCGGTTTGCTCTGTCTATTCATGCTGGATTGATTTATATGTTCATCATCTAATTACACCTGTTTGATCTGATCATATTATTCTGCATTTTATGGCATTTGGTTGAGAGACCTCCTCTCTCTACACTAGGATTCCACACACCTTTCTTGGAATTGGAATAACCATCCATTGAGCATTCCGTCTCTTTGGACCGGAAATTCCTTTTCCAAGACCTCCGTAAGTCCCCGCACCCGTGGATTCCCTCACGGACGCCGGGCTGGTTGTACCTTGAAGTACCCGGAGCTTAGACAACCCATCATTGGTGAGGAGAGAGAAAGAACCTAGTTAACCCGGAGATCACACTCAAATTCATAACTAGGGTTCACACTGCAAAAAGAGTGGATTGTGCTGCAACTGAATTCACCCTAACCTCAAACTTAAATCTAAAAGCTTGCACTCATCACAACTTGTTTGCATAAACTTGATTAGATTGAGTGATTATTGTGGTTATAATCCCTTCAAGATAAGCTTTCTCTCCTCTTAAACATGCAACTTCGCTCAGGTAAAATCATCAACATGGCAAGCTACGGGTACTCCTATGATGACATGGATGAGAATATTTCCAGTCAATCTTATGAAGTTCCCCTCCAGGATTCCATTTACCACGAGGGAAACTACCCCCCGTCTCATGCACATTATTCCCATGTTCATGTGGTCGACACCACAACTCATGAGGTTGAACCCTCTTCTCAGGCTTTACCCTCCAACCAAAACGCATCAGGGAACACCTCCCCATCATTCAATGTCAATGATTTGATTCATGCTTTATCTCAATTGGATGACTCCCAGCGGCAGGCAGTTCAGGCCGCTTTGAAAGGGAAAGCTGTTACCTCTTCATCTTCCAACCCCCCTCCGGTCGCGAGTGGCCATCATGTTGTTAATGACCAGGCGGTCTTGCACAAAACTCCTTCACGTCCAACAACGCCCGTTGTGGCCATGCCGGCCCAACAGGTAAGTTATTCTGCGGCTAGGCCTCAATTCCTTCAACCTCCCCAAATTCTAAGGACGCCTATGCCAAATTCTTTCATTCCAAATTCGGCCCCAGTCGAGTCAGACACCAATGCTCTACTCCTTCAAAAGTTGGCTAGCATGGAAGAACAACTCAAGAAAGTCACTGCTGCAAAGAATGCCCTGGAGATTTCTCTCCCTACATTGCCAGTATTTCATCTACCACCTTATGAAATGTCGAACTTTCGGTGATATAATGGAACTGGCAATCCATTTATTCACTTGAAAGATTTTATGTATGAAACTTCCTTTTGGCAGGGCAACAAAGCCACACTGGCTTATTTGTTTAGAAGGTCTCTAGAGGGGCCAGCCCTCGAGTGGTTTTAATCATTGGACTCGGCAGATGCTAGTGATTTTGATGTGGTCCAAAAGAAATTCTTGCAGAAATATAGGGACCGGGTCGGACCCTCCCTATCAGTTACTGATCTGGTTGCAGAAAAGATGAAGCTTGAGGAGGACTTCATTATATTTGCTGATAGATGGCGATCAATGGCCGAAAAATTGAAAGATACATTGTCAGAACCGGAACAGGTCAAGATGATCATTTCAAATGCAACCCCTCAGTTCCGGCATATATTGGCCATGAATAGATTGACTACCATGGAGAAGCTCTATGAGAGAGCTCAATATATTCAAAGCCAGATGAAAGATTCGCCCATCATGGGCATGTTTGAACCAAAACCGCGGCTGATTAAGAAGAATACAAATGTCAACAATAGCGGACCCACGACTGAGGGCACCGTTACTAACGAGCAAGTTGGCGTGGTTGGCAACCCCACACCCTTTCGCCAATCTAAACCACGACCTCCGCCACCTCCACAGCAGAGCACCCTCTTCAGTGCACCCCCACAACACCAATCCGCTCCCCAACATTCCTTTGCTCCTCCACAAAACCAAACGCCGCACCTCGACCCCCCAACTCCTCAACAATACAACCGAGTACCACCACCCGCCAACTACGGCCCACCACAACAACAACAAAGGAGACCACTAGGTCCTAAAAGGGCCCACTATCCACCATTGCCTGAAAGTCTCCCGGATATATTCAATGCCCTTATGGCCGCCAACTTGCTCATGTTACCAAAGGAAAGGACGGCGTGGCCAGCTAATGTTGACACGTCCCGCTATTGTGTTTTCCACCGCTCTCCTGGTCACAACGTCGATCACTGCTTTCATTTCAAAGACTATATTTATGACTTAAATGACCAAGGCGGTATTAATTGGGATGAGATGAGGCAGCTTATCGCCTCTCTGAAAACAAGAAGACCTCCTCGGAAACAACAGACTCAGCAGCCGCAGCAACCAGCTCCACAAGTACAACAGCAAGCTCCAGCACCACAGCAAGATATGGGGATTGTCCACGATCCACTGCCGGAGCACCCGCTAAACCAGCATGTGAACCCTGTCACCACCCTCCATGAGTTGGAGAGGGGGCAAGGATGGCACAAAGAAAACGCCTCTGTTGGGGCGCTAAACCACAATCCAAACCAACCTCCGCGCCTCTTACGCACGCTTCACACTCCCCAGCTAATCCGCACCCCTCTGCGCCCTGTTAACCAAACCCCATCTACTCCAATAAATTCCTCATCCTTGCCAACCCAGTCTCTCCTTACCCGTTCTCCACCTCCGCAGCCTACCACGCAGCAAATTCCACCACCCATCACCAACCCTTCGCCCTTGCCATATAGGCCACTCCTCATCCGCCCATCATCAACACCTGTTACATCCACCACCATTACTCCTCCACCGGCAAGGGCCCCTCCACTATCAGTTCACCCACCATTTATACCCAGGTCTCTCTTTATTCAACCAACTATCTCCACCCACACTCGGGCACCCCTTTCTACTCCCACGCCTCCTACGGGGGCTTCTTTTTTGAACCCTTCCCCAACACCCCCTACGGGGGCTCCTTCTTTGAACACTTCTCCACCACTTGCCAACACTAATGTCCCTTCTTCATCCTCTAAACCTCCCTCCACCCTTGCACCGATAGAGGCGTCGCCGAATCAAACTATGGTACTCCGCAGTGGACGGATATTCCACCGTGTTTTTCCTCAGAGGGAGCAGGAGCCCACACAGGGGCCCAATGAGCAAGAACAGGAGCAGGAGTCTATCCCGGGCACTCAATACGATTTATTAAAGCATCTGGACAGGACTCCAGCGAGAATTTCTATTTTAGAGCTGATCAAAAGGTCGACAACCCATCAATTGGCCTTAAAAGAATATCTGCAGAAGGTCATGGTTAATGAAGACATTCCTGCCGAGCATATAACCACGGTCCTAACGCCTGCTAGCGGTCAACCAACAATTATTTTTATGAACATGAACTAGCACCTCAACCAGCTCGGAAATATGCTCTGTGTATCACAGTGGACATTAACAAGGTGGCAGTAAAACAATGTTTGGTGGACACTGGGGCATCCATCAATGTATTGCCACCTAGCACTTTAAGGATGTGCGGCATTCCGGAAAGTCAGGTTCGGCCATCCACTATAACAGTCACAGCATATGATAACACCAAGAAGCCTCCCTTGGGTATGATAACATTAAAAGTCAGTTTGGGTCCAGCTACAATCACAGTAGATTTCCACATCTTGGACATGGATCCAACATTCAATGGCATCCTGGGTCGCCCCTGTATTCAACTGCTGGATGCGGTGCCTTCTACAAATCATCAATGCCTCAAGTTTCCACATAAGGGCCGCATTATTAAAGTCACTAGTATGCCGATTTTGCCAGATGAAGACATACACTTAGCAACATCAGTTCCGTCTATTTGGCCTTCCAACAAACCGTTGTTATCAGTGTTAGATGTCATTAACCCACGGTCGATGCCCTCAGAGACAGTCACAACGGTTGCTATGACACCTCTGACTTCCAAGGGGAAGAAGAAGAAGAGCATAATAAATACCCCTGGCTGGAATATTCTGATGAAAATGGGGTACCAAGCTGGTAAAGGCATGGGTGTTAATTTCCAAGGTAGAACCAAGCCTGTCAAGCCACAAAGATTGATTGCACAGGGCGGCCTAGGCTATAAAGGGCCGGGCAAGAATGAAGAAGAACCATGGGCAATTATGACATCCACTTTGAAGACAGATCGCCAACCGCTTACTTGGACATTGCAGACACATTTTATTAAAGGTGACGTTCAAAATAATGAGCAGACTACAATAGTCACTTCCATGTTAGATTGTCAAGATGTTCATGCTAGACAGTTTGCTCGTCATATTGCTCCATTGGCCACCTATAAAGCCATCGAGTCTCTAAGGCCTGATAAGAGAAGGAAAATGGGTGATTCAGAGTGTGACTGGTATAGATGATTTGACATGAATGATATTGCTATTGCGGTGCGACGGTTGTGGGCGACAGCGGCTCGTTGGCGGCACGATCGGCAGCGGCGGCAACAGAGATAGAAGATAGATGGGAGGAGGAGGAGATAGAAAGGGTCTCAGCCCTGGGAAGAAGAAGAACCAGAGTGGAGGAGAGAGGATAGAGGCGCACCCTTCAAGCTTGCTTGCAATTTATTGTTCAAATGATCATTAATTACATAAAAGGTGAAAATACAAGCTTATATATGAAACTAAAAAATACCAATAATTCCCTTGGTCGATGGACACATGGGGAAATAATGGGAATAAAAAAAATCCCACAAAGGGACAATGGAGAGGGCGGCCCTTGAAGAAGTCAAAATGAATTTGGCTTCTTTTTTTCCAATTTCAACCATTACACCTACCTTGTACCTACCTTGTCCCCTTGACCATGGGCCAACATTTGGGCCCCTATGTGGAGTGGCCCATATGTGAGAGAGAGGCCCAAATGGGCTCTAAAGGTGTAGAGGCCCAATTGTGGAATTTGGACCCCTTGTCAAGACACTTAGCCCATATTATACTCTTGACCCACTTAACGCTCATAAATACTTACAAATACAATTACACACTCAAATACACCCCAAAAGAATAAGGAAAAATAGCTAAACACAAGTAAATGAAGTGGCTTGCTCCGATGTCCCCATTACACCCCCATCATGCAATAAGGGAGCGGTCACGCTTCTCACAGGCAACCACCTTGACAAAACAAAGGACGTGTCTCGCACGGACTTCATGGCACACGAAGGCCAACCAATCCGAACACATGATGTAAGACGACGAACCTTAACCAAACACAATCTCCTCCAACCAAGGGAAAACTCAATACACTTCCGACCAACGGAAAGAAAACTCCACGCTCGACCTGACCTCGAACCTTGCACTCGCTGGGAATAGCACCTTCCAGCATCAGGAAAAATCATCACTTCTGTCGGGTCAGCACCTCTGATAACACTTGCCGAGTGTCTTGTCGGACCACAATCACAGCATCTCTCGATGCACCACCGCTGCAATTCCTCGAACTGCAACATGCCACGCCAAGAGTCGCAACACGAGCTAGAATCAGAAATCGCCAATGCTCGTCCTCGAGTCTCGAACTCAACGCGAAACCTTCATATCTCAAGCCAAATCTAGGGCGAACACAACCCATTCGCACACAAGAGCGCAAGAGCAAGAACTTACTGGGACACCTCCACCCAATCTTGCCTCAAAATTCGCAAAGACAACTGGGACTGACACGTCATTTCTGACGCCACAGAGCATGACAAGAACATCCGGCTTGACAATCAGTAGCTCAACAGAAGATCCTCCACTCACCCAAGCATAATTCTCGACCAGAGCACCCGCTCCGACACCTCAAACCACAACCTCAACGCCTCAAGGGTTGGATAAACCTTGAGCTGAAGGGGCCAAACCAATAACAGCTCCCTCAGAGCACGCCTACGGCCATTTAACCATGAACATTCCTCACCAGCCACCTGACCTCGCTGCAGATCTCTCGAACGCAACACCACAGCAACGCACCTGCCGGTAACCTCTGCCCAACGTAGCACGATCGGGGCCACCACCCATCGGGAAGAAATCTCTCTATCACCTCCCTTGGAACCCATACCGACACTCCAATGATGACAACAACCACATTCACGGCGCTAACACCGCGCACCCAAGCTCTCACACAAGAAACGAAGCGGAAAATAAGCATGAAACCCTATGCCAGCTGTCGACTGTACTGGACCTTATGGACTCTGATCACTGTAATACCTCGAATTCCCATGTACACACCACAACCATAGCTCTGATACCAACAGTAGCGACCTAAGATCCGGATACCAGGAAAGGAACCCGATACCATTCGAATCCTGGCCCGCCGCCCACGAGCCGGGGCTCGGAAGGGCTAAAAGGAGTGTGGAGGCACAAAGAAATAGGAAATAAAGCAGGACAATTCAACAATTAACAGAAATAAATAAACCACTACAACATAGTACAATCCAACAGAAGTACAGTCTAAGGCAGAGAAACGTACCACACGTCGAGAGAACACTCGGCCCGGCAAGTTGGCGACTAAGAACCCCAGCACAACACCCTCGAACCACGAGGAAGAACCGTCACACCTGAAAAGCAAGGGTGAGCCTCCTGTCACTGGCTCAGTAGGGATCCCGTGGAACCCCAACCGAGAATAACAGCGGCAGCGAAAAGGAAAATAGCTACAACTACAGCAGGAACAGCAAACCGGTGGCCGGTCAAAACTCGGCACTACAGCTACTCCTACTGTACCAAAAAACACGCCCCGATCTCACAGTCGGGGGACTACCAGACAACAACCCACCCTAGTCATGATACTAGGAAAACAACCACGCTGTCGGGATCTCAACGCTGTCTAGGGGAAAGCCCTCAGTGACACTCACCGAAACCCCTGAACATCAGCATCGGGAAAGCACCCGGGACTCAGGGCAAAACCACGTCTCGAAGACGTGAAGCGGAACTCGACTCACGAGGAAACACACGGCACGTGACGGGAGCACTGCCCACCAGAAGCAAAGCCAGATGCGTCCACTGACGACTTAGTCCGCGCCTCAAGTGTCTCGCTGCGACGCCCCAGGCGGAGACAGAGGCACCACAGTAACCAGGAACACAAAACAAGGACTAGCTGGGGTCACTCTCGTCAGTGCGGTTTCGACAGCCCCTAACTAAGTGTGCACACACAGACCATGCGCCCTAGATCAGATCCTCTAGCTGGTTCCTCCCCTGAAGCCCGGACTCAGGCTGCGCGTGGGGGCCCTATGGTAACCAGCCTAAAAATCATCTCTCTCGGGTAAGCCGCTCCACCACTCCTGGGTGGGTCAGCACACGTGTGTCGTAAGAAGGCTATGACTAGTGGGAGGTCACTAAACGTGAATACGGAAAACCACGCATGCACCCATCGCAAGTAACGCGGAGTGACAGGTGACACGACGCCACCAGTCTCTGGGCAGCCCACTAAACCTACCAAATCTAACGATCCTTAAGTCACACGACTCGAGTCAAGACTGTCGTACACAACGGCACAGCGCCGTTAATCTAGCCTATCCCTAGGTCTAAAACCACGATGACACGATTCCCAAGGTAACTCACGAGCCGCCATGTTAATCCCTTGTCTCAGGGACACGCTAAAACCTCCAGTCCTAGGCTGGTTGACTGGACTCACAGTCCAAGGCCATACGTACGGCCCACACGGAAACCATCTACCGGGAAGACAATGACGTGTGGGAATAACCCACTGCACACATGGTGATACACGGCTGTAGATTTATTTTAATTAGATTCCTATCCCGCCCCCTTTAAATACATACATGCATAAATATGTGAATCAAAGACAAGGGGGATGAAAGGATGAGAAATACTAACCGTGATCGCCACCAAGGATTCCAACAACGCCAAAGGATAAAGAAGTGTAAAGAACGGCGCCGTATACCTTGGAAAGAAAACTTGATCGCGCTTGACAAACGAGGTGCGGGGAACTTTGTGGTTTCAAAGCTCCTCTCCCTCCAGCCGGCTATAGGAAGAGGGCCTCATGTTGTATTCGTGCTCTCCTGTAAAATAAAGCCAAAACAAGGACAAAAAACCCATTAGAACATGAAGTGTAGCATCTATCCCACAATGATAAAATAGGGATAGAAATTGAGGGCAAACTCACCGGGTGGAGGTTTTTAACCCCTGTGGAAGGGTGAAAATAATAGGTGGGTGTGTTGTGCATGCATGAGATTTGAAATCACGAGATTTGATTGAGAGAATAGAGAGAAATCATTGATGCAAAATGTGCAAAAGTGCATGTATAGCAGAAAAGTGTAGGGAACTATGATGATTTGTGATTTTGAGAGGAAGAGAACTAAGAATATAGATCATGAAATCAAGCCCAAAAGGATGGAATTGAAAGTTAATACTTCCCTCTTCATGCCAGGGTCGAAGTTATGAGTTGGAGTTGCAGCATGGCTTCGCCTCGAACCAAGAAAGAGTCCCCCTTTGCAACTGCGAACTGGGCAATTTTTTTTATAGAGTTTTGCAAGAAAGCCCCATCTTCTTATCACGATTCCCGAAGATATAGTCCAAGACAAATCGAGTTCTATGGATCAAACTCGAGATAATACTAAGGACAAGAGATAGGAACAAACAGAGATCAATTCGGAGGAGGATTCTAGAAGATATTGATCTTGGAAGGTAGTCCCGTTGCACTGGAAATCAGAGTTTTAGTTGTACCAGGATGCTTAAATCCCGATCTTGCGACCCAGATCCCGAGAGATATAGCCAATGAAAATTTGATTTATATGAACCAAATTCAAGATAATACAAAGGGGTAGAAGTAGGAAAAAATGAGGATCGATTTGGATAAGAATTGAAGAAGTTATGGGCTCTGCAAGATAGGCTCGCCGGGCAGTTTTCGGGGCAGAGTCCAGCACAAATTGGACTCTCGGCTATGTGTAACGGTCTATCGTAGGACTGGCCAGGTTAGAATTAGCATATCTCTCAAACGGGGTAGAATTAGCAAAAGTGATAGAAGAAGAAATTGTAGATAACTAAGAGAGGAACAACTTTTATGAAAAAAGTAAGTTGAGAAAATGAATGGAAGAGGAAGAAAATGGGGCTAGAACAGAGAGGAAAATTCTAGGACATAGGTGAACAGCACATCACACCCGAAAATGCAAATAGCTCACAAATGGGGCAGAACTGGCCAACGGCATAGAAGAAGAAATTGTATATCTTTGAAAGAGGAACAACTTTGGTGAAGATAACTTTTTGAATAGAGGAAGAGAAGGAGATGAAAAAGGATAACGTTCAGGACTGCACAGTGGGAGAGAGCCGATTACTTGAGGGAAGTCGGCCTAAATGGGCCGTAAATTTGATAAGATAAGCTCCAGGGCTCTAGGAAATCATGATATCCAAGACTTAAAGGATAGTGAATGGTAAAAAAGGGATCAAAATCCATCCAAGGAAGCTCCAAAATAATGGCTAATTCGGGACATCAAAAATGATGAATAAGAGAAATGACTCAACTTGTGGGCTAAAACGGGTGTCAACAGATGCCCCTCCTTGATGTCCGCTTTGCAAGGGAACGAGCGAAAGCGACGCGGAGGCAAAATAAAAAGGAGATGGAGCAAAAGTGATAGCGACGTGAAATGGAGATGAAGTGGAGAGAACTGATAAGTGGGCATCAAGGTAAAAGGACACCCGTCACAACCAACAAGTGACAGGAATTCTCCAGAAAATGCCGAACTAACCACCTAAAATGGATGACAAGGATGAGACATGTCTGGAGAACTAACTAAGAAAGGAAAGGAAACACGACCAACCTCATCGGGGACACAATCCACAGACAATGAGTGGGTCGGCAGGAACACAACATAAGAGCTGGCAAAGGAGAGATAAGACTGAGATAAAATCCAAACAGGAATCACGCTGGCCAACCATACCAAGCGGCAAGATCAGAGAAATCGTTTGAATTCAGAGTGGAATGAAGAATCTCTTACCCAAGAGAACTGAGGTGCAATTAACCATTGCTGAGGAGAAATCGTTGAATGGATCACGAGACATGAATGTTCAAAATGACATGATGCATGCTGGGCTAAAATAAAGAAATCATTAAAACGAATGCAAAGAAAGATAAAATAGAAAGTACTCGAGGATAATATTACTAGACTGAGCCAAGACGGGGTCAAGAGTCTTCTTGCAACCACGGCGTGCGAGACAGAGTCTATCGTCCCCCACCCGACTCAACCGAGCGGCTTATCTAACGATTAACCGTATGCTCCTAGATCATCATCGTTTTTGTTAAAGGGGAACATCAGATCCCAGAACACACGGCCAACCAACCGGTCCTTGAGAGGCTATAATAATGTAGATACCATATAGTAATGCAACAATGAGAAAGGATATAGAGCAATACCTGACTTACCTGTGCAGGCGAAGCATCATTTTTTTGGATTATCTGATTTTTAAGATTTTTGTGGATTTTAAATAAGACAACAACAATATGAATGAACATGATAAACAAGCATGAACATAACGACGATAAGATAACGCTCCACTGAACGACCGACAACACAACAAAACATAATGATCAAACGAATGGAAAACAACACAACAAGACGAACACGCACATATGCAATGGCATGAACAAACCACACGTATGCAAGATGAACGTTGGGGATAAGACAACAATGCAGTGAGACAACACACGGTTGGGACAAGACAACACGCAAGCGGTGGGACATCACACGAGATATAAAAGTATGACTAACAACATATGCAACACATGGTGAAGAATAAAATATGTGTGGGACAACATGGTGGGACATAGATACGGCGAGACAACGACACGGCGGGACAAAGGATATAAATAAATACGCCCTTCAATCAAAACCCAAGATCAGAATGAAGTAGAACCGCTAGGTTCATAATCATGAGGTAAAGTCCTCTCATATAGATATAATCATTGCAAACAAAAGTTGAGAAGGACACAAGCTTCAGAATAGATCGAGAGATATGATTGACGAAGAGAACAGATCAAATATGTAGACAGGAGGCAGAGCACACAATATGGAGCAAGGAAAGCTTGAGTACCTGCAACCTACACACTTAGCAAATAGATTACGTATCTGTTCTCAAAATAAAATATAAAAGATAAATATTTTTAGATTTTTAATTTTATTAATTTTTTTAGATTTTGAAAATATTTGATTTTTTTATTTTGTTTGAACAATATTTTATTTTTTTAGAATCTCATTTTTTTTGGATTTTGGACAATATCTCATTTTTTTTTGGATTTTTGACTATATCTCTTTTTTTTGGATTTTTGTCAATATCTCTCTTTTTTTTTTGACAATAGCAATCCGTAACACCCAAAGACAGGCTCGAACTACTGGCCAGGGATCGCCGTCCCTCCCCTCTCATTAAAGACTTCCATTGAGCAGGGCGTGCATGTGAGGGTGGCTTACCACAACCAACTGCCTCTAAAGAATGGTGCCCCTACTAAGGCCATACCCGAGATACAACCCAGCCTAAGAGGGAGAAATATAAGAAAAATTAGAAACAAGCTTTATATAGGATGGGAGATATCAAGATTCGACTTCCTTCCAGGGCACTACCCCCCAAAGAGATAGGTCTGTTACGCCGGGGCTTTGTGTCTTTGATTTTGAGACCCATATTTATCAGGCATGCATGCGACCGGGCTCATGGCGTCCCGCGGGGAACTATACTGCCACTCTTGCCATGCCTTTGATTTATAATTTTGTATTGATTTTCATATATGATTTTCATTTGACAGCCCTTATTGGCTAGATATAGCATGAACGCTCACTTTTGAGGGTCAAGACTGCCCCTATTTGAGACCTCTCTCGTATTGGGGAGTGCCTAGGTTAGTCATCTTATTCATCAATCTCTTGCCCCTGCACTTGGCCGAGCAGAGAAGAGAAAAAGACCTTTATGCATACCCAAAGTATGGCCAAAGCAGCAACGGTGTGCCTCAGAGGAATCGGCTATGGCTCGCCGTGTAGTGTGTGAAAAACCCATGCTAAAAGGTCACCTTTAACAATCAGGGAAAGAACTAGACTCGCAGCGTGGAGCTATCACCGGTCTAAGGATGCTGTAGAAGCGAACTCATTCTAAATGAACTAAGCAAATTTCTAAAAGTCACTTAACCATGTCGAGGAACCAACGTTATAAGCATGTGCAGAAGTAATAAGAGTAATAGCAATGATAACATATTCTTGCACAAAATAAAAATATCATTGCAAATCCGTGGAGTGATCTTGACCATCGAGCTTTGAGGAGTGCGAGCTTTATTTTCCTTGCTTGATTGGACAAAAGGGAGAGGATAGCAAAGGGATTGAAAGATTCCTTGACATGGAGGAGCGATAGACACCAAACTAGACGAAGGAGGATAAAAAGGAAGAGAGAGGAGGGTTAGAACTCCCTCGTTAAGGCACAAAGACCCTGATAACAAGGAACCAGATACAGAAGAAACCAGATTAGCTCAGATCAAGGTGGACTAAAGTCTCGGAAGCAGCAAGAGAAAGGGCGAAGACCCCGAAAGGGAGAAGAGGAGAGAATAGAAAGACAGTGAGAGGATTGCTGTGAAGATGAGGAAGAAGGAGAAGAATAGTCCGACGCGGCCGGAGAAGGAGAGTAGTAGTCATCCGGCAGGGCCAGAAAAGGATCAGAAGCAACACCTAGAAGTGCTGGGGAAGAATCAGAGGTAACACCCGAAAGTCCCGGGGAAGAAGAATCAGGTGATGTCTTGAGATTGGGATGGAAGGATGACATAGGCCGGGGCCTAGAATCGTGAGAGGAGGAAAAATCTGGAGGATCCGGAGAAAAAGGAGAGGAATGGGGACGCACGGACCTACGGAAGGAGGAGAAAATGATGAAAATAGGATCAGATGGAGGAAGGTACACCACCCAAGGGTGGGAAGTGAGTAGAAAGAAGGATGAATGAAAAGAAAGGGAGGAAGAGGCGGACCCCTGAATGCACAACTGACGGCTCTTGAACCTGCATCGCCGTCTCTTCTTAGCTGAAATTGGCTTGAAATGGACCTACTTGGCATGGGGTTGGACCTTCAGGCTCTTATTTTACAGTGTCTCCTTAAATAACGGGCCCATCTGGCAGAGGACCTGACCCGGCTATGAATATGCAGCTTCATCGGGGCGGTTGCCCCTAGACACCCGGTGCTAGCAATAGTAGACGGACATTCTTGAACAACTAACTCCTCATAATGTTGAATATCATAAAACCATGGAGTCTTGTTACTTGGCACAAGTAGCATGAGATTTGGCAGCTCCACTCGGCAATTAGACTTGAAGTGTAACTCCCTTGCTAGAAGAGACGGGTGAAGCTGAGGGAGAGTAATGCACGGTGTTGACATGGCCGGCTTGCTAATAAACCGAGAAAGATTGCATAACAAGTGCAGAATATCCGCGAAAAATGTAGAAGATATGGCCAATTGCCTTTTGAACATAGAACCCATAATCTGCTTGGCGGCCGTATGCGTTAGCACAACATGTGTAGTGAACCCTTCTTGGCCTATCATCTGAATGACAATAGAGCGAGGAGAAATAATAGCATCAACGGTGAACTCTCTGGTGAGCAAAGAGATTGCCACGGGCCTTGCTCGGGAAGAAACTGGCATCAACTCAAGGGAACTCTTCTTGTCAACCGTCTTCACTAGGAGTATAGGCTCAACATCCCCAAAATAACCAGGGACTAGGATGCGGATCAGCATGAAGTCTTGGATCTTGAAATGCACGGCTGGCACCGGATCATCCTGACTTGGCTTATTGTCTCCCTGGGGATTAGACCCAAGGGGCACCATGGGTAACGCACACCCGCTCCGTGGGGTAGAAATAGGTGGAAGAATGGGGATAGGAGTAGGTTCAGAAGACACGGGGGTTTCAACGGGTATGGTGTGTTTAGGTGGAGGCAAAGGTAAGGGTGGCGGTATGACTTGCTCGGGCGAGGGAGACAAAGGTGAAATTTGCTCAGGCTTGGTCAAAGGTGATGGCGGGGGTGATGGAGGTTTAGGCAATGGTGAGGGTGGTGGAGATGGTGTCGACGATGGAGAGGATGGTGGAGATGGTGATGTGGTCGATGGAGGTAGTGGACATGGCAAGTGTGAAGGAGAGGGTTGTGGCACCCACAGTCGACGTATCGACACAACGCGCTGAACGACATTGGGGGTGGAAGTAGTGGTGGAAGAAGTAGAAGAAGGGGAGGTGGCACTCGCCTGAGCAGAGGCTTGGGTTTGTGGAGGTTGAGGAGATTGGATAAGAGATAGTGAAGGTAATAGAGTAGGCGAGGTAGTAGGTGATGGAGCGGGTTCAACGCTAGATGAAGAATCATTGGGGTGCCCCCGATCTTGTAGAGATGGAGACGGCTGCTTGGGCGGTGCTTCTTGTTGCTGCTGCTGCTTGCTGCGGAGATCTAAAATAACTTTACGCATGGTGGCCCAATCAATCCTTTTATTACCTTCCAAGCCATAAACATACTCTCGGAACTCGGGACAATCTCAACCAAATGCCCTTGCTGGCGGTGAAAATGACAATATTGAAGCATCTTCCTGACCGCGGGTTGGCAAGGCATAATCGGAGAGAGCGGCAACGCGTGAGTGGCCATCAAAGCCCTAAAAATGTCGGTAAAGCACTCCGGCAACGGAGGACAAGGAGCCTGCTTCGGGCAAGGCGGATGTCGAGGGGTATGAGGTGGTGGAGAAGGTTGTGGAGACGGAAGTGAATGTTGCGTAGGCAATAGTGCTTGGCCGGCGGAGGAGGGATTTGGTGAAGGCATATGTGGAACGGAGTGGAGAGGTATGTAGACGGCATCCACCTGCTCGGGATGTGGTGTCACCTTGATCGGGGGTGGAAACGGAGACGGGTATGCAGACGCAGGAGGCTGACTCATGGAAGGTTGATATGCGGAGGCATATAGGTATGTATAGGCGGGGGGTTGGCTCGTGGAGGGATATGTGGCGGAAGGCTGACTCATGGCGGGCTGACTCATGGGAGGGTAGAGTTGGCACGTGGAGGGTGAAGGTTGATATGTGGAGGTGGATGGTGGAGACTCGGGGTCAAGGGAATCTTAAATTTGTTGGCGAATGAAGCGGGCTCGGCTGTATAATTGTTGTTAGGAGGTGATGTCGTTGAGGGCTAAGATAAACCGATACTCGGGCGTTGCATTTGAAATAAGCATCTTGATTTGTTCTCCATCCGGAATGTGTCCCGGGACCTGCGCAGCAAGGCGACGCCAGCGGTCAGCAAAGGTAGAAAACTCCTCTTCAGGCTTCATCATCTCATGGGCCAGATCCGCCATAGAATACTTGGGCCCAACCTGGTCATGAAACTGCTTAATAAATCCCTCTTGTACAGTTTGAAAATTCACAACTTGCTCTTGCGGAAGAGAGAAGAACCAATCCTGAGCCGGGCCTTCCAATGACAGACCAAACAGATAAGCCATCAAGTGTTGGTTATGTCAAAATTGGGCCGACTCATAAATGAACTCCTTCAAGTGCACATATGGGTCATCGACTCCACTATAACGGTGATATGTGGGAATTTGTGATGAAGACGAGAGCCGAAGACCTTGGAAAGCGAACGAAACACTTAAAGAGGATTTAGGATCGATCTGATGTTGAAGCTCATCAAGTTGGCGTTGGGTTTGAATAATCATCTCTTGGGTAGGGAGAGATCGAGAAGAATATGGGCCAACTTGAGCAAGAGGATGTGAATTCGGACCAGTATGATGATAATGGGCCGGATAAGAGGATCCGGGCTGAGAAGAAGAAGGGCCCATTCCGAGAATGGAAGGATATGTTGGCCTGGAAGAAGCATGAGCATAAGGACCCATTGGGCTGGCAGCATAAGGAGAAGAAGAATGAGTCCCATTAGAAAAATAAGACCCATTAGGAGAATGGGGCCCATTAAGATGATAAGGCCCATTAAAGAAAGAAGAAGGCCCATTAAGAAAAGGAGGCCCATGAAGATGAGATGCAATAAGACGTTGGGCCTAGGCCGGGTCCATTTGGTGAACAAGGCTTGAAAAATGGGCCATGAGATTAGCTTGCTCTTCAGATGGGTCAGAAGGACCATGGGAAGATGAGCCCACGTAGGAAGAGGATTCCACGCGGGAATAGGAAGAAGATTGGAAAAAAAGGATGATACAAGGGGTTGAAATGATGCTCCATGAGGGCAAATGGAGACTTAATATAAGGATATCAAGGACAATACAAGTGGGGAAGCAAGGGCTTAATGGGCTTGAGAACAAGGGGGGCTGACCCACTAATGCAAAGACGAATGGACAATAGACCACGAGACAATGGACTAGATAATAGACATACAAAATGGGGTAACCTAAGTGGGCCTAATAACGATGAAAGATGTGGATGCAACACAAAATACCACTAATGGGCTTGGACAAGCCCAAACAACATAAACAATGCAATGTGAGAGTTTTCACCCAAGTCAAACAAGTTGATATGATGGGAAATATTTTAGAAATTTTAATAGACCTTTTAATGATTTGAATTAATAATAAATCCCTCAATATAGGAATCATATGGGAATAAGGTCTAAACTTTGGATTGACTAAGGTTAACTCCCTCACACTTATGCAAATGTAAGCCTAAGGGGTGGAAAGGTACAACCGGCCCGGTGTCCGTGTGGGAATCCACGGCTCACAGGGACTTATGGAGGTCCCGGATAAGATCACATAGTCGACCCCAAGGAATATGGAGGCGAGAGGATCACTTACCAAAGTAGGAATTGCCACTATGATATGCAATGTATGGCCCTATGTGCACCGGAGTGCATGCAAATTCTAGCTTAAAACTAGAAAATCAAGACTAGATTAAACTATGCAAACTTGATCCAACTAAGAAAAATAGTATATTGATGGAAAGATAATACAAAGGTCTGCACAACGGGCCCAAGAATAGATCAATCTGACCCCAGGAGGTCAATCAAATCACTGAGCAAAGTTGCCCCCTGTGAACCTGTGCGCAAACCACATGCAGATTTTATGGACAAAATGCTAAAATGATGATAATTTTTAACTAAGCAAATAAAACCCAAATGATGCAAATAAGCTATGGATGGAAAGACAATACAAAGGACTATCTAATGGAACAAAAATTAGTGCAATCAGACACCGGGAAGGTAGTCAAATCACTGAGTAAAGATGTACCTGTGAACCTGTCCCTGAGCCTGCTTGCAGAACTTATGCACAAAACTCAAAAAGTTGGACAATATTAGAATATGAAAATGTTAACCAAATGATGCAAATGACATATGGATGGAAAGACAATACAAAGGGCTATCCAACTAAAGAAAAATCAGCGCAATCGGACATCGGGATCAAAAGTTATGTCCCGACGAACACGGCCTTGTGAGCATGCGCGCAGGACTGGCAGAATCTGTAATGGTCTACCAAAGGACCGTTACACGACTCTGGCGATCTACTATAGGACCGTCACACTACCAGAGCCCTTAAAACACCCCAAACAGTGAAAGAATGGATAAAATATCACCTAAACATGCACATGCATACACCCAACTTACAAAAGAGCATTAAAACAAACATGATGGGCATTGTTGTCCCACCGTGATCACCAAAAAACTATAGATTTATTTTAATTAGATTCCTATCCCACCCCCTTTAAATACATACATGCATAAACATGTGAATCAAAGACAAGGGGGATGAAAGGATGAGAAATACTAACCGTGATCGTCACCAAGGATTCCAACAACGCCAAAGGATGAAGAAGTGTAAAGAACGGCGCCGTGTACCTTGGAAAGAAAACTTGATCGCGCTTGACAAACGAGGTGCGAGGAACTTTGCAGATTCAAACCTCCTCTCCCTCCAGCCGGCTAGAGGAAGAGGGCCTCATGTTGTATCCGTGCTATCCTGCAAAACAAAGCCAAAACAAGGACAAAAAACCCATTAGAACATGAAGTGTAGCATCAATCCCGCAGTGATAAAATAGAGGTAGAAATTGAGGGCAAACTCACCGGGGGGAGGTTTTTAACCCCTGTGGAAGGGTGAAAATAATAGGTGGGTGTGTTGTGTATGCATGAGATTTGAAATCACAAGATTTGATTGAGAGAATAGAGAGAAATCATTGATGCAAAATGTGCAAAAGTGCATGTATAGCAGAAAAGTGTAGGGAACTGTGATGATTTGTGATTTTGAGAGAAAGATAACTAAGAATATAGATCATGAAATCAAGCCTAAAAGGATGGAATTGAAAGCTAATACTTTCCTCTTCAAGCCAGGGTTGAAGTTGTGAGTTGGAGTTGCAGCATGGCTTCGCCCCGAACCAAGAAAGAGCCCCCCTTTGCAACTGCGAACTGGGCAATTTTTTTTATAGAGTTTTACAAGAAAGCCCCATCTTCTTATCATGATTCCTGAAGATATAGTCCAAGACAAATCGAGTTCTATGGATCAAACTCGAGATAATACTAAGGTCAAGAGATAGGAACAAACGGGGATCAATTCGGAGAAGGATTCTAGAAGATATGGATCTTGGAAGGTAGCCCCATCGCACTGGAAATCAGAGTTTTAGTTGTACCAGGATGTTTAAATCCCGATCTTGCGACCCAGATCCCGAGAGATATAGCCAATAAAAATTTAATTTCTATGAACCAAATTCAAGATAATACAAAGGGCTAGAAGTAGGAAAAAATGGGGATCGATTTGGATAAGAATTGAAGAAGTTATGGGCTCTGCAAGATAAGCTCGCCACGCAGTTTTCGGGGCAGAGTCCAGCACAAATTGGACTCTCGGCTATGTGTAACGGTCTATCGTAGGACCGTCAGAGTTATGTAACGGCCTAGGGTAGGTCTGTCACGCTCTGGGAGTCGAACGGGATGATTTCAGACAAGTTTGATTGTGACGGTCTAGTATAGGACCGTCAAAGTGCTCTGACGCATCTATACTAGACCGTCACATGTGCTCTGACGCACCTATACTAGACCTTCACACTGATGAAGAAAAATTCTAGGCAGACTGCACGCGACTTTCGAAACTGAAGTATATCTCTCAAACGGGGTAGAATTAGTAAAAGTGATAGAAGAAGAAATTGTAGATAACTAAGAGAGGAACAACTTTTATGAAAAAAGTAAGTTGAGAAAATGAATGGAAGAGGGTTAAAATGGGGCTAGAACAGAGAGGAAAATTCTGGGGCTTAGGTGAAAAGCACAGTACGCCGGAAAAATGTGAATAGCTCACAAACGAGGCAGAACTGGCCAACGGCATAGAAGGAGAAATTGTATATCTTTGAAAGAGGAACAACTTTGGTGAAGACAACTTTTGAATAGAGGAAGAGAAGGAGATGAAAAAGGATAACTTTCAGGACTGCACAGTGGGAGAGAGCCGATTACTTGAGGGAAGCCGGCCTAAATGGGCCGTAAGTTGACTTGGAAGTCGGAATTTGATAAGATAAGCTCCAGGGCTCTAGGAAATCATGATCTCCAAGACTTAAAGGATGGGGAATGGTAAAAAAGGGCTCAAAATCTATCCAAGGAAGCTCCAAAATAATGGCTAATTCGGGACATCAAAAATGATGAATAAGAGAAATGACTCAACTTGTGGGCTAAAACGGGTGTCAACAACGGCGACTCGTTCTAGCGAGAACACAAAAGCTCAGAATAGAAGGGGTCGCCCGGACCCTCCAAACCCACGGGGATGCTATTCGAGGGAACACGGCACCTCCAGACACCCCAAAATACGGACACAGAACCCACGGGGTGTCCGGGACATCCACGAAGCTGAAGGTCGACCACTGGGTCACAACCAGGTCAACTGGGGGTCAACACGACGCAACCGAAATGCAAGAGGGTCACTCGGACCCTTACACGGGGACACTAATTGAGGTAACACGATACCTCCCGGATCATGAAGAATCATTCAGACGCCCTCCCGCTAATTCGTATCGCATACGGACAGCTCGGGACAAGGGGGCGCAAAACACGATGGCCCGGGACCTTACTGGGCTGGGCGGCCACCACTTGGGCCGCCCAGAGGCCTGGGTGGCCATCGAGCTGGCCGCCCAGTCCAGGGCCTCCCAGAGGGCGGCCAGCCTACTGGTAGCCCACTCCCCTGGGCGGCCAGACCTTGGGCCGCCCAGTGACCTGGGCGGCCAGGGTCATGGCCGCCCATACCAGGGCACCGACAGCCACCTAAGTGGCCGCCCTCTGCATTTTCGCAAAGGCGGACCGTGCTCCGCCGTGAGCTCGGTTCCACGCTCCATTCGATCCCAATCGAAGGGAAAAACATAGGGGATCATTCCCCTGACCCCAAAACCCAAAAATGGGAGGAAGAAATAGAGGAAACGACGCTCGATCCGACGAAATCGTCACACACCCTAAAAACGTGATTTTTCCCCCAAACGAGCAATAAACCCCGCTCGGCTCACGATGGGCTACAAAACTCGCGGAAAATGAAGTACGCGGGTTAGGGAACCATCCCCCTACCTCCACCGAAGATTTTACGCACCGTGGACGCCGTTCCACGTGAAAACGCCCACGAAACCCCCGTCGGTTCACGAACGCGTCCCCGAGCTTCCTCGCGCCACCACGCCTCCATCCTCGCTCCGTCCACGCCGCTCCTCGCCCCACGAATGTCGCCACCTCGCCCTCGTCCGTCTCTGTCGGCCGCCCAGAGAGAAGAGAGGGGGAGGGGAGAGAACGCGAGAGAGAGAAGTGAGAGGGAGAGAGTGAGAGGAATGTGAGGAGAGAGAGAGGGGGGTATCTATATAGAAAATCCGAAAAATCCAAAAAATATCAAAAATAGGAAAAAATACTTCCCACTATCCTCAGAAAATGCACAATTCAGTGGTAACGTCCTGGAGTCAGAAAATGCAACGGTTCACCCTTCACGGGGTTCCGAAGGGCCGACAGGCAAAAGTACGCGTAAACCGCAAAACGCGATCCGGGACCCACAAAACGATCCGAAACCCACGGATCCTGACCGGATAAATGATCTGAAAAACCTGAGGCGTTACAGCTAGCCTCTCGTAAGCAAGAAATTAGAGCGCAAGACAATGACAGAAAAGTTATATCACAAGTAATTTTTTTCCCAAATTCTAACTTTATTCCATACTAGTAACCACAAGTACATTAGATTCATGACTTTAAACATCCTTACATCATAGACTCAAAAAAATTGAAAATTACAATAAGACTCGACTAGACACTTGACAACTAGGTCTTCTCTCGATCCATTTGACCTTCAATCACTCTTGGACCCGCTACTTGTATATTCCGAATCCGATTCACCGGTACTTCCTGGAAAATTGAGAAAGTAGGTATGAGCACACTTGCCCAGTAGATATCTTTGTATCAACATGAAGGCAACATTTAAGTGATTACTGTCCTAGCTCTAGGAGCAAGATAAAAAAAATAAGAATGCGATAAACAAGCGATATAAACCAAGATAACCAAGAATCATGAAATAACTGAGCAAGTAGACGTGAGCGAGTATAGACCATGAACAAGCAAGATTAATCATATAGATGTAAATTTGGCCTTTCATGAACAAGAATGTACGAGTAAGTATCTAGAAAGTACTTTACACAACCTTGTAAAGGTTATGTACTATAAAGTCATTAACAAGCATGTAATTTCCATAACGAGCCTCATGGTTTTCACTCATTTATAAAAGAAAGTACTCCCAGCGCAATGCGACCCCAGTATCATCTACCCCATGGTTTATAGCACGTTTCCGACAATCCATCGAGGGGACTAGCATGGAGCCCTTGGGCACAATCCGTGTCCGGTCTTGCATTTTCAAGTTATAAATCTAGCTACTTACATGAGATATAACAATAATTTCAACCAATAATTCAATTCCAAATAATAAGTCTCATGATCAAGTAACCAAGATATAGAGCGTACCAAAACTAACATGAGATATCAAGGAAGAATTAAAAGAATATTATACTCTGGCGGTATTCTGATAGCATAACGGTACATTCATTAAGCTTCATATCTTAATATTACTTGTTAAGCATATGTTGGGACTCCAGAAAATCCTAAGACCATCTAGGAACTCAAGAAAACCAACCCCAAGGGTCAACCTCGGGTTAGACAAAATCAGGAAATAAGCGGTCGTTTCTTGGACCGTTTCATGAATCAGGTGGTCAAGTCTGGACCGTTAGGCAGAGCTATGCAGTCGAGTCAAGACCGTTTGTGACTCAGAATTTAGAAAACATTGATGGTATAAGTGCCTTCTAGATAATTTGGGTTTTAAACGTACAACTAACTCGGCATCCTAGTGGGAATCCCAGGTTCGCGGAGTCTTACGGAGGCCTTGAAACATAATCCCCTAGTCCGACAGAAGGAATATCTGGCGGAGAAGTTCATAAGTCCAAGAGAGTGTGCCTATAAGTGTAAAATGTAACTAATGGTCACATACCAGAGTATATGCCATGTACTTAAGAAAATGACTCCAGAGATAAGAGTCGATCATGTGAAAATAGCGATCAAAACAACGCTCTAATACCACCATGAACAAAAGAGGAAATATTTAATTACAAAACTATAACATTTAAGCATGAAATTACATGATAATGAAAATAAAGTTTAAAATCATGCTCATGCTAAAATAGGGTGTTTAACATAATTTTGAGTGAAAAATACCATAATTATAGAGTCATACTTAGGCAAAAATTCAGTTAGGCTCGGGCTGGTTCTCAGAACCGAAAAGCGATCAAGTGTGGACCGTTTACAGGAGTCTAGCGGTCTATCGAGGGGCCACTTAGCTATCTCTGACGGTCACATATCGACCGTTTCTGTCTGTTTGATAGAAAATTGAGAAAATAGTATAATAAAAACTAATCTAGGACATGTTATGCATGAGAATCAATGAGAACCTACTGTAAAACATGATAGAACGAGAATAAGTCAAGAATATGCATGGGTTTGTGTATAATGAAGAGATTTTCTTTTTAACTCAATTAGGGCTAAGATTCATGCACGAAGATTACACTAAATACACAGTCCCAATAAAACATAAAATTCTCTATGTACAGCATATGAAAATGACTGAAATTAGAGGACTTTTATTCCTAACATCAAGTTTAAGCCGTTCATGAGATAACCTACCTCTGGACTAAGCTTTAATCGTCGAATTTAAGATTAGAATTTGACCCTATTTTCTGCTCGTCCTGAATTGGAACAGCAACTTTGCGGCCGTCTAACTCTTGATCCTCTTCACCTATGACCATAAAATTTTGAGGGTAAAAATATGGTATTAAAAGGTACAAATAACTCTAAAGAACCCCTATCTAATTACCTCGTTTAGGACTCCTATTTTGCTGATCAATCTGGCCCGGTCGCATAATTTTATGAGATTCTTATATCGAACCAGCAACTTTGAACGCCTCTATCTTCCTGGTGACTTGATCTCCTAAGATGAAATTTGGAGGGTAGTTAGACCTTAGTATGATGAATAAAATATTCTAAAAAACATACCTCTAATTCGCCCTCCTTACCTTAGTTCCACGCGAGCCAAAAGTAAGGGTCGCGCAGTTAGTTGTGGGATTTATTCATAGGTTTAGTTAGGATTTTAGGGATTTGTACGAACTTAGAGTCCTAATTAGGTCACCAATCCATCCTAAAGGCATTCTAGAGTCTTCTAGCCAACAGATTGTGTCAATCCTAGAGGATTTAGACTGAAGAAAATGGAGTTTTTGTGCGATCTAAACTGTTGGCGTTCGGACTCTTAAAAGCTGTCCAGGCAGGACTATTTGTTGTCCCAAGCGGTCGCGTGATAGACCGCTTTTGGTCTCGGGCACCGAGTTTTGATTAAATTCAAACTCTTTCTATTATTAATCTGTTTATTATTTAATAAAGAGTAATTATTCCCATAAATTTTGTAAATATATTAATTTAAGCTTCTAGAATATGAGCCAAACCTTATGGGCTCGATTCTAGGTCTGTTGGGCTTATTTAAATGGGCGAAGTCAATTGGTTATCATTTGTGCTTCCATAATAACTTATTTAACCCAAAAAAATCTATTTAAATTCTAATTAATTTCATTAATCTCTAGAAAAATCTTAGAAAATTTATATAAAATTTTGGGGTATTACAGCCCCTATATATATGACTCATTCGAAAACAGAAGAGAAGAACCCTAAGAAGAAGAGGGGATACCATTCGGAGAAAAGGGAAAGGGGAAAAGGCGGCCAGAAAAAGAGAGAGAGAGAAGAAATCGGAGGGAAGCTAGGGGAAGAAACCAAAGGGAAAGGAGAGAGCCTCCGAAAGCAGAGAAAGGGAAGCAGAAGAAGAGAGAGAGAGGTTCGTCTTCGAAGGTTGCTACAAGTGGGTTCGCCCGCCGTGTGAAGCCCCTTCTGGGCTACAGTTATCCCCTTCCCCATCGGTTTCTTTTTTTGTTGTATATCCCTCTTCTGTAAATATGTGCCCCCGTTTCTTATCTGCACATATTTCATCATGTAACATCTTCTTTTGGAGATCAATAAAAAGATTGCTCTCGTTTGTTCGATTTGCTGGTTATTCCTTCTCTTTCCCTCTCACCCTCTGTGCCTATACGGTGGCCAGGGTACATCCCCGGGTCAGATAAATTGCCCCACGGGGTTAGATATATATATATATATATATATATATGTGTGTGTGTGTGTGTGTGTGTGTGTGTGTGTGTGTGTGTGTGTGTGTGTGTGTGTGTGTGTGTGTGTGTGTGTATGTATGTATGTATGTATATGTGTATCTCTGGGTATGTTTTCGTGATTCAAACCCTATTAAATATCAGAGATTCATCGCACTTTTCAGATGTAATCTCTAGATTTGCCTAATAAAAGGGGGAAATCGACTTAATGATGTTGGTTTTGTTTCTACTCGTCCGCATTCATCGGGTGGAGCAGAAGATCATATCTATGCCATCATTCTATGAATTTTGCGCCCCGTCTAAACCAAGGGATTGATCTATATTTCCTAGATGCAATCCCACGATGCTTATAAAGGGTAAATGAACTCTTTCATGGATTATTTATACATTTTTTCGATACTCTGTTTCCTATTTTTTTTTGTCTACAAATATCCTCGGTTTCATCTTAATCCGGCGCGGCACCCCTCCCACGCCGGTTTAACCCACGCCACTTTAACCTCCTTCGTGAGGGCGCGCTGGTTTAGGCCTCTCCAATACCTCACACCGGATTAACCCCTCATACCCCAATTTCTATGCCGCCAACTCACCTATATGTATATATATATAACGTTTACATGCTACGCTAAATACACCCCATCCACCCAATTCATTTCATTCTTAGTATGAACGCATGTATAGGTGAATAAGCCAGCCATTAAATAGGTGAATAAATAAGTCACCATATGTGTAAATGCCCATCATGTGCATGCTGCCCCCTTATCCGACGTGCGAATGGGGAAATGCTAATCCGGTGCGGTCCCCCCCCCCCCCCCCCCGCGCCGATTTAACCCACGCCGGTTTAACCGCAGCCACGCCATTTTAAGTCAATTTTCAGGTCGTTTTAAAGTAATTCAACGCCATTTTAAATGATCACTCTCTGTGTGAATATTAATCGCCTTAATGGCGAACAACGTCTCGATCTGGATAACCCATGGACAAATGAAAACCCATCGTAGGCTAGCCCTCGGGGACCACGTCCATTTGGGTGTTTGATGGGTTTACGATTAAAGGCCCGTGGAACATTGGTGCCCCTCGTAGGCTAGCCCTCGGGGTTTCCATCCATCTGGGTTCGTCGGTCACCGTTTGGCTTCCCGACTTTAAGGAGCTTACCTCAGTCTCTATGGGAATGTCTTCACTTTCCCCCCGCAATCCTCCGGGTCTAGGGGAGCTACTATCGGATTTTTACCAGGACATTTTGACCATTTGTAAGATCGGGAATAATAAATAAATAAATAAATAAATAATAATAATAATAATCAATCAAACAACAACAACAACAACAAAAGAAAAGAAAAAAAAATAAAGAAAAAACAAAACAAATAAAATAAAATAAAAAAGAAGCATACCGTTACCCAACGCGGCATAAACCGGCGCGGCACCCCCTGCGCCGGATTAGCACCACACTCAAAACCTTTAGAACCATAATTGCAATCACCCAGCGCGGTACCCCCCGCGCCATTTTAAACTTCTCCACACCCCGTCGCTTTTTCTCCTTTTTCAATATTGGAGAGGGGGATTTCTGTCGCCCATCTAAGAGCGGCCAAACTAGGTCCAGCGAGACCAAACGAGGCCCAGCTCATCTAAGTGACCGCCCCGTAGGGCCCACTTAGCATAGAAGCCCAATAAGATCACTCGGCATCAAGCACTTCCTAGGCGGCCATTAGGCTCGGAAGGCCGAGCGTCGGTCCAGTCGGAGGAAGACCCACGCCCGACCTATCCCCCTCGTCGGGATAAAGGCTAGCGCTCAGCGCCCACTCCCACCGACTCTCTCCCGAGCTATGCCTATCACCCGGGACAGGGCTGGCACTCTTCACGCTTGGGTCGACGGACGGTTGCTTATCCACGCTGCCGTTGAGAGCCCTTTCTGAACAGGAGTTTACGAGGATAAAGGGGCCCACGAGTCCTCAAGGCTATAAAGAGCCAATGATGAGGACGTAAAAAGCCCACGTCGAGGACGTGACCCCCTCCTAAAACTCCTCAGCTTACGGGACTCATAAGGCTGGCACACTATTTAAATCTGGGACTCCCTCCAGCGAAAGGTAAGGCCTACACACGCCTAAAACTCCCTGAGCAGGAACCACTTCACCACCTTGGTGGAGAAGGATCTCGTGCATCTCCTTCCTCCTCCCTTCATAGCTTTCACCACTGCTCTACTGACTTAGGCATCGGAGGGTTTTCCCCAGGGAACCATCCCTGGGCCCCCTGATCCGTTTTCCTTCCTTGCAGTTCACTGATCGGTGATCATCTCCTCCAGCTCAGGACCAACGCGAGATCGCCCCTCTTCATCTGGCGCCGTCTGTGGGAAACGATCAAAGAGCCAGTAAGGTACGAAGGAGTTCGGGGAGGAGGTCTACCGGCGATAGGGGGAAAGCCATGGTGGTGGGGGGAGAGGGCCCCTCTCAGCCCGCACAGAACCCCCCTTCCAACGCCAGCACCCCCGCCGACGAACCACCGCCTTCGCCCGCAGCGGTGGAGCTACCACCCAACGAGGGCGCTGACGCTTTCTAAGCCCTCAACGCAAAACTAGATGTCCTCGTGGAACTCATGAGGACCCAGGCGGCTAGGGAAGGAAGGTCACGCGTCCCTCCGAAAAGCCCTCCCCGCGAGAACGCGTCCCAACACACTGTCGGAGGTCGCTTCACCCTCCGAGGACGGCGGCTTATTCTCAACAGGTCAGGAGGACCTTCGCAAGCCCCTCCTCCGGAGCAAGAGGCATCCTCGACACCAAGAAGGGGCAAACCAGGGGCACGTCGCCCGCACCCAGAGGCCGAAGTCCCCGGGGAACGCTAGGGCAGCCCGCCATCATGCCCCCCTAGCCCCATGGCGCAATGGCAGTCGGAGTTATCCCTCCGACTGTGAGAGTTCAAGAGGCGCTTCACAGAGCAGGAGCGCGCCTTGCGCGCCTTGCAGAAGACCTCCCCAATAGAGGATGAGGAGAAATCTCTTTTCTCCGACTACATCTTGAAGGCGGAGATGTCTCCCAGAATCCCCATTCCAACTTTCAAGTCTTACGACGGCCAGGGTGACCCGGCCGACCACTTCGACAGCTTCGACGCCCTGATGACCCTTCACGGGGCGTCCGACGCCACCAAGTGCCGTGCCTTTGTGACCACCCTGGTCCAAGGCGCCCAAGCATGGTTCCGGGCCCTCACCCCTGGATCCATCCGAGACTTCAAGCAATTTGGGCGAGTATTCAAGGAGAGTTTCACCGGCAGCGGCCCCCCAAGGTCGGTAGAGGGGCGATTGGCTCTCAAACAGGCGCAGGGGGAGAGGCTCCGGACTTACATTAACTGATTCAAATCGGAAGCCCTGAGAATCCTCCGCCTGGATGTTGCCTCGGCCATAACCGCGCTGACCGGAGGCACCCGGGACAAGAACCTCCGCCGCGAACTTGTCCTCCACCCTCCTTCGACCTTTACCGAGCTAGTGACTCTGGCTTTGCGCCATGCTGAGTGCAAAGAAGTTCTCAGCGCATGCCGAGGCGCAACCGGTTTGGGTCGGGAGGGGGACAAGAAGCGAGCACCCGAGCCTAGCTCGGGCCAAGGAAAAAGGTGGAATCAAGACGGGGAGCACAAAGAACCGTCCTGGAAGTACGAGCGGTACACTCCCTTAACCGCTCCTGTGTACGAGATCTATGAAGACATCAAAGGCTCGGGCCTCCTCCGCCAACCCGAGCCAATGAGGTCGAAGAGCCGCAATCGCAGCAAGCACTGCTTGTTCCACAGCGACCACGGGCATCACACCAGCGATTGCCACCAGCTCTAGAATGAGATCGAGCACCTCGTCCGCTAGGGACACCTATCCCGGTTCGTGGTCGGGCATAAGGAAGACCGAGGCGTCCCAGAGGAGATCGACAACGCCCCTCGCGGGGTCCACAACAATGTCATCACTGGAGGAGCCGCATCAGGAGGAGATAGTAGCCGAGGAAGGAAGCGTCATGCTGAGCGGGCGAGCCGAGCAACCGAGCCTCCCAAGGCCTCGCCAAGTGAACCCCAGGTCATAGTCTTCTCCGACCATGACCTGGAAGGGCTGACCACCCTGCATTACGACGCCCTAGTTATATCGGCTGCGATAAACCATTGTAACGTAGATAGGATTCTAGTTGACAATGGAAGCGCCCCTGATGTATTGTCTTATGAATGTTTTCTTAAGATGGGGGAGAATCCGTCTAAACTCCGCCCGATCCGAACCCCCCTCTGCGGGTTCAATGGCCAGGCCACTTATCCCGAGGGAGCCCTGAGCCTGCCAATAACTCTCGGTACCCCACCCAAAACTGTTACGGTTATGGTGGACTTCATAGTGATCAAAGGTATGATAGCATACAACGTGATCTTCAGCCGATGGATCCTTAGCCGAATGAAAGCGGTGGCCTCTACCTATCACCAAAAGATGAAGTTCCCCACTAAACATGGGGTGGGAGAAGTCTGGGGCAACCAGGCAATGGCCAGAAGGTGCTATAATATCTCGATCGAAGCCACAAGGCCGTACGGGAAGAACAAGGGCACCCGGGAAGTCGAGGAAAAACCCACAACATCTGAGCCTGGAGGCGAGTTGCTAACGGTTTTCCTAAATGATGACCCGACCCTAGGAGTAAAGATTGGAGTCGACCTACCATCCGAGGTTCAACAGTAATACAAAGAATTTCTTTCCGGGTACATCCGAGTCTATGCATGGTCTGATGATCAACTCCCCGGAATACCGTGAGAGACAGTAGTTCATAAACTCAACCTCGACCCGACCGTGAAGCCGGTACAACAACGCAGAAGGAAGCACGCGCCTGAAAAGCAGACGGTCATCAAAGATCAGGTCACCAAGGGGCAGAAGACTGGTCTTTTTAGATCAGTCCTATACCCGACGTGGTTGGCTAACGTCGTCCTGGTGCCAAAAGCTTCGGGAAAGTGGCGAATGTGCGTGGACTTCACCGACTTGAACAAAGCCACACCAAAAGGCTGCTATCCGTTGCCGAGCATCGACCAACTGGTTGACTCAACCTCGGGCAACGAGATGTTATGTCCCCTGTGGCTCTGTGGTTTTGATGATGACAAATGTTATGGGGTTCTGTGGTTTTGATGATGACAACTGTTATGGCTCATTATGTATTGATGATCTAATCCTGATGAAATATGAGGAACTGTTAGAACAAGTTTAAGGATGACTCACACTCATGATGTCAACCTATGTCAAAGTCAAATCTCTGATTGGTACAGTCAATGCACAGTTAGATCAGGTAATGTTCTATCTAATCTCAGATCTGTGCATATGTTAATTTTTATGTCTATACATTCATGCATAATCACTCTCAGCACTGTCTTTACATTGCATGCGTAGCAGACATCTTAAGTCTATACATTGCATGTGTTGCAGACGAGCATAGTCTACACATTGCATGTGTTGCACATTCACAATGTCTATACAACGCATTCCTCGCAGGCACAGTAAGTCTGTACACTGCATTCCTCGCAGGCACAGCTGTTTCATGCATTCATATAGTCTACACATTGCACGTGTTGCACATTCACATAGTCTATACATTGCATGTGTCGCAGATAGCATAGTCCATACATCGCAGTTCTCGCAGGCTAGCAAGTCTGTACACTGCATGGCTCGCATGCTAGTAAGTCTATACATTGCATGGCTCGTAGGGTAGCAAGTCTATACATTGCATGGCAAAGTTCAAAGTCAATACATTGCTGCATTGCTTGCATTTGTGAAGTCTATACATTGGCTGTTGTCTTGTAGCATTAACCCAAGTCCATACATCGGTTGCAGCACTGCACGCACACTCAAAGTCCATACACTGCATTGTGGCATGCACACTAGCAAGTCTGTACATTAGGCATCTTTACCTACGTAGGACTTGCAAGTCTATACATCGTGCAGTCTGCACGTTGTGGGTAGCAAAGCCTGTACAACGGTGTGTCAGCAAGTCTGTACATTGCTCACCGTCTCACTGAGCATCTCAAGTGGACACCAAGTGTGTACACTGCCATCTTGCAGCACAGCATAATTCTATACACTGGTCCGTCTCATCCAACATCTCAAGTGGACTTGAAGTCTATACACTGGACCGTCTCTCTTAGCGTCTTGTGCATGAGTCAAGTCTGTACAGCCTGTGTTCAGCAACATCAAGTCTGTACAACGCATAGCTGCACGCATGACTAAGTCTGTACACTGGCATCTTGCAGCGTTAGCACAAGTCTATACAGCCTGTGTGCTTCATATTGCCAAGTCTATACAACGGCTTGCATCACTCAAAGTCTGTACACTAGCTGCAGCAGGCTCGCACACACTAAGTCCATACATTGCATAAAGTCTGAACATTGGTATATTTACCTACGTCTAAGTCTATACATTCTTATAGGCATTGTGCATTGTTCAAGGCGGAGTCTGTACATCGTTATGTTGTTCTTGTGCCGTAGCAAGTCTATACATTCCTTACGCTTGGCATTTGACGCCCACCAACAGTGGCATCACTTATGAAACAAACGTCTTGTTGTAAGGTGTCTTTCTGTTAAGCATGACTTCATCAACTCTATACATTGTCTGCTTGCATAACACAAAGTCTGTACATTCTTTCAGCATGACAATGAATTCACTTGCAATGCATATACTTTGCTGTCTGCAGCTGAACATGCATTTCACTCTAACTCTGTACATGTCATACATGAAGTCTATACATGCTGCTGCTTAGCATTCACTGAGTCTATACATGCTCATAGTCTGCATACGTGAAGTCTGTACATGCTTCAGTGTCACATTCACTAAGTCTGTACACGCTTAAGTCTCGCATACACGAAGTCTGTACACGCCTTACAATGCCACAGTCCTGCATGCGTGAAGTATGTACAAGGCCAAAGCACTACATATATGTAGTATGTACATGGCATTGTTCTGCATTCACCAAGTCTATACAATGTCATAGCCACGCATTCATAAAGTCTGAACATTGCATTGCTTCGCATTCATGAAGTATGTACATCGCTTCTGCAATGCCTTCATTAAGTCTGTACAAGGTTTTAACCTTATATTGATAACTCTGTTCGAATGTCTGACAGGGACACTTTGCAAGGACTGATGATTGGCACGTAATTCGAGGCTGGAAGGACTGACAGAATGGTGACACGTGTACTGAAGCATGCTGAGATGCTGCCACGTGTTCAAGTCATTGGGCGGGAACTCAAATGCCACACGCCCAATTCCTGCTGCTCTATATATATGAAGCTTCTTCCACCTGAAGAAGTGAGATCGAGAGACAGAGAGCTCTAGCAGAAGAGAGACAGAGAAATAGCAAGAGTAGAAGAAAAAGAGTAGAAGAGCAGAGCGCCTGCACGATCCAGGAGAAGAAGAAAGAGAGTGAAGAAGAGAAAGAGAAAGAAAGAGAGATAGAGTGAGAAAGAGAAAGAAAGAGAGACTGAGTGATCTGAAGAAGAAGAAAGGTAGAGAGAAGCTTCGTTCTGAAGATCTGTCTTCACTGGACCGTGGATCAAATCCAAGCAAGTCAGCTCATTCTGAGCCACATTGTGCTTCATCGTTTATAGCCTTCCGATTGCTGTTGTCTATGTTTTTCCTTTTCATTTTACACCATTTCTTCAAGCTGTTAGTCAGCGGATGCAGTGGAGGATTCCACTGGACGATTAAGCTGTAATCCCCAGCGGTTGCAGAGAAGGTTCTTCTCTGGACAGCAAGCTGTGTTGCTCAGCAGGCGAGGTGGATACCTCGGACAGCAAGCTGTGTTGCTCAGCGATTGCAGAGGATCTGTTCCTCTGGTCGGCAAGCTGTTAAGCCCAGCGAAGCTGTGTATCAGCGGTTGTAGGCAAGCTGTGATGCCCAGCTGTTCAAGCTGTGAGTCAGCGGAATCCACACTCAGCTTGAGTGTTGGGTGGATGTAGGTCTGCTGGACCGAACCACCTAAAAATCATCTGAATCTGTTTTTGCCTCAGCCTCTTTGAGTGTTCTAAGTTTTAGTCAGGAGGTAGTTTTAATTGGGCGAATTTTTAAGGGGAGATTCATTCACCCCCCTCTGAATTCCTAGCACCGAACCCAACACTTGGTATCAGAGAAGGTTGATGTGCATAGGATCTAACAATCCGCAGCATATCCTGCATTTCTGGTTGGTGCATTGCAGAGTGGGTTTCCTGTGTTCTGTGTTTTGTTTCACCGAGTTAGTGTCTTGATTTGCTCTTTTGATTTCAGTGCATTTATCATCTCTTGATGGGTCGTCCTCTTGTTTTTGATGGTTCTAACTTAAATAGTTGGCTAGGCGACCTATGTGTTTACATAGACTCAGTTGATCCAAATCTGTGGAGTCTACTGTCTAAAGGCCCACACAAATTACCTCATGATGAGACCAAGTGATCTAGAGAGGACAAAATAAAGAACCGTGATAATGTCATAGTTCTTAATATCATGAGAGCTGCTATTAATACTGACATATATCCTTTTGCGCTCAGGTGCACTTCTGGAAAGGAGATATATGACAGAGTGATCTCTGATCAACTGCATGAGGATCAATGCTTAATGGTCAACCGGGGAAATGATGATGAGGAAACCTCATCCAAGGTAAGCTCTGAATCAGAAGAGATTTCAATTGATGAATTATGGGATATAAATGAGGAACTTTCTAATAGATGTGAAAAATTGAAATCTGAAAATGAAAAGTTGAAAAAGAAATGTGATAAAATAAATTTGAAAGCTTCCTGTGAAAACTGTCCAAATCTGAAACAATCTTATGATGCATGTATGCTAGATGTTCAAAACCTTAAGAAACAAAATGATTCTCTAAAAATTGAAAAACAAACATGCTTGGACAAAATGTCAGAAATTGAGAATCAGCTGAATGATAAGAAAAATGAGCATTTAAAAGACATGCAAGAGTTGACTGAAATAAATTCTGTAATGGACAAACTAAAGCTTGAAAATGTTAAGGGTCAAAAGGAAATTGAAGATCTCAAGGCTAGTTTGAATAAAGTCAGCAAGGAAACAATACATATTTCTGCTCTAAGAGAACGAAATGAAGATCTTTATAATGAAAATGAATGGATGAAGAAACAAATTATCTTGTTTAAAGAAGATCACAGAAATTTGCTTGCTGATAAAATCAAAGTGGAGGAAAGAGAAGATGAACTAATTGGAAATTTGGTGCTTATGTCTGGAAATGGAAAATGTAATGAAGGAGTCATGAAGCTATCTGAAGAGAACAAAGAACTGAGGGAACAAAACAAAAAACTGATGGTTTTAAATACTATTTTCTCACAGAGGTTTCTGACTATCGAAAAAGAGAAATCTGTTTTTAAGGAAGCTCAACCTCAAAAATTTGAGAAGGAAAACACTTAACTGAAAGCTGAAATTAAAAAATTAAAGTGTTTAAACACTTGCTTATCTGAAACACTTCTCACATTAAAAAAATGGAAAATTCACTTGTGATGGAGAATCACAAAGGGTGATCAGTCTAGAACAAGAAATTGAGAAGTACAAAACTGCAAACAAAGTTCTAAGCGAATGTCTAATTTGCAGTGAACAGGAGATAGCCAGTTATGAGCTTCACATTGCTAGCTTGGAAAGTAAAATTCATAATCTGGAAAACTCAGTATCCAAGTCTGCTAAAAATGAAGGAAAGATAAAAGCTGTCATAAAAGATAAGAATGACAATTCAAGAAAGGGGATAAGTTGTAGTTCTGATGTTAAAGAAACTACTAAAAACCAACTATACAATACTTTTGTGCAAAGCTCTGATGTAGTTGGTACCTCAAGTCAATACCCAAAATAAAATAAAAATAAGAAATCACCTTCAAAATCTATTTTTCAGTTCAAAGCCCAAAAAATTGAAAAGCAAACAAAACCTATTGAGAATAATCTGAAATTGAAAAGAAAGAGTCAAACAAAGAAGGCAAAGAATATTTCTGGTTATACCCTGAAATCTGTTAGCTCTGCTGAATCTGATGGGTCAATGTAAAATGCTCATGCCTCTTGTACTCATTCGCATGCATCTAGGAATTCATCTGATAGAAACCATGCCCTTAGGAAATCTGATGCTTCTTGCTATTACTGTGGTAAGCATGGTCATTTCATGGATGCATGTTTCATCATGAAACAAGATGACAAACTGCATGCTAAATCTTCTGATCATCATGGGTACAAAAGAAACAAACTTAAGTTCAACCAGCACATCACATGCTTCAATTGCAACAAGCCAGGTCATAAGGCTGTTGAGTGTTGGTTAGGGAATTACAGGAATAATTCTGGATCTAGAAGTAAGCATGTTAGGTGCTTCGAGTGTGGCAAGTATGGGCATGCAGTCAAGGACTGCTAGTATGCTCAGGGAAATCACTCTAATTCTAAATTTATCAAATTCCCTGCAAACAGAAATGATTTTGGTAGGAATAAATTTATTTTTAAAGAAAAAATTCCTGCATGTTTTGAATGTGAAAAACTTGGCCACCGTGCTTCTGAATGCTGGTGGGCAGGTAATGGTAAATCAAAGGTTCATGCAAGCAACAGAAACTTTCATGCTAAATCACATAGGTTACATGACTATAACAATGTTCACAAAAAGAATTCAAGGGTTGTTATATCATGTAGATATTGTGGTAAATTTGGCCACTCCATGACCAATTGTCATCTGATGGACTTTGATGACAATATTGCTAAGAAATTGTTTAGAACACCTGTTAGGGATAATACAGGACCCATGGCTGCTTGGGTTCCTGCAAGATCAAAATGATTATTTTGCTATAGGTGTGCCTTGGAATGAATAAAGGGGGATTAATAAGCCAAGGCACTCAAGAATGAAACCCCCAGAATTGCACTATTCAGGTCAGTTCTGAAAAACTGTGTTTAAATTTCATCATCTGAAATTGTTGAATGCTTGTCTGATTTCTGATGTCTTCTTCTTATCTAGCTGATCAGTCTGCATTCCAGACTCAGCTACTGAATTTAATTCTGAACATATCGGATGCTCTTCTCACATGTTTGTGCATGTACTTTATTCTGAGCTAATTCATGTGTTGCACTGAGGTTGAATGATTCATTTAAATGCATATAGACAATGCATGTGTCCATCAAGGAAGTCATTCAAAGCATATAGAACTGCTTTGCACTGCATCTCTTTGCATAACCCTGGTATATTAAATGGTAAGTTACTAAAGGGTAGATGTAATCTATCTGGAGGTTCTTATTATGTGTGAGATAGTCCTTGAGACCAAGCTCTCTGCCAAGTACCAAGGGTCATGTCTTCATTTAAAAGTAGTGTAATGAATATCATAAAATTTGAAAAATATGAAAATTTGAAATGAAATTGATGCATTTGGTAAATTGTCTCTTTGATTGAACAAGCATGAATTCTCCTTGAGCATATTTTAAAATCATGAGCAATGCTTCAATTGTATTTCATGCACTTAGTCAGGGGGAGTTTGACTGATGTTGCATATGAAGAGTAGTCCAGTTGAAAAACCTAAAAAGAAATTTCATTGCATCTAGACAGGGGGAGCATTTAGAATTGGTGTTTTGATTGTCACATTTTGAACACCTCTTGTCTAGTAATTGATTAACTCTCATCTGATGTCATATTTCTCTCTCTTGAAAATGGATTCTGCCTTTTATTCGTTGAGTTGTTAAAGAAGAGTTTCCTTCAACTCTCTTCATGATACTACCTGTCAGCTGATCTGTCTGAAATCCAGACTCAGCTACTATTTGCTGATAAACTCCCTTCTAATGCTCCTCTCTTACTATTTGTTGCACTACCAGCTGACACCCATCTTTCACATACTTCTTAGCTGGTGTGACTGACTTAATTCTATTTTTGACTTGTTGGTCAGTTATTCTTTCGATTTGATCTGAGGAACACAAATTGCATGTCATACAATCTAGTCTGAATCATGTAGAAATTTCTATCATATAGGTTTAAGAATACCACTGAATCAGACTGATATAAGAATTATGTACTCTCAGATTTGTACTTAAATTTCTTGAAAATATCTGAATGATAAGATTTAATGAACTTTAACCACTTGTGTCATGAAAACCTTAGACTCTCTCATCTGATATCTGAAAATTGGAAATCAAGGCTACTTTGGTAGAGATACATAGAGTGAGTACTGTGGTTAAACATTAACTTGAGAAATGTTGACTAATTGAAAAACTGTGAATTCAGAGCAATGACTTGGTCACTGAGAAACTGAGTTCTTCATCAATGAAATAAAGTAACTTATGTCATGAAGTGCCATAGTTATCTCTGGTAAAAATTTATTGAAAAACCTGACAGAGCAGTGGCATATTTGTGTCAAGTAACTGGGGAGTCTGGCCTCTGATCATGGTGTCTCTTCACGTAAAAAGACATTTGTATTGCTAACTCTCGTCTCAATGTTGAGAGGCAATGACAATTATCACACTGAGTAACTGGGTCACTTCACCTAAGACGTGTTGTGCCTCATGTAAAAAGGTGTTGATAAACCCAAATTGCACAGGTAAAGTAAAATATGTTTCAAATAAAAATGTTTTGCAAAATCTGTCAATTCATGATCTTGTAAAAAGTGTTTAATCTCAATACTAATCTGTGCAACTCTGAAAGTAGTCATTGAGATCTTGTGTGTAAGATGAAGATGATCAGTCATGGTTATTATCTGATTATTTGGTTCACCTTTATTAAAACTTGACTTCAGATATGAGTATTGAATTTAATTGACAAATTGGTATACATCATAATTAAATCAGGTTGGTCAAGTTGCAAATTCATAACCCTCTATGATAAGAGAGTCCTTTCATGTTAAGACTTATTGTAGTTATGCATGCTCTACAATCCCTCATGATCTGCTTCATACCTTGGTATCAGTCCTTCTTGGTATCAGTTATCTGACCATACAAATGTGAGATGCTACTCCCATTATTACCTTGTTCACTTGCAGTCTTCTGAACTTCAAAATCCTTATGGTGATGGATTTCAGATTGATTCATTGGTTAACCAGAGTTCATTTCTGTTCTTCAAGAGAACTTCTGGGTCATGTGTAGTTAAAGGGAGAGTAGTCATACATTCATGTTGATAGGGGAAGTTTCAGCATTGCATAAAAGCTCCTATATCATCTCCTTCAACAGTCAATGATCATTCCATCCTTTTTGCTATTGTCAAAGGGGGAGAAACTTTTGTGAGTCATCATTTGCATACATGGTGCATTACATGCTCATTGTGCATTACATGCTCATTATTTCTGAAACAGCCATTCCATTGTGTATCTTCATATTCATCATGATGAATATAAGGCAATGACTCATAGTATTGCCATCATCAAAAAGGGGGAGATTGTTGTGTCCCCTGTGAGTCTGTGGTTTTGATGATGACAAATGTTATGGGGTTCTGTGGTTTTGATGATGACAACTGTTATGGCTCATTATGTATTGATGATCTAATCTTGATGAAATATGAGGAACTGTCAGAACAGGTTTAAGGATGACTCACACTCATGAAGTCAACCTATGTCAAAGTCAAATCTCTGACAGGTACAGTCAATGCACAGTTAGATAAGGTAATGTTCTATCTAATCTCAGATCTGTGCATATGTTAATTTTTATGTCTATATAGTCCATACATTCATGCATAATCACTCTCAGCACAGTCTTTACATTGCATGCGTAGCAGACATCTTAAGTCTATACATTGCATGTGTTGCAGACGAGCATAGTCTACACATTGCATGTGTTGCACATTCACAATGTCTATACAACGCATTTGTCGCAGGCACAGCAAGTCTGTACACTGCATTCCTCGCAGGCACAACTATTTCATGCATTCATATAGTCTACACATTGCACGTGTTGCACATTCACATGGTCTATACATTGCATGTGTCGCAGATAGCATAGTCCATACATCGCAGTTCTCGCAGGCTAGCAAGTCTGTACACTGCATGGCTCGCAGGGTAGCAAGTTTATACATTGCATGGCTCGCAGGGTAGCAAGTCTATACATTGCATGGCAAAGTTCAAAGTCAATACATTGTTGCATTGCTTGCATTTGTGAAGTCTATATATTGGCTGTTGTCTTGCAGCATTAACCTAAGTCCATACATCGGTTGCAGCACTGCACGCACACTCAAAGTCCATACACTGCATTGTGGCATGCACACTAGCAAGTCTATATATTAGGCATCTTTACCTACGTAGGACTTGCAAGTCTATACATCGTGCAGTCTGCACGTTGTGGGTAGCAAAGCCTGTACAACGGTGTGTCAGCAAGTCTGTACATTGCTCACCGTCTCACGGAGCGTCTCAAGTGGACACCAAGTGTGTACACTGCCATCTTGCAGCACAGCATAAGTCTATACACTGGTCAGTCTCATCCAGCGTCTCAAGTGGACTTGAAGTCTATACACTGGACCGTCTCTCGTAGCGTCTTGTGCATGAGTCAAGTCTATACAGCCTGTGTTCAACAACATCAAGTCTGTACAACGCATAGCTGCACGCATGACTAAGTCTGTACACTGGCATCTTGCAGCGTTAGCACAAGTCTATACAGCCTGTGTGCTTCATATTGCCAAGTCTATACAACGGCTTGTAGCACTCAAAGTCTGTACACTGGCTGCAGTAGGCTCGCACACACTAAGTCCATACATTGCACAAAGTCTGAACATTGGTATATTTACCTACGTCTAAGTCTATACATTCTTATAGGCATTGTGCATTGTTCAAGGTGGAGTCTGTACATTGTTATGTTGTTCTTGTGCCGTAGCAAGTCTATACATTCCTTACGCTTGGCATTTGACGCCCACCAACAGTGGCATCACTTGTGAAGCAAACGTCTTGGTGTAAGGCGTCTTTCTGTTAAGCATGACTTCATCAACTCTATACATTGTTTGCTTGCATAACACAGAGTCTGTACATTCTTTCAGCATGACAATGCATTCACTTGCAATGCATATACTTTGCTATCTGTAGCTGAACGTGCATTTCACTCTAACTCTGTACATGCCATACATGAAGTCTATACATGCTGCTGCTTAGCATTCACTGAGTCTATACATGCTCATAGTCTGCATACGTGAAGTCTGTACATACTTCAGTGTCACATTCACTAAGTCTGTACACGCTTTAGTCTCGCATACACGAAGTCTGTACACGCCTTACAATGCCACAGTCCTGCATGCGTGAAGTATGTACAAGGCCAAAGCACTGCATATATGTAGTCTGTACATGGCATTGTTCTGCATTCACCAAGTCTATACAATGCCATAGCCACGCATTCATAAAGTCTGAACATTGCATTGCTTCGCATTCATGAAGTCTGTACATCGCTTCTGCAGTGCCTTCATTAAGTCTGTACAAGGTTTTAACCTTATATTGATAATTCTGTTCGAATGTCTGACAGGGACACTTTGCAGAGACTGATGATTGGCACGTGATCCGAGGTTGGAAGGACTGACAGAATGGTGATGTTAGTGTTGGTGTGCTACAGGCCAATTTCGGGTCGGGTAGGCCCAATAGTTGTACGATCTTGTTCATTAATAAAGTGGTGTTTGAGCGTAAATATGCGATTGTGTTACTTTACGTTGTCCCTAGGATATGTGGTTGTAAAGTCAGCTCGAGATGGGATCTCGAACATGAGACTTACTTTACATGAACACATACCTTAAACTGTTCCTGGTTGGAGGGTAATCACTCGGGGACTTTGATTACCTATTAAACCAGTACACATGATGTGTCAGTGACCAGTCTCATGGTCATTGGTGCGGGGCACCAACACATATGTGTAGGTGTATGTCCTTGGAGGATGTGCACTGAACTGATCCGCTATTGGATCTTCAGATGGTTGATTATACCTAATGTCAACTGAAGATCCAACGGTCTCAGTAGCATCGTTGGTCCTTTGACATGAGACATTGATCGGATCTTACACGAGGATTGGAATGGTTTAATTACTTGGCTAAGTGACTTTAACCATAAGTAATGAGTTGCCGAGTCGTTAACCACTCCAGGATACGTGTGAAGATCATCAATGGTCAAGAGGGGATCGCTCACTGTCGGGTATATATCAGACAGTTAATGGGTCATGACATTGACGCTCCGTTAAATCCCTGGCCAGGGTCGTATGAGTTCGTTTAGAACGGACGTCATACACTTTAAGGAGGTCATAGTCAAATGGCACGATCATGGGGTTTGACAGAAACCGTACCCTCGATCGTACCAGACTCATAGAATGAGCGAGGGATTATATCGATGCGGTAACTGTGGACTTACAGGTACCAGACATGCTGGTTTAAACCCTGCGTCATCTAGGATCACGCGGATTTGTTTGACCCAACGTGATCGAAGGTTCGGAATGAATTAAACTATTATTCGGCTCTTGTAGAAGCGAATAATATGTTTAATTTACTTCTAATTAGGAATTAGAAGTTAATGGGCCTTAAACTAGAGTGACTATGGGCCTAGAGGATCACACACAATGGATTCTTGGGTGACGGATAATTATTATACAAGTGTATGTATTATTTCCATTTAATTCCTTTTGGAAAGGAGTGTAAACGGAGTTTAATACATATGTATAATATGAGAAAGGACATATATACAGTTTTGGTCTTTTAGAACCCTTTTCTAATAAACCTAAACTCTATATATAGCCATCTACGTGAGTTCATTCGAACTCTTGGCTTCTCCCTTCCAACCCCCCTTAATGCTAATCAAGCATTAAGCATTAAGGAGAGGATTAGCCTCCCCCTTTCTCCCCCTTGCTCTCTCTCTCTCCAGAAGGTGTTAGAGCCGGGGAAAGTTGTGCCGGGGAGGTACCGTCGCTGCGCAAGGGTCCGTGTGGATCTGCTCTAGAGGCCGTACAGCTGTGCGGTTCGGTTTCTCTGCATCGGGCTTAGCGGACAGCGTCGTTCCGCGCAAGGTGAAACACGCAACCCGTAATTAGGGTATTAGAAACACCGATTAGAGCATAGATTAAGCTTTCCACAATACCGGGATTGGGCAAATTTAAATTTTTGTTATCCGCTGCGTCGCCCGTAGGTGCTGTGCGAAACCTTACAGTGGTATCAGAGCCAGGTTCGCGCTCTGGTCGGTGTTTTAGCGCTGTTTAGAACCATGCTTTAGGGGCAATAAAATCTTCAATTATAATTTGTAGAAAGAGATTTGGACATCTCTGTTCTTCATGGATGCTAGGCATACAAACAGCAAATTTTTTTTTTTAAAAAAAAAATTTAAAAAAAAAAAATTTTTTTTTTTTGGGCTCCCGCATGGCGCACTGCGCCGCTCGGCGCAGTGCGCCGGCGGGCGCACCCGCGTGGGCGGGCGCCGCCCACGCGGGGTGCCCGCGTGGCGGGCGCCGCCCACGCGGGGCGTCCGCGTGGCGGGCGCCCGCAGGCGGCTCCCGCCCGCGGGCGCCCGCAGGCGGCACCCGCGCGCGGGCGCCCGCAACGCGGGTCGCCCGCGTTGCGGGCGCCGCAACGCGGGTCAACGCCCCCGCGCGCGGGCGCCGCCCGCGCGCGCGGGGTTGACCCGGCGGGATTAAAAAAAAAAAAGTTTTTTTTTTTAAAAAAAAAAATTTGTTTTAACCTGTTTAATTTACTGTGCTCCTGTAAAATTATATATATATTAGATATATATATTAAAATGCTCAGTAAATTAAATAGAATTTTATCTAGTAGGTTAATTATGTTATCTCGATGGTAAATGTCAAAAGTTAATTTTTATTTAACCGTGTTGAATTTACCGAGGTGAGATAATTACTATTTACCTTGAGATAAAATAGTAATAATTGAAGTTACTTCAGTAAAATTTAAGTTTTTGAATTTTTAATTATTAGATAATTAGAAAATTCAAATTTTGAATTTTATTGAAGTTAAATGTAGAAAATTCAATTATTTGAATTTTAATTATTAGATAATTGTTAAATTCAAATTTTGAATTTTAAAAAATTACTAATTGAGGATAATTGCATTATTTTAAATTTATTTTCAAACAAAAAATTATTGGATAATTAGTTTGAATTTAAATTTAAATTATTGGCATGTTTAAATTTTGAATTTAAATTTGATTATTGGATAATTAAATTTAAATTTAAATTTAATTAATTATCTCAATTAGATGCCCCTGTAGAAAATGATGGTTCTTTACGTGCGTTACTTTATTTACCTTGTATTGGCCTGCTTGTATGTTTAATTCTAGTTAATCATGCTTTGATTTTTAAAATTAAACAAAGCTAGCCTGTTTTTGTTTGCACATCCCATTATTAAATTCAAAAGTAAGGATTATTTTCAGAAAATAACCCTTGATTGATTTTATTTGAATGGGTTGGCAAGTGATCATGGACTTGGATTAATGTAATTAATTGGGGTCTGCGAACCTCCTTTCTCTCTCTGTTAAAATTCCAATGTACTTCTATCTTCCTCCATTGTTGTACTCGCCCTAAGGGCTGCTGGAATTTGAGTCACATGTAATTTAATTTTTCCGGCCTGCGTGCCGTGTAAAAGTTGTAATTAATGCGGCGTCGGCGATTGAAAGCGTGGAGCACACCCGACGAGGACGATCCAGCTGCTTCGGAAGCGGGCCGGATGTCTTAGTTACATTAGGGTTAAAGTCCATGATCACTTGCGTTCATTTTTGCATTGGATGCATTTATTTTGTGCAAACTACTAGGTACGGTAAATATATTGGATATATTTATATTACCACCTAGGGTGAGATCAAGATAAAATTAAATTCCCTCGCGTTTAAATTTTAGATCTGGTAAGCGTGGCTCTAGGAGTCGTCGTGGCCCTCCATCATTGTGGAGTGAATGAACGTCTTCATTTCATGGATTTGTTGTGCTTTCCACAAGGTCCATGAGTTTGGGGGCGGGATTAAACTCCAAGGCTCGACCTCAATGGAGTGAGGAATTGAACTCGGCCTTGTTGTGCTTTCCACAAGGGTCGGGTCATGAACTTATTGCTATGTAGTAATGATGGTTAGATCTAACCGAGAATATCCTTTGTTGTGCTTTCCACAAGGGGATGATTTCTCGGGGGCCGAATATCGGATATTGCATTAGATGCAAGTGCTTGTTGACTGCCCTTGAGATGGTGTATGGCTTGTTGTGCTTTCCACAAGGTCGTACATCAGTCTCGTTGGGATTCCGACCCACTAGGTTGATCTCGTTGATCTCCCGTTCTATATACTGAGGGTTATATAGTCCGATCGAAAAATAGTGGGACTAACTAAGATAGAAAACCACATCTAAGTTAGAATTTGAACACATGCTAAGTTGTCTTTTATTTCTTATCCAGATTACAATGTCGTCGTCCAACCCCCTCCGCGGCATCTTGGATGCAAATAGATTAATTGGACCGAACTACTCGGATTGGCTGCGTAATCTACGCATAGTCCTTACCGCCGAAAAGATAGCGTACGTGTTGGACACGGTTCATTCTGAGCCAGCTCCTGATGCCGACGAGGGCGAGTTACTGGCTTATGCCAAGTGGTCTGAGGACTCCTCCCTAGCCCAATGTTACATGTTGGCCTCTATGGCTCCCGAGCTACAGAGGCAATTTGAAAAGACTGATTGTAGAAGTATACTTCTCAATCTACGCCAGCTCTTCGGGGAGCAGGGTAGGATTGAGAGGTATGACATCTCCAAAAGGCTTTTCAGGACACGGATGTCTGAGGGTTCTTCAGTACAGGCTCATGTACTGAAAATGATGGAGTGGATTGAAAGACTCAATGCATTGGGGTTCAAGTTGGATCTTGAACTATGCATTGATCTTATACTCCAGTCATTGCCCGATTCCTTTTCTTCCTTCATCATGAACTTTAACATGAACAGGATTGAAGCAACTCTCCCGGAGCTGCTCAATATGTTAAAGAGTGCTGAAGGAACCATGCAGAAAGATAAACCATCTTCGTCTGTAATGATTGTTGGCCGGGCCAACAAGAAAAGGAAGGCAACCCAAATATCCACCACAAGTAACAAAGGGAAGGGAAAGAAAAAGGTCACGGGTAAGCAGCACGCCAAGGTTGACAAAGGGAAGGGCAAGAAGAATGAAAAGGAAGACAAATGTTTTCGATGCGGGGAAACTGGGCATTGGAAAAGGAATTGCAAGGCAATTCTAAATGAAGGTATTTTTGTCATAGACCTTAATTTGTCATATATGGAATCCACATCATGGGTATTGGATACTGGATGTGCATCTCATATCTGCAATTCTATGCAGGTGCTGGCAAATAGAAGGCGATTGGGCAAAAAGGAGATTGAACTGAGGATGGGCAATGGAGCTTTAGTTACTGCCAAAGCTGTCGGGACTGCACGCCTCAGTTTACCTTCAGGAGTCATTCTGGAACTGAATGACTGTTATTATGTTCCTAATATTATTAAGAATATTATTTCAATCTCTGGCTTGTATAACATTGGATATACATTGGCTTTTAATAGCACTGGGTGCTCTATAATGAATAATGGTTTGGTTATAGCCAATGGTTCATTGGTCAATGGTCTATATGTATTAGATACACGTTCTAATGTTATGCAAATTTCTAATGCTGATGAAGTGAATTCTGCATATCTATGGCATTGCAGACTCGGTCATGTAGGTGAGAAAAGAGTCTCTCACTTACACTCAAATGGGTATTTGAATTCATTCGAATACAAGCCATTTGATACCTGTGAGTCGTGTCTCATGGGAAAAATGACTAAGGCTCCCTTTGGTGGACATGGAGAGAGGGCTGTTGACCTTCTCGAGCTCATACACTCGGATGTGTGTGGACCCATGTCCATAGAAGCAAAAGGAGGTTATCTCTATTTCATTTCTTTTATTGATGACTTCTCTAGATATGGCTATGTGTATTTAATGAGACATAAGTCACAAGCCTTTGAGAAGTTTAAGGAATACAAGAATGAAGTAGAGAAACAGACTGGCAAAAGTATTAAGGCTCTTCGATCGGATCGAGGAGGTGAATATTTAAGCCATGAATTCACTTCTTATCTTAAAGACCATGGAATAGTTTCTCAGTGGACACCACCGTATACACCACAGCACAATGGTGTATCCGAGAGGAGAAACAGGACCTTGTTAGACATGGTCCGATCCATGATGTCTATGTCAGGACTACCCTTGTCTCTCTGGGGCTATGCATTAGAGACTGCGGCTTATTTATTGAATAGGATATCAAGTAAATCAGTTCCTTCTATTCCATATGAGATATGGAAGGGCAGGAAACCAAATTTTAATCACATTAAAATTTGGGGGTGTCCTGCTCATGTAAAGAAGAACGAGAGTGATAAGCTTGAGTCAAGAACCGATAAGTGTAGGTTTGTGGGATATCCAAAGGAGACGTTTGGATATTATTTCTATCACCCTTCTGAGCAAAGGGTCTTAGTGGCCAAGAGAGCTGTATTTCTGGAAAGAGAATATCTACTCCAGAAAAACAGTGGGAGCCAGATAGAATTGGACGAGGTCCAAGAACCACAACCCATAGACACACACTCATTAGATGAGACTGTATCGGTTGATCCTATTCAAGGTGAAACACTGACACTACGGAGATCTGGTAGACTACCGAGAGAACCTGAGAGATATGTTGGACATGTCTCAGATGGGTCCTCTAAGGTATGCATCGATGAGGATGATGATCCTCAGTCGTACCAGGAGGCGATCCGTAGTGTAGACTCCGAGAAATGGCAAGAGGCAATGGATTCAGAGATCCAGTCCATGTACACCAACAAAGTTTGGAACTTAGTTGATGTACCCGAAGGGAAGGTCCCTATCGGCTGTAAATGGATTTTCAAAAGGAAAATCGGTGCAGATGGACAGGTTGACACATACAAGGCTAGACTAGTGGCGAAAGGATATCGTCAAAGGCAAGGCATTGACTATGACGAGACGTTTTCGCCAGTAGCCATGGTTAAGTCAATCAGAATCCTCCTTGCCATTGCTGCGTACCTGGATTACGAGATCTGGCAAATGGATGTGAAGACAGCTTTTCTTAATGGAAACCTGTCAGAAGAGGTGTACATGGTACAACCTGAGGGATTCACTTCCAAGCCACATCCTAATAAGGTATGCAAACTTCAAAGGTCCATTTATGGATTAAAGCAGGCATCTAGAAGCTGGAACTTAAGATTTGACGAGGCTGTCAAATCTTTCAACTTCATTCGGAATGAAGATGAACCCTGTGTTTACAAGAAGGTCAGTGGGAGCTTAGTGACCTTCTTGGTCCTTTATGTTGATGACATCTTACTCATTGGGAATGATGTAGCGATGTTGACATCAACTAAGTCTTGGTTGTCCAAGACCTTCTCCATGAAGGATTTGGGAGAAGCATCCTATGTGCTGGGCATAAGGATCTATCGAGATAGATCTAAAAGGATGCTAGGATTATCCCAATCCATGTACATAGACACTATCCTCAAAAGGTTTAGGATGGAAAATTCCAAGAGAGGTCTCATTCCCATGAGACATGGAATTTGCCTATCCAAGGGGATGAGTCCTAAAACTTCTGAGGAGGTGGCACACATGAATAAGGTACCCTATGCTTCGGCGATAGGGTCAATCATGTATGCAATGCTATGTACACGACCTGATGTTGCCAATGCTTTAAGCATTGTCAGTAGATATCAGGCAAATCCAGGCGAAGAGCACTGGAAGGCAGTAAAGGGTATCCTGAAGTACCTGCGAAGGGCTAAGGATCTTTTTCTGCTTTATGGAGGAGAGGACCTACAGCTTAGAGCTTACACAGATTCTAGTTTCCAGTCAGATCCAGATGACTGCAAATCTATGTCTGGATTTGTATTCATGTTGAATGGAGGGGCAGTCAGTTGGAGAAGCTCCAAGCAAGACACGACTGCAGACTCGACGACGGAGGCGGAATATATTGCTGCAGCTGAAGCTGCTAAGGAAGCCGTCTGGATGAAGAAATTCATCTTGGAACTTGGCGTAGTTCCCGAGATATCAGCTCCCATCCCATTATTTTGTGATAATAATGGGGCCATCGCCCAGGCGAAGGAACCGAGATCTCACCAAAGGTCAAAGCATATTCTTAGACGCTTTCACCTTATTCGGGAGATTGTTGATCGTGGAGATGTGATGGTAGAGCGTGTACCGTCAGAAGACAACATAGCAGATCCACTGACTAAGCCTTTGACACAGACTGTATTTGAGCGTCATCGGGATAAGATGGGCCTCAAAGTTGTGGGCAATTGGCTGTAGTTCAAGTGGGAGATTGTTAGTGTTGGTGTGCTACAGGCCAATTTCGGGTCGGGTAGGCCCAATAGTTGTACGATCTTGTTCATTAATAAAGTGGTGTTTGAGCGTAAATATGCGATTGTGTTACTTTACGTTGTCCCTAGGATATGTGGTTGTAAAGTCAGCTCGAGATGGGATCTCGAACATGAGACTTACTTTACATGAACACATACCTTAAACTGTTCCTGGTTGGAGGGTAATCACTCGGGGACTTTGATTACCTATTAAACCAGTACACATGATGTGTCAGTGACCAGTCTCATGGTCATTGGTGCGGGGCACCAACACATATGTGTAGGTGTATGTCCTTGGAGGATGTGCACTGAACTGATCCGCTATTGGATCTTCAGATGGTTGATTATACCTAATGTCAACTGAAGATCCAACGGTCTCAGTAGCATCGTTGGTCCTTTGACATGAGACATTGATCGGATCTTACACGAGGATTGGAATGGTTTAATTACTTGGCTAAGTGACTTTAACCATAAGTAATGAGTTGCCGAGTCGTTAACCACTCCAGGATACGTGTGAAGATCATCAATGGTCAAGAGGGGATCGCTCACTGTCGGGTATATATCAGACAGTTAATGGGTCATGACATTGACGCTCCGTTAAATCCCTGGCCAGGGTCGTATGAGTTCGTTTAGAACGGACGTCATACACTTTAAGGAGGTCATAGTCAAATGGCACGATCATGGGGTTTGACAGAAACCGTACCCTCGATCGTACCAGACTCATAGAATGAGCGAGGGATTATATCGATGCGGTAACTGTGGACTTACAGGTACCAGACATGCTGGTTTAAACCCTGCGTCATCTAGGATCACGCGGATTTGTTTGACCCAACGTGATCGAAGGTTCGGAATGAATTAAACTATTATTCGGCTCTTGTAGAAGCGAATAATATGTTTAATTTACTTCTAATTAGGAATTAGAAGTTAATGGGCCTTAAACTAGAGTGACTATGGGCCTAGAGGATCACACACAATGGATTCTTGGGTGACGGATAATTATTATACAAGTGTATGTATTATTTCCATTTAATTCCTTTTGGAAAGGAGTGTAAACGGAGTTTAATACATATGTATAATATGAGAAAGGACATATATACAGTTTTGGTCTTTTAGAACCCTTTTCTAATAAACCTAAACTCTATATATAGCCATCTACGTGAGTTCATTCGAACTCTTGGCTTCTCCCTTCCAACCCCCCTTAATGCTAATCAAGCATTAAGCATTAAGGAGAGGATTAGCCTCCCCCTTTCTCCCCCTTGCTCTCTCTCTCTCCAGAAGGTGTTAGAGCCGGGGAAAGTTGTGCCGGGGAGGTACCGTCGCTGCGCAAGGGTCCGTGTGGATCTGCTCTAGAGGCCGTACAGCTGTGCGGTTCGGTTTCTCTGCATCGGGCTTAGCGGACAGCGTCGTTCCGCGCAAGGTGAAACACGCAACCCGTAATTAGGGTATTAGAAACACCGATTAGAGCATAGATTAAGCTTTCCACAATACCGGGATCGGGCAAATTTAAATTTTTGTTATCCGCTGCGTCGCCCGTAGGTGCTGTGCGAAACCTTACAGGTGACACGTGTACTGAAGCATGCTGAGATGCTGCCACGTGTTCAAGTCATTGGGCGGGAACTCAAATGCCACACGCCCAATTCCTGCTGCTCTATATATATGAAGCTTCTTCCACCTGAAGAAGTGAGATCGAGAGACAGAGAGCTCTAGCAGAAGAGAGACAGAGAAATAGCAAGAGTAGAAGAAAAAGAGTAGAAGAGCAGAGCGCCTGCACGATCCAGGAGAAGAAGAAAGAGAGTGAAGAAGAGAGAGAGAAAGAAAGAGAGATAGAGTGAGAAAGAGAAAGAAAGAGAGACTGAGTGATCTGAAGAAGAAGAAAGGTAGAGAGAAGCTTCGTTCTGAAGATCTGTCTTCACTGGACCGTGGATCAAATCCAAGCAAGTCAGCTCATTCTGAGCCACATTGTGCTTCATCGTTTACAGCCTTCCGATTGCTGTTGTCTATGTTTTTCATTTTCATTTTACACCATTTCTTCAAGCTGTTAGTCAGCGGATGCAGTGGAGGATTCCACTGGACGATTAAGCTGTAATCCCTAGCGGTTGCAGAGAAGGTTCTTCTCTGGATAGCAAGCTGTGTTGCTCAACAGGCGAGGTGGATACCTCGGACAGCAAGCTGTGTTGCTCAGCGGTTGCAGAGGATCTGTTCCTCTGGTCGGCAAGCTGTTAAGCCCAGCGAAGCTGTGTATCAGCAGTTGTAGGCAAGCTGTGATGCCCAGCTGTTCAAGCTGTGAGTCAGCGGAATCCACACTCGGCTTGAGTGTGGGGTGGATGTAGGTCTGCTGGACCGAACCACCTAAAAATCATTGTGCAGTGGTTTGATTTCATATTTGCTTCCGCTAGATGAATGTTTAGGCTCGATATGCTTTCACATGTTCATTGAGCTATTTGACTACACATTTACTACTTGATTGAACACCTTATAGTAGTTTAGATTTGGTAGATCTGAATCTATTTTTGCCTTAGCCTCTTTGAGTGTTCTAAGTTTTAGTCAGGAGGTAGTTTTAATTGGGTGAATTTTTAAGGGGAGATTCATTCACCCCCCTCTGAATCCCAAGCACCGAACCCAACACGAGATACTCAGCTTCTTGGATGCCTTTTCAAGTTACCACCAGATCAGAATGGATCCAGGAGATATCGAGAAGACCACCTTCATCACCGACTTCGGCGTATACTGCTACACCCGGATGCCCTTCGGGCTGAAGAACGCTGGAGCCACGTACCAGAGGCTGGTCAACCATATGTTCGAGGGACAGCTTGGCCGGAACCTCGGGGCCTACATCGACGACATGCTCGTCAAGACCCCAAGGCCGAGGACCACTTTGCCGACCCACCTGAGACCTTCGGCACTCTCCAGAGGTACAACATGAAGCTCAACCCCACCAAGTGTGCCTTCGGAGTAAGGTCCGGAAAATTCTTAGGTTTCTTGGTGACCCAACGTGGGATCGAGGCCAACCCCGACAAGGTCCAGGCTATCCTGGACATGCGGCCGCCAACCTGCACCAATGACGTTCAACGCCTTACCGGGCGCATTGCTGCACTCAACCGGTTCCTATCCCGTGCGGCCGAACGATGCCTACCCTTCTTCAAACTGTTGAGGGGACCCAAAATGGCATCTGCTACATTCGCATGGGATGAGGAATGCCAAAAGGCGTTTGTTGAACTTAAAGAGTTCCTAGCTTCACCCCCGGTGCTGTCCAAGCCTGTTCCAGGTGAAGCCCTACATCTCTACCTCTCGGCAACTCCATCCACAGTTAGCTCGGTCCTGGTCAGAAATGACTCGGGAGTCGAAAGACCGATCTACTACACCAGCAAGGTGCTCAACGAGGATGAAAGAAGGTACCCCGCAACCAAGAGACTCGTGCTAGAGTTGGTTACCTTGGCCAAGTGCCTTCGACCCTACTTCCAAGGGCACTCCATTATCGTGTTGACCGGCGAACCACTAAAGAGGATCCTCGCTCACCCTGAAGCCTCGAGACGCCTCGTCAAGTGGGCCATCATGCTCGGGGCCTACGATATATCATATCGGCCTCGCTCAGCTATCAAAGGACATGCGCTCGCTGACTTCATCGTCGAGAGCACCATCCCGACCGAAGAAAAATCTCCGTATGTAAATCCCGGGCAAACCTGGGAATTGTTCGTCGACGGATCCTCCAACTCGGCTGGGAGCGGCATCGGTATCTTCCTTAAGTCCCCCGAAGGAGCAGAGCTGCAATACGCCTTGAAGTTCAATTTCCAAGCATCCAACAACGCCTTCGAGTACGAAGCCCTTATCTCGGGAGCCCGTATGGCCCGACGGTTGGGGGCTGAGCGAGTTAGAATTCACACTGACTCCCAACTGGTCGCTAGCCAGGTCAACGGTGATTACGAAGCTCGGGAAGAACTGATGGTCAAATACCCCCGTCTGGTCAAAATCGTGGCACAACAGTTCAAGAGTTTTGAGGTAGTCCGAATAGCTCGGGAGAAAAACTCCCGAGCGGACGCCCTCTCTCAGCTGGCCTCCTCTCTAGACCCCGAGGGTACTCGATCGGTCCTTCTCGAAGAGCTAGAGCAATCGAGCATCGATTCAGAGCTCATGGCTATTGACTCAGCCTCCCCAAGCGACTGGCGCACCCCCTATATGTCATGGCTCCAAGACTCTCAGGAGCCTCCCGACCCTCGGGAAGCCCGGAGATTGAAATACCATGCTCGGTGATTCGTCATTCTGGATGGCACTTTGTACCGCAGGTCCTTCTCTGGTCCGCTCCTGAAGTGCGTCAGTACTGACGAAGCCAGCCGAGCGATGCAAGAGGTTCACGAAGGCCTGTGCGGAGCGCATCAGGGAGGAAGGTCGCTCGCCAGGATCTTGCTTCGGCAAGGTTACTGGTGGCCCACTCTGTAGCACGACCGCTCGACCTACGTGCAACATTGTGACCAATGCCAGCGATTTGACCACTTGGTCCATCAGTCGGCAACGGAGCTCGTCACTGTAGCCGAGCCTTATCATTTCGTTCAGTGGGGGATCGACATCCTTAGGCCGTTCCCTACGGCTCAGGCCCAAAAGAAGTTTGTCATCGTCGCCATCGACTACTTCACCAAGTGGATCGAGGCCGAAGCCACAGCTAGGATCACCGAGATAGTCGTCTAGAGTTTCGTCTAAAAATACATCATCTGTCGCTACGGCATCCCCCGGGTGATAGTGAGCAATAATGGTCGGCAATTTGATTCTCGTTATTTCTGAGACAGATGTGCCGACCTAAACATTCACAATCACTTCACTTCAGTCGCCCACCCTCAGGCTAACTGGCTGGTCGAAAATGCCAATAAGACTATCTTAAAAGGCATTAAGACTAGGCTCGACAAAGCCAAGGGCAGTTGGCTCGAGGAATTGCCGAACGTACTTTGGTCGCACAAAACGACTCCCAGAATGGCAACCGGTGAGAGCCCCTTTCAACTGGTGTACGGCACCGAGGCCGTGATCCTGTTAGAGTTTGGTAATCCCTCCCTCCGAGTCATCTGCTTCTCGCTCGAGGAAAACGACCAGAAACTGCTTGAAAATCTCGACCTAGCAGATGAAGTCCGAGAGATTGCCAGCATCCGAGCAACGAAATATCAATGCCACCACACTCGATACTACAACGCCAAAGTCCGGGACAGACACTTCCAGCCGGGAGACTTCGTTCTCAGGAAAGTCGAAGCCTCTCGACCACTTGAGGCGGCGGGCAAGTTATCCCCTAATTGGGAAGGCCCCTACCGAGTGGTCGAGATGCTCGGGAAAGGAGCGTACCGGTTATCTACTATAGAAGGAGAACTCATCCCTCGGACGTGGAACGCGACTACACTATGCAAGTTCTACTTCTGAACACCTCGGTTGTGTAAGCAATATGAGATAAAGCAAAATTTTCCTTCCTCTTCCATTTAAACAATTGTTTGTACATCAGAAAGGCCGAAGCTAATACAATACATGTTAAAAAAGCAAAAATCCATCTGGCACCGTCGTACGAGCCCATCGTTCGGCTGACTCGGTTAACCTTCATACGTCCAGCCACTGACTCTGTCTCGTGTGGAAACTGGCTCGGATAAAGGATAGTCAACCCCATTGGCTCGGGTAACTCGGAACAAAGGTGACAGAAGAAGGCTACCTTCCAAGTTGCGCAGGGAAGATTAAGGGGAAGAGGAATCCAACTAATAGAAGAGGATGTCAAGAGGCACCCTCCGAAGAGTGAAAGACATGATAAGAAGGGCAAAAGAGAGAGAAAGAGGCCGCGGGAGAAGGGAGGAGAAGCAGGAAGTGGAGAGGAATCTTGAGAGAAATCCCCTCCAGAGAGTGAGCGGGAAGGGACGATAGAAAGGGGTGCCTGATCCCCCCATCCGTCCGCCGTTTTGCCCCTCCCCGCAAGTGTCGCCGGAATTGATAAAAGAAGGCGACGCGCTTCCGCACGTCGAACCCCCTTCTAACCCGCCCGTCGGCCGTCGAACCCCCTTCAGACCCGAAGCAGAAAAAGACTTTCTGCCCTCCATTGTCGGTAGCTTCATCCTTCAGAACGTCTTCCATGCTTCAAATTTGACGGTACAACGTTTCGTGAAGAAGGAGGGAGGAAAGACTGTCAGAGAAAACCCTAAGCGATGGAGAGGAAGAGACGCCCTTCAGACCTTTTATAGGCGAAGGGAGGCTACTTGCCTTAAATGATTCTCCCCTCGAGAACACGCTGACTCTCCCTACGAACGGTCACCTCAGACCCCTCGGTTCCATCCCAGTGGGACACACGAAGCAGCCAGGCATTAAAAGCATGAGAAAACGGAAAGACACCATGTCAGACGCTCGCCCAACCATCATGCGAGATTCACGCAGAACGTATCGGCACTTTCCAACTACTGCGGATACGCTAGTCAAACCACGGCAATGGCGGTAAAAGATAGTCAAGTCTTTATCATAACGATATTACCTTACGTTTTTGACCTTCCTTTACACAAAAAAGAGGAAATTTTTCTTCGGAAAAGGAAAAACGTACAAGGATAAAATGAAAAACAAATACATCAGTCCCCCGGCCCATCCCGGGGCTCGAAAGTTGAAGGCTCGGGCGATCCACCCCCGGCACCCTCGGCGACGGCCGACTCTGGCACTGACCACACCGGCATGGGAACTGACTCGGTTGCACGCCCTCCCGAGGCATCCGGAGTTGGCGACCTCTCGGGCGAAGATGAGCCCCCCTCGTCTCCACCTTCCTTCGACGCCGAGCCAGAGGAATCGGAGGACGTCGAGTCCGAGTCGTAGCATTACCCACATGGGAAATAAATTGTCCCAGACGCCTGCTCCTCCGCGTAGGAGATGGCCCGGCCATAGCCTTGCTTGAACCCCTTGCGGATGCCCCGGCGAAGTGCTAACTCGTAGTAAGGGAGGGCAGCCTCTTTGAGGTCGACCCGGTAGGCCTCCGAGCCTTTGTATTGCTCGAGTGCCTCCGCCCCGGCCGATCCCACCCTACTAGCGAGCTCGGCCTTCTCCCACTCGGCCTCAGCCAACCTCCGCTCCGCCTCGGCCCGATCAGCCTCAGCCTCCAGCCGAAGACGGGTGGCTTCCTCCGCTCGGTCCAGTAGCTCGGCGCGCTCGGCCTCCCACCGACCATCTTGCTCGACGCGGGCCAGAAGCACCTCCTCCAGAAGCTTGCTCTTCCTCTCGAGCGACACGCGGGCCTGAGCCAGTTGCTTGGCCAGCGTCCGAGCCTCCGCTTGGCTCGCCCTCACCCTCTCTCTGACCGAGGAAAGCTCCCGCCGAAGCTCATCATGCTCGTCAGTGAGCCGAGCTACCTTCCTATCGGATTCATTAAGGGTCCTGGCAAGGTTCGCTCGTTCCGACTCCGACCGAGCATAGGCCTCAGCTAGAGAAGCCCCCATCTGGGCCAAGATCAGACCACCCTCCATAACCATCTCAAGGGCCATGGGTGGGGAGCGTTGCATGTCTCCTCCCTTCACCACCTTTGTAGCTATGCTGCGACACTTCTGGTATAGAGGGCCCTGGACCCCGGAGCGCCGCCTGCCTTGCCTGACGCTCCAGTCTCAGCCGCAGTCCTGGAGTCGCCCGCTTCGACCCCGGCCCCCTCGGCTCCTGCAGAGGGGAGAGCCGGGCCATCACCGCCGCCAACCACAGAAACGGACCTGGCCTCCTCGGCCCCCTCATGCTCGGTGGATGAGAGAGCCAGCCTAATAGGGTTGGCCCTGTCATGCTCGGTAGAGGGGAGAGCCGAGCCAGAGCCACCTTCGACTACGGGGACGGCCCCGACCTTCTTGGCCCGCTTCTTGGTCCTCACGGCGTCTCGTATCATCCCCTCCACGGGATCCTTGCGCTTGGACCCCCGCGACCTGGAAGATTCTTCCCGGGCCTTCCCCTTGCCCCTATCTCGGGCTCGAGAGTGGCCCTCGGGAGCTCGCGGCTCGACGGCAGCCGAGTCGTCACCCGGATCGATCACTTCTCGCTAGGACACCGGATCCTCCTCCGCGGCAGGCCGCCTGGCGTCTGCGCAGAAGAAAATATGATCAGGAAAAGAAAAATGGTTTCATCATCAAACGAGGAAGCTGATTTGGGGCGCCCGTACCAGTCGGCCGTAGCCGCTGGAGAAGTCATCGCTCGATGTTCTCCAGAGTCACCAGCTCCTTCGGGAACTGGCGATGCTTCATCAAAATGGCCGCGTACTCCTCCACGTCCGGAGAGAACTCATCTTGCCTCGGAGGGATGTTTAGATGAAAGTTGGGGATTACGAGACACCTCCAGGTCTCCTCCACCGAAAAAATCCCCACCCAGAAGAACTGAGTTTTCCACCCCTTGCGGGAAGAGTCCTTCGCGGCTAAGGAGACACAGCTCCTGTTTCGCCTCGCCTGGATGAAATAGAAGCCCTTCCCGGCCGAAGAATGCCCCTTCAACTCAAAAGAATAATGGAAGAGGTCCAAGGAAGGAGGAACCCCACACTGGATGCAGAGGATGTGGAAAGCGGAGAAAAGAAGATAAGAGTTGGCTACCAACTGTATGGGAGCCAACTGAAAGAAATTGAGAAGCTTAAGAGCAAAAGGGTCAAAGGGAAGACGAAACCCACCCTTCCACGACAGAAGGAAGGAGCAAATACGACCGGTGCGAGAACCCAGGCTCGTCTCGTTTGGGGTAGCCGCAGCGAAGTAAAACTGATATGGTAGGCGTAACTGATCCTCCAGCCGCTTCACCTCCGCCTCCCCCAGCTCGCTGCAGTTCAGAGCCGACGGTAGCACCATCACTCGCCTCAGGCTCACCCTCAAACTCCTCAATCTCCAGACGTTGATCTGCCATAAAGTCTGAAGATGAACTTGACGGGGAAGGCTCCCAAGACCCTAAAGACTCCGGAGGAAGGGGAAGCTGTCAAACCGCCTCCGCGGTTATCTCCGCCAACTCTGCAAACGCCGCCGTGAGTCTCTGCTCTTCCACCGTATCCCCATGGCGCATCAAAGAACAAACACAACAGAGAGCAGAACCCTAAAAGCGGAGGAAGTATGGAACGACAGCCAGCGCACCATGCTTATATCCCCTCGCGGAAGGTGGCACGTCGTTTCTACCTCCGAGAAAGGGGGGCCCCCTCATTTCAAATCCGTCAGGATTATCATTATTATGGGCCTAGGAGACCACGACACATGGCTTCTTAACACCGCTAGATCTCCACCCACCTGAGCCACGCTAGTCCAAAACCCCAACGACTACTCTTCCGAGCCTGCCAAGGCTCGGGAGTAGGAGGGGGACAAGTGGAGAGGGGGATTTCTGTAACCCATCTAAGAGCGGCTAAACTAGGTCCAGCGAGACCAAACGAGGCCCAGCTCATCTAAGTGACCGCCCCGCAGGGCCCACTTAGCATAGAAGCCCAATAAGATCACTCGGCATCAAGCACTTCCTAGGCGGCCATTAGGCTCGGATGGCCGAGTGTCGGTCCGATCGGAGGAAGACCCACGCCCGACCTATCCCCCTTGCCGGGATAAAGGCTAGCGCTCAGCGCCCACTCCCACCGACTCTCTCCCGAGCTATGCCTATCACCCAGGACATGGTTGGCACTCTTCACGCTTGGGTCGACGGACGGTTGCTTATCCACGCTGCCGTTGAGAGCCCTTTCTGAACAGGAGTTTACGAGGATAAGGGGGCCCACGAGTCCTCAAGGCTATAAAGAGCCCACGATGAGGACGTAAAGAGCCCACGTCGAGGACGTAACCCCTGCCTAAAACTCCTCAGCTTACGGGACTCATAAGGCAGGCACACTATTTAAAGCTGGGACTCCCTCCAGCGAAAGGTAAGGCCTACACACACCTAAAACACCTTGAGCAGGAACCACTTCACCACTTTGGTGGAGATGGATCTCGTGCATCTCCTTCCTCATCCCTTCATAGCTTCCACCACTGCTCTACAGACTTAGGCATCGGAGGATTTTTCCCAGGGAACCATCTCTGGGCCCCCTGATCCATTTCTCTTCCTTGCAGTTCACTGATCGGTGATCATCTCCTCCAGCTCAGGACCAACGCGAGATCGCCCCTCCTCAAATATAAAATAAATAAAACCCAAAATGCCGCGCCGTTTTAACCATGCAAATCCCCCACCGTTTTCACGATACAAACACACACATACCGCGCCATTTTATCGCATACACGCCACCCCCACCATTTTCCCTCTTAATAAAAAAAATAAAACAAAACTCACGCACGCAACTTCGTCGCGCCGTTTTACACTTTTCCCCTGCCGTTTTTGATTTCACGTTACATACACAGTCACATACACTTATGTAATATAGTTAACACACACACACCTGTTACATACTTATAAAAAAAAGGAAAGAGACACACACACCAACATGCACACATGTTGCACATCTAGGCATAAAAAATAATAATAGGAAAAAATACACCCATACATTCATATGCACAGCATCTCTTATACATTAACAAAACATGGAGATATATATGTAAAAAAGAAGGAGAGTGGGAAATAATAATAATAATAATAATAAACAAATAAACATATAAAATATAATGAACAAATAATGATTAAATAAATGATAAAAATATAAAAAAATAAAAAATAGGAATAAAAGTGGTAAATAAACAGCAAAGAAAATAATGAATGAATAACACCCAAATAAATGACAATAAAGAAAATAAAAGGTATATGCATCCAGTTAAAAAAAGAAACAAAACAAAGTAAACAAAATAAATAAATAACTAATAAATAATTAATGAGCAATGGAAAGGGGAAGACATAAATAAAAATGAGAATAAAGAATTTAAGAAAAAGAAGCGTTTTCGTACATCTAAAATAATAACAAGAATAAATAAGGAATAATGAACATGGCTGTGTCCGCTCTGGAGCTCTCACCTCCTCTAGACCCTGGGTATGGGAACATTAATGATGTCCCGACAAGTCATGCTTGGACCTCGGTATTCATCCCCCATTATGGCCATGTCATGACATTGTCTCGGGCCAATAAGTCGCTGAACTTAACTCGTTTTTGACCGGGTTTTAACCGCAACCCTTCAGTTCTCGAATATCAAATGTGCCATACCCTGGCATACATTGTCCCGACATTGCATGAGTCTGCCCGAATACGGTGGCATTATGCCCACCTTGTGGGTCCATATGCGTGCATCATAGTGCCATATGCAGTCTCAAAATAAAAAGGCAACGACAAATCGACAACCCTACGAGTGATAGGGATTGCCAAAGTTTTCCCTAAATTTAGAAATAAATGACCAAATATATAATAAACCATAATATTAAATACCATTACCCTGCATGCTTGCATGATCCGCCCCGTGCCAAGAATCGATTTAATAAGATAAATGCTATCATACTGTATGCTTGTGTGTGCAACCACATCTTTCATATGTTTTATCGGCCCCATGGCCTCTCTATTTTGACGATTAATCAAGGGTTTTCCTTCTTCCGAAAGGATCTAATTAACGTCGTAGCCTTTAAGGTACAGCGGGTTTTGGGTCCCCACACGACCACCTACTTTTGTCTGGTTAGTTAAATGGTGCGCACAATAAACTTGTCACTTAGTGACAGGTACGCCTATGCAAATAAATAAATAAATCTAATGAATCCCAATAAATAAATAAATAAATAAAATATTAATAAAATCTCATCCCCAGAAATTGGCACGCCCAGTGGGACTCAACCTCCCTTCATCTTTTCCCCAAAATAGAGGGACCATGAGGCCCCCACTCAACTATTTCAAATGCTAATTATTCATTCGTCTTGTTTCTCTCCTTAGAGGTCAAAGCAATGGCGAGTGGACTATCTGGACTTGTTTTCGGTCCCAAGATTGTTACAAACGACGCCGTATATGGCTACCTTGCCGTACCCACTACCTTCGGCAACTTTCTCCCAATCGTTGGCTTCCCCAACTTCCTGGGAGTTGCATCCGTGGGTCTCCTGGACGTGGAGAGTTCTGAACCTACGGAGCTGAAGAACAACAAAGCTGCGGCCCGCCGAAGTGAGGGCCGAATTAAGAAAACTCTAATGAGAAGTCCAATGATCGTGGGCTGCCACATCCACCATACTACTTGCCCAACTGGGCCACATAAGAAGAAGCTCGCTGGGGGCAACAAGAAGAGCTCCAGAGGGAGAACTGCTGCTACTCCCAGGGGCCGACTTTCGGCATCTGGGAAGTCCATGTTGATCAGGGGCATCCGAGTCTACTTTAATGGCCGCAGTGCCGGGGTTTTACCAGACTGGATCATCTCAACCGTCCCCACCCATAACACCTTCCAAGTGCTAGCAAGCCGAGGGATGAATTTTGATAACAACAAGCAAGGGAGGCCAACCCCGAACGTGCCAAGGCTTAAGCAAATCTGGGTACTCAAGAGGGTCCGGGACCCTGCACCAGCCTCACAAGGCTTTAAAAATTTTACTAATGCTCCCAAGAGAGGGGGCAAAGAGACTATGCATGCAAAGGAAGTCATGATTGCAACCCCTCCACCCGTCACTAGGGCCTGTGCAAGACATGCCGATATCCTCAAATATTCAATAAACTCTAATCAAGCTGCCAGTTTGACGCGGCTGTCCTACATGTCGTTTGCTCGAGGCTGGATGCTACCTCCTATCATCTCTCCAGAGCACAGCTACGAGGGTATGACAGGAATGGTCTGGGAATATTTCTGTAACTGCAAGAACCCCTCCCTCGGCCAACAAAGATTGCTTCGTGTCATCAGGGCCAAAGAAGAAGAAAGAGACAAAATGTCGCCCGTAGGGGCAAATGAAGAGGAGAAGCAACTGGAGCTAGAAGCCTTGAAAAGCCTCCATAAAATGAAAAGATGAAAGGAATTTCAATATATGAAGGGCTAACTTTCCCTAGTCAGGCCCGAAGGGGAGTCAGAAAGTATAAAAGCATAATACAAGTTCTTACTTGTAATATGACAGGGGTGATGAGTACACCTGGTCCCCTGCCAAATGAACAAGAAAAGCCAGTCGAGATTGCTGGAAGAAAAGACCCGACAGCAAGACGGGGCAAAACTGAGGCTGAGCTACTACATGCCGCTAAGGGCAAGTAGGTTGCTGATGAAGATATCACTACTGTCACCACCAGAGTAGTGGCGTCTGAGCAAGAAGGAGCATCTCCGCCTCCTTCAATTGAAGGTTCTTTGGCTGAAATGCTCGAGGGCATTAGTAATGAAACAACTATGGACCCTACCGTTCTGATGTTGCTGCAAGGATACCAGCGGGAGATAAAACTGCTAAAGATAAAATTAAATGAAAAGGCTGAACACACTATAGCACCCGAGGAACCGGGGGCACGAGTTAAGCCATCACGGGAAGGTTCCAACCCTATGGGTGCTTCTTCACCAGCTACTCTACAAATTGCAGCTCAGAACTGGGCTACCCCCCAACATTATTCCCAGCGGCTCCAGCCAACACGGCCAATGCCCCTTCCAATGCAGTGGCGGGCCCCCATGTTAGAGCCTTTACCACCCCATGCTATGACTTCGGCCGCATTATTGATGCAGCCCACCCACCTCTGCCCTTGGCCAACACAGCCAGTTATGGTGAACAATTCGATGGTGGAACAGATGATTGAAGCAAGGCTGGCAAAGAGGGGTGGTGATGATTACGCCCCCTTCGACATATATGAAGTGCCATATCCAGCCTACCATGCTGCCAAAAGATTGCCACCCGGCATTAACAAACCACCAAAATTTGACAAATACAACGGGCTGGGCTCCCCAAAAGAACACATTGCACACTACATAACAGTCATAGGTGACTTGGCGGCGGATGAGTCGTACCTGCCGAAGTTCTTTGGGTCTTCGCTAACATGACCCGCCTTCGAATGGTATTCTAGTCTGCCAGTCGGGTCTATCGATGACTGGTCAGACATGCAACAGAAATTCAATGAAAGATTCCACATCATCGAGGCAGAGGTGACCGTGGCTGAGCTATTGGCGGTCAAGCAAAAAGATAATGAAACGGCTGCAGAATATATCAAGAGATGGAGGGATCTCAGCATGAGGTGCCAGCGTCCATCGCATCCAGAAGACACAATACAAATATGCAAACAGAACCTAAAAATGAAATCCTAGAGAAAATAATTGGAATAGAAATCTGGTCTTTTGACCGATTAAGTGATATTGTCACGGAGGTTGAAGATTTCTTCACAAGATATCCCTCCATTTCTACCGACTCAAGTCATTAAGCCAGGCAAGTTAATAAACGACCGATGCTGAAAGCGGTCCATGCTGTTAGCCTAGGGGCAAAAAGGCACAAATGGATGCACAATCCTCCTCCTAATGAACCTGCTGAATGTCGAGAGAGTCGTCCTCCGCAGAACAAGGCAAAGAAGCTCTATGCCTTCCCCAGGGACAGGACTCGAGCATTATTTAAGTGGGCTATACAGTATAACAAGATCACTCTTCCAAAGCCAAAGAGGCCTGACGACGTCAAGAGAAGAGACGATCCTTACTTCTGTCCTTATCATCAAATCCTTGGACATCCTATTGAAGATTGCCAAATATTTAAGGACATCGTCCAAGGCCTAATCAGAAGAGGGGAGTTGCAAATGGGGGAGGATAGAGTCGATCCTCGGCGCCCTCATGAAATGCCTAATCTGGGGGCATCAATCAATATGATATCAATATATCAACAGCTGTCCAAAGAAGTGCCAGAAGCTTGCAACCAGCACACTAATGAAGACTGTGTCCTAGCACCTGAAGAAAAACAAGGACATTGGCAAGCAACGCCAACAAAGAAAAGAACAAGGCCGTCACCTCGCTCGGCTTTGAGGCTCAAATATGTGGAGCCGTATCCTGGCCCACTCCGCCCCTTATAGCTCCTATCTGACATCAAATAGCCCCTCTAGCGGCTATCAGAAGGCCAGTAGACAACCTAACGAAACAAGCCCCGGTGTGGGTGCATGAAGAAATCAGCTCAGCCGTGGAACGGCTACAAACCGCTATAGACAGGCTAGGCAAGCATGAGCAGCTCAAAAGTCAGCCTATGCAACTCGAGAAGCATGCCCCTAAAAGACGCAATGAATCTCACCGGCTAACAAAAAGAAGTAAAGAAAATGCAAGGGTATTCAATGCACCGAGTAACTCACTGTGGGGGAAGATGCCAGCCATAAAGGGGAAGGAAAAGAAGAATACAATGGCTAAAATAAAATATGTTGCTCTCTCCTGCAACATGTTGTCAGCACCGTCTAGTGTGGCTCAAGCTGTCGATGAGGAAGATGAAGAAATTTACTTTATGCCAAAGGGAGCAAATCACGCTAAAGCTTCTACCTCCCACCAAATTGCAGGATCTGGGAGAATATCAAGACACCCGCCAGCCAACAAGGGGGCACAATATCACGTTCCTCCTCAGCTCGGAGGCATAAAACCTAGGGAGTTCATCTCAAAGAAACTGGACGCGTCTGTAGACACGCTAAATTTGACATTAGTCTTAGCAAATCTCGTGTTATCATGCAATGCCCCAAGTGGATTCCATCTTAGGGTTGAATAGGATGAGTATCTCTATTTTCTGGATAATTTGTGAAATAGTGCCTGCCATTTCGGACGCTATTTGTTATTAGCGCCCTTCAGAGTGGACGCTTATTCGTGGGCATTCACTATTTAACGACTATCTTTAATAAATAGCGGCTTCCACGACAAGCGCTAATTGTTTTTAATCTGGAAAATTTCTATATTTTGATTACAAATTAGCGATCTCCATGAGGGACGCTATTTAATTAACGCCTTCTATGGTGGACGCCATTTGTTTTGAAAAGTTTGATACTACTAAATTTGCCCCAAGAATTTGCGTTTGCCCTTGTGGACGCTATTCAAAATAGCGCATGATATGGAGGGCGCCATTTCTCATTCCATTTCTTTCGCCCGAGGATTCCTTTCCCCGGGTTGACTGTTGCATCCTTTGATTCTTGCCATTCTCTGGAGGGGGAAACCTTTCTGTAAATTGAATTCTCCCCAATTGGAGGATTTCCTCCCTTGATTCCAATCTTTCCCCGTTTGGAGCTCTTCCCCAATAAGAATTCTTCACCTATAAATGCCCCTCCTTTTTGGCGCCCATGAAAAAAAAAGACACAGAGATATAGGGAGCACACAGAGAGAAAAATAATAGAGGAGATTTAGATCGAAGGCTTCGAGCTGCTGCAACTGTTCTTCCAGAACAGAAAGGCTTCCTCCCGTCCATCTTCCCGGCGACAGTCACCAGTGGAGGGACATCCCTCCGATCTTTTCTCTTCACCCTCCTTATTGTCTTTGCATCCTCTGCATCTCTCGTTTCCTCACATTCATAGCATATCACACATCTTCTTCTGGCCACGCCAGAACACCCACACCACTTAGTTCTTAGTCACTGCATGCATCATCCCTACCCATAACTCCAATAGGGGTTTAAAATCACCACCTAAGTGTGTTCCGGCCTATGATTGCACGTTTTTATTTCTTGTTTGAGCATATACTACACTGTTCACTCAACTAATCCGGTGTTCCATTTACTTGTTTTCTCTTTGCATTCAAGGTAATCAAAGTGAAAGGAGCCCTCTTGGCCGGCCGGTCGATTCGAGAGGAAGTAAAGGACCCACACTTCTCCCAATCACAGGTACCGCAATCTTTTTATTTTTTCTATTTTTATTTATTTGAGGAGTCTCCCTCCTCTGGCGATCATGATCCATTAGAGCACCTTGTGCTCTCTTCCCTCTTCGAGCACCACGTGCTCCCTTCCCTCTTTGAGCACCACGTGCTCACCTTAACCCATACATCTTTAGTGTTACACTTAACACACATTTTATTCACACAATCGTCACCATGTGACGGCGTTCACAGATTGGCGATCACGGTGGGACACTTGGTGTTCCTTCTTTTGTTTACCCCTTTCATCGGCACCCACGTGTGCCACTCCTCATTTGCCCCACGTGGCATCTTTTTTCCCTTATCCCCTTGGTGCACCACGTGCACATCACCCTGCTACCGATCTGTGAGTCCGTTGTTTGTTGATCGTCTGTTTGATTGACTGTGTGTTTTTAGTGGTGTTGAGGAATTGACGTCCAACATCTCGGGAGCTCATTCCTTTTAACGTTCTTCTGGATAGGCGCTATTTTATTTACCATCTTTCGTTGTCTCGAATTTGCATGATCTGCGTCCCCTTAGGAGGGCGTTAATTCTTTTTGTTATTCTAATATTTTTGTTACCTGTGCCTCTCTGGGAAGGCGTCATTTCCTCTGCTTATATAAAAAAAAATCTCTTTTGAATCAACGCTTGTCAGGACATGCGCCATTTCATTTAGCGTTCGGTCTTTCAGACGTCATTTCCCTGTTCATCTGTTGCACACTGTGACGCCCTCGTTTGCTGTCTGCTGACGCCCAAATATCTGTGCTGCTTATTTGAGACCCTGCTATTCCTGCTACTTTTGCCATTGTTACGTCTGATAAGTTTGTGAACATGTTGCTATTCCACCACTGTTTACTGTCATCATCTTATCACATTTCATCACATTGACACCTGTTGAGTTGCGCTGCGGAGGCATTCACTATCACTGCTATTTGTTTTACTGTTACTACTGCTGTTGTGCACCATTCTGATATACCGTTGCATCATCGTTGCATGTGGCCGGGGGACCTCCTCCCTCTACCCTCTTTAGGATCCCCACTCTTCTTGGACTTATAGGGGCCCTCCATTGAGCATTTCGTCTCTTTGGACTGGCATCTATTTGTCTAAGACCTCTGTAAGACCTCGCACCCGTGGATTCCCTCACGGAAGCTAGGCAGGTTGTACCTTGGAGCACCCCGGAGTTTAGTTGACCTATTTGCGGTTGAGAGAGTGAAATTTAGGTTCCCGACAGAAAACTCAAATTGGAATTTGGCTCATCACAGTGTGTGAAAACCCCTTTGTCCATGCACAATTGAAAACATCTTTAATTGGACAAAACCCTTAAAATTCGGGCATTTAATGCATCACAACTTCTTTGTTACATAGTTTGGACTTGGATGTTTGATTAGGTTTGGTTGTGTTGACTTTGGGTGATCATACTGTTGGCATTGTTTGATTGTGGTCTTTGACCAATTGCTTGAATCAGACCTCTTTCCCAAAGTCATTGTAGACATGATGCTTAGGTCAGGTAGAACCCTAGAGATGGCCAGCTTGGAGCAGTTCCAAGATGAGGAGGCCAGTCAGTATGAGCAGACCGTGGACCTCTCTCAGCAGCAGTACCAAGCTGAGGGGAGCTATGTCCCTGTTTGTTATCCACCCTCTCCCCGTCAGCAGGTCCAGTACCAGGCGGACCATGCTCACATCCACTATTTCACTCCTCAACCTCAGAACCCTCAAGTCTATGTGGTCGACACCAACCAGGTGGGAGACCCTTCTTTGTCCCAAGTCCAACCCCAATCTACTTCTGGAGGAGCCGCGTCCTCCCTTAATGTCGATGATTTGATTAATGCACTTTCTCAGCTAGATGAGGCACAACGCCAAAAGATCCAGGCTGCTTTGATGGGAAAGTCTGTCCCTTCCTCCTCTTCTAACCCTCTACAGGTCGCGGGTGGCCTCCGAACCAATTCTCCTAGGGACCAGGCGGTCCACCAAGCTAATCAGGCTGTCATTTCTTCCCATCCGGCAACCCCTGCCCCTGCTCCGGCAGCCTATTCTTTTGCTAAACCCCACAATCCTCCAGCCCAATTACTTCTGAGGAATTCCTTGCCTCATCAATTCCCTTCCCATCCGGCCCCAGCCGAGTCCCATACAGATGTCTTGCTGCAGAAGATAGCCAGCATGGAGGAGCAGATTAAGAAGATGCCCATCCCGAAAGATGCTCCGGAAGTTGTCGTTTCTGTCATGCAACCATTTCATTTACCACCATCAGAGATGCCTACATTCAGGCGGTATAATGGAACGGGTAACCCGTTCATTCACTTGAAGGAATTTTTATACGGAACTTCTTTCTGGCAGAACAACAAGGCGTCATTGGCCTATTTGTTCAGGAGATCTCTTGATGGCCCGGCTCTCGAATGGTTCTACTCTTTGGAGCCAACCGAGGATGGTGATTTTGATATTGTTAAAAGAAAATTTCTACAGAAGTACATAGATCGTGTTGGTCCTTCCCTGTCCGTGACTGATTTAGTTGCTGAGAAGATGAAGCCGGAAGAAGATTTCATCCAGTTTGCTGATAGATGGAGATCTATGGCCGAGAAGCTGAAAGATACACTCTCGGAGATGGAATAAGTGAAAATGATAGTATCCAATGCCACTCCCCAGTTCCGTCACATTCTGATAATGAACAAGTTGAGCACAATGGAAGAACTATATGAAAGGGCGCGATATATACAAACTCAGATGAAGGATTTGCCCATTCTGTCTATGATCGACTAGAATCCGAGAGCGCTCAGGAAGGGCAATTTGGTGAGTAGTGGTGCCACTACCGAGGGCGTAGTTGTGAACGAGCGGGTCAGTGCGGTCGGCCATACCACCCAACCCCACAACCCCACCAATCAAAGGCTGCCACAACAATTCCAACAACCCTCCTTTGCCAACCAAACACCGCACCAACAACCCTTCTGACCTCAGCTTCCTCCACAAAACCAAATGATGCAACCAAACCCTCCAGCTCCTCAGCAGTACCACAATGTGCCTCCACCGGCAAACTATGACCCTCAACAACCTAGAAGACCGGTAGGCCCGAAAAGAGCCCAGTACCCTCCATTGCCTGAAAGCCTTCCTGATATCTTCAATGCCCTCATGGCCGTCAACCCGCTCGTTCTCCCAAAAGAAAGGACGACGTGGTCACCAAATGTGGATACATCTCGGTACTGTGTCTTCCATCGACAACCAGGGTACAACATAGATCATTGTTTCCATTTCAAGGATTATATTTATGATTTGAATGATCAGGGAGGCATCGAATGGGATGAGATGAGGAAGTTTGTCACGGCCATGAAGGCAAGGAGGCCACCGCGTCAGCAAGCTCCACAGCAAGGTAAGCAACAGCCAGTACAGCAAGTTCAGCAGCAACCAGTTGAAGCAGCACAACCGGAAATGGGAATCGTCCAGAACCCTCTGCCGGAGCACCAGAATCAACAAGTTAACCCCGTTACCACTTTCCACGAGGTGGAGAGAGGTTAGGGGTGGCACTTGGAAAGCGCCTCTGTCTCTTCCATTAACCAGCAGAATGCCAACCAGTTTCCCCATTTGTTGAGAACCAATCAACATACTCCAATGATCCAACCATCAAGACCCTTGATCCGGACAGTTAACCAAACTCCTTCCTATTCCAATCCTCCTCCACAAAGGTCTCTACTCATTCGTCCTCTTCCTTCTTCGCCCACTCCATAAGCCCCGCCTACCTCCACCCCTCTACCTTCCAGGCCACTCCTTCTCCGCACTTCCCCACTATCACCATCCATGCAAAACCCTGATATTCTGAGGCCCTTGTTAATCTGATCTCTAGCAAATCCTCATCCACCTCCTATCATCAACTCGGCACCCCAGATGCCCCCTTCTACTACTCCCACTCCCTCTAATCCAACCACTTCGCCAGTAACTGTTCCAGTCCCCACTTATATCCAACCGGAAAGGTCCCTCATCTGGGTTTCCAAACCGGTTCCTCCTGTCCAAACCAGCAATCCTGGCATCCCATCATCCTCTACCAATCCCCCAGACATTGCCAACCCGACAGAGATGCATGCATCACACACTATGGTGCTCCGCAGTGGACGGATATTTCACCGTGTTTTTCTGCAGCATCGACAGTAAGAGCCTGTGCAGGGGTAAGAAGTGCAAGTACAAGAACCAGAGTCCGTCCCAGGGATGAAATATGATTTATTGAAGCATTTGGACAGAACACCAGCCAAGACTTCCATTCTAGAGCTAATCAGGAGATCGACCACTCACCAATTGGCCCTACAACAATATCTTCAAAAGGTGATGGTCAACGAAGACATCTCGGCTGAGCATATCACTTCAGTATTGACACCAGCAGGGGACTAGCCCGCCATTGTTTTTCATGAACATGAGCTAGCTCCGAAACCAGCAAGGACTTATGCCTTGTGCATTACTGTAGATATCAATAAGGTGACCGTCAGCCAGTGTTTAGTGGACACTGGCGCATCAATTAATGTTCTGCCACCCAGCACTCTAAAGAAATGCGGCATACCAGAATCTGAAGTCTGGCCATCTTCCATTACGGTGACGGCATATGATAACACAAAGAAGCCGCCAATGGGTATGGTTACGTTGAAAGTAGGATTGGGCCCTTCATCTATCACTACCAATTTCCATGTGTTAGATATGGACCCCACCTTCAATGCTATCTTAGGGCGTCCCTACATTTTGGCACTCGATGTTGTCCCTTCTATAAACTACCAGTGTATCAAATTTCCACATAAGGGACGCATTGTCAAGGTGACTAGTATGCCCATCCTACCCACGGCAGAAATTTTGTCAGCCACATCAGTGCCCTCCATTTGGCCCTCCAATATGCCGTTACTGTCAGTTCTGGACATTGCCGATCAGCGGCATGATATCTTGAGCCACAGGCTGCAGCGTGCACATCAGCATCGACTCCGAAGAAGAAGAAAAATATGATAAATACCCCAGGATGGAATATCATGACCCGAATGGGGTACAGGTCTGGTAAGGGCCTGGGAGTCAATTTACAAGGCAGGACTAAGACCATCAAGAACCACAAGCTCATCCCTCGAGGTGGTCTTGGCTACAAAGGGCCAAAAAAGGAAGGGTATCCTGAAGCAGAAGAAGAATTGTGGACCACCATGACCTCCACATTTAAACCAAACAGACGGCCATTAACGTGGTCCCTATACACTCATTTTGTAAAGGGACCCACTGAACAGATAGGGGAGCAGGCTACAATCCTTACTTCGGTCCTAGATGGCCAGGATGTACATGCACGATAGTTTGCCAGGCGCATAGCTCCGCTGGTTTCATATAAGGCTTTAGAGTCCTTAGGCGGGAGAAGAGAAGAAAGATGGACGATCCTGAATGTGAATGGTATAGATGGTTCGATATGGAGGACATCGCTGTATCTCTGAGTCGATTGTTCATGCCAACAGATCCAGAATGGCCGCCGCTGGTTCATGACATGATAGAGAAGCCGGCCGTGATCACTGATAAGCAGCAGTTGCTGAGCAATTACATAGACATAGGCGAGCCAGATGTTCCATATGAAGAGGGCTTTACTGTGGACAGGCTATGGGCCGGCCTTTTCTCTCTCCGATCCATCCATCCATCATTAATCTGCTCAATTTGCTCCAGATTATTCAACAACATCCCCTGACCGCCCGCGGTCTTGATTTCCATTAATTCGGATGCCTTCCACATTTCATTCACTGTTCCTCTGCTCAATCAGCAGTTTTCTCAGCTCACCATTACGCCCCCGCGTGGGCGATTGATTAATTCTGATGTTTCTCAAGAGTTCTCCAACCTTTCCATTTCCTCATCCTCATCCTCTACCTCTCCTCCAGCTCATTGCTATTGTGCCTCTTAGGCACAAGCATGTGCTATGTTGCTTTGATGATAGCAATGCTATTTGGTTTTGATGATAGCAAGACAGTGAGTGCATTTGATATTGTATGTGAGTGCATTTGAGTGCATTTGATATTGTATGATAGCAATGTTATTGTGTTTTGATGATTGCAATAAACAAAGTGCATTTCTGTGCATTCTTATCCTTGAGCATTCTGCATATGATAGCAACATGAATGATGATGTTTAGCATTGATGGCATTTGTACTTTATATATCTGAATTGCATTTTGTCAGATATCATGTCTCTGCATGTAACTGCAAAGTCTGAATAGCAGCAAGTGCTAGTCTCTACATTGGACTTCATTTGGACTTTGAAGTGAGTTATTCACTGTGAGTCATCTTGCTGTGTGAGTCATCATGCTATTATTCACCTTCTGATCATAATGCAGTTCTTCATAAGTTCTGATATGGCATTGCATATTTGATTATGTTCAGTCATGTTACTGTTGCTCTTTAGACTGCAGTTTGATACTGCAGCGTCGACGCTGCCAAGGCACTTCAGAGGTAGCAGTAAGAAATATTTGATCTGCTGCGTCCACGCTGCTTGGGCAATGCGTTGACGCTTGGTGCCTCTTTAACTTTGCTGCATTTATTCATTGGTCTGGTCTGTGGTGCGTCGACCCCTTGTGCTGATGGGTCAACCCCTCAGTTCATTCATCAGATTTATACAAGTCCATACATTGGTCTTCTCCTCCAAGTCTATACATCGCCCACTCCTTCAGCAGTCTTGCTTAAGAACTCAAGTTCGTACACTGGAAACTCTTCAATTGATTGAGTCTATACATTGTCCTAGGCCAAGTGTGTACAGCGTCTCATTCATGCTTTGATTAATGAAGTCTGTACATCAGTCTTCACATTCTAAGTTTGTACAGCCGTTGGGTTTGGACTCAGAGTTTGTATACTCGATTCGCCTTTGAATTGATCAAGTGTGTACACTCCTTCACTGTAGCTTTCACGTATCCAAAGTCTACACTTCGTGAAAGTCTATACATTCTTCACTGACCTTCGTTCAAGGCAAAGTCTATACATTGGGGTCTTTCCCTACGTTTCTTTAGTAAAGTCTGTACATCCGTTTCTGAAGCCTGAAGTCTATACACTCCAGCCTATTCCTACGATCAAGTCTTTAGCTACACTCAAGTCTGTACATTGGCTTCGCTTCATCAAGTCTATACAATGGTCTTCACACTTGAAGTCTATACATTCGATGTGCAGAGTTGATGTCCATACTGTGCCTCAGGCTGAGTTAGTCCATACACTGGTCGGTGACAAGTCTATACACGGGCTTCCGTCTTCAAAGCCTATACAGCGGCTGTCTTCAATTTGAAGTCTGTACACTGACTCGTTTCATTTCCTCAGAGTCTGTACATTCACAGTCAAATCCAAAGTCTGCACAATGGTCTTCACACCTGAAGTCTGTACATCCACAGTTAAACTTGAAGTCTGCACACTGGTCTTCAAATCTAAAGTCTGCACATTGGTCTTCGAATTCAATGTCTATACATTGTTGTTTGCATTGTAAAGTCCATACATTGGTTGTTGTTATTCAATGTCTATACACTGCCTTTAGGATTTAAAGTCTATACATCCGTTGCCTCCCTTGTTGAAGTCAACACATTGGGCAAGTCTGTACGTTGCATTCGCCTTCACAAGTCTATACAATGAAGTATATACACTGCAATGTACATACTTAAATCTTATGACTTCATTCTTGTTGCTGAAGGGAACAGGGTCGACGCTGGGAGCTTAAAGCGTCCACGCATCAGTTGACGAAGCCTTCACGATATCTTCCACTGCATCAACGCCACAAGCAAGCAGCGTCGACGCAGCAGTTAAAGAAGCAGAGACCTTCATAGGCTATTCCACTGCGTCAACGCCACAATTGAGCAGGGTCGACGCAGCAGCTAAAGAGACGAAGCTAATGGCTTACTGGAATACCTCACTGCGTTAACGCCATTGATTGACAGCGTCGACGCAGCAAGTCAGATTGCTGTCATTGAGCACGTGAACTGAGAACTCTATACATCGGACTGAAGAGGCTAATGAAGGGCACGTGATCCAAGGTGCCTGGCTCGTGATCCAAGGATGGATGAGATACCAGGATGCTGACACGTGGCCAAATGTTTGGGCGGGAGCTGTGGAAGCCACACGCACCCTAGCTGCTGCTGGTGCTGCTATATATATGAGTCTTCATTCTCTGTAGAAGACTGATCGACATAGAAGAGAGAAGCCGTGAAGAAAAAGCAGAGTGGAGAGAAGCTGTCGATCCAGCATAAGAGAGGAAGGAAAAGAGAGAGAAGAGAAGAGCAGAGAGTGAGAGATTAGCGAAAGAAGAAGAGAAAGAAGAGCAAGAGAGAGATTGAGAGCTCGAGCTGAGAAAGAGAGAGAGTTTGAGGTTGTCTGGCTTTTGGATCAAATCCAAGCTAGAGCTGCTCCTTCGAGAGCTATATTTGTGCTTCATTGTTTCAGCTTTCTGTTGCTGTCATTTCCTGTCTTTTGTTTTTATCTTTTACATCTTTATTCAAGCTGTTAGTCAGCGGATTGCAGAGGTGCTTCCTCTGGACGGCTAAGCTGTATTGCCCAGCGGTTTGCAGTGGAGGATTCCACTAGACAGCAAGCTGTGTTACTCAGCGGGGCGAGGAGGATTCCTCGGACGGCAAGCTGTGTTGCCCAGCGGTTGTAAGGCAAGCTGTGATGCCCAGCTGTTCAAGCTGTGAGTCTGCGGAAGCCACACTCGGTTTGAGTGTGGGGTGGATGTAGGTCTGCTGGACCGAACCACCTAAAAACCCATTGTGCAGTGGTTTGATATATTTATGGTTTGCTTCCGTTAGATGATTGATTAGGGGCGCACTAAGTGTTGGCTTTCTGGTTGAGCAGAAAAGTTGATTAGCTCTCTTAGAGTGTCTTAATCTGTTAAGTAATCGAAATTCAAATTGAGATATAGTTCATCTAACTTGTCTTGTTAGAGTGCTCACTGTCTGTTTGTTTAATTCCGCAACTGCTAATTAGTCTTCCAGATTTGATAAATCTGTCTAGTTAGCATTCTAAATAGTTAGTGAGCCTAATTGGGTGAAAGTTTTTATAGGCCATATTCATTCACCCCCCCTCTGAATACTTGCACCGAACCCAACAATTGCTTCGCTATCCTTGAAAACAAAAAAAAAATGCCAATTTTCAAACTCACCAATCCACCCCCCACATCTTCATTGAGGAAACCTCCTACCTTCTCCCCGGGTGTGCCCCGATCCAAGGGCCACCTGTTCAAGGCCCATTAGTGGACCTTTTCTACCCCTCCGGCGAGGGGTCCTCCTCTGTACCACCCTCTGTACCTGCTTCTCCCCCTTCTTCCTCCTCTTCGTCAGAGTCTAGGAGTCAGGCTAGTTGCTCTTTTACTTCTAGTGTCAAGAGTCCAGGGGTAGTCGCTAGGAAGTCCAGGGGTAAACAAATTCCTTGCCGTTTCTTAAGAGATCTAGCCAAGAGGTGCCAAGCTTGCTTAGCCATCCCCGAAATTTTAAAGGATCCAATAATCCTGCCAGAATTAGAATATAAGGGTACAGGTGTCTTCAATGAGGGATTCGGCGCTTATGAAATTATGAACGATGAAGACCCTGTCGAAGAGGGGGACGAAGAATGTGAAGAATATGAGGACGAGACTGATGCATTTGCTAGTGGCATGAGGAGATTTGACGAACCGTCAGCCTCAGTAGAAGAGACAACCAAAGAAATTAATCTGGGTACTGAGAAATTCCCTAGGATTGTCCTTATTAGTAAAAATTTACCGCCTTCTGAAGAAAAGGCGCTCATTCTAGTTCTTCAAGAATACAAAGACACGTTTGCATGGAGTTACGATGATATATCGGGATTAGACCATGTGCTTGTAGAACACAGATTAACACTAAAAGCAGGATCCGTCTCGGTCAAGCAACGGTTGAGATGTTTCCACCCTCACATGGCTTTAAAAATGAAAGAAGAGGTCGATAAGCTCCATAAGGCTATGTTCATCAGAGTCATCCTCTATCCCAACTGAGTGGCTAACATCATCCCGGTCATGAAGAAAGATGGGAAAGTCAGGATTTGCATAGACTTTTGGGACCTCAATCGTGCGTGTCCTAAAGATGATTTTCCCCTCCCTCATATTGATGTCTTGATTGATAATACGGCAGAGTATGAGACCATCTCCTTCATGGATGGCTTCTCAGGATACAACCAGATCCGCTTGGCTGAGGAAGATCAAGAAAAGACCTCATTCACTATGCCTTGGGGAACTTATTGCTATGTGGTCATGCCATTTGGGCTTAAGAACGTCGGAGCCACCTACCAAAGGGCCATGATGGTAATTTTTCACGACATGATCCACATCTATATTGAGGTGTATGTTGAGCATCCTGGGGCTCTGGCTAGAGTTTTGCACACATCATGAGAATACCAATTAAAGATGAACCCCAAGAAGTGTGTGTTTGGCGTTTCATCTGGAAAGTTGTTAGGATTCATCGTTAGTAAAAGTGGTATTGAGATTGATCCCAACAAGACAAAGGCCATAAGGGATATGCTTCCTCCCAAGAATTTGAAGAAAGTTAGAGGATTGATCGGGAGGCTGCAGTTTATATGCCGGTTTGTCTCCCAGCACTCACAAAGGTGTAGGCCGTTCTACGAGCTCACTAAACCAGGAGTCAAATTTAGTTGGGATGACAAGTGTCAGGCGGCTTTTGATGGATTAAAGGACTATTTGGCTAGTCCTCCTGTCCTGAGGCCGCCAGTTCCAGGCAAACCACTCATTCTCTATATTTCTGTCCTGGACGACTCAGTGGGTGCTGTCCTAGCGCATGCTGATGAAGAAGGTAAAGAGAGGGCAACCTACTACTTGTCTAAGCTCCTCAACCCCTGTGAGCAGAAATATACAGCCATGGAGAAGACCTACGCGGCCCTAGTCCGGGTGGTTCAGAAACTTAAGCATTATTTCTTAGCCCACGAGGTTCACCTCATCTCACGCATGAATCCTATCAAGTTCCTTCTTGAAAAACCAGTCCTTACAGATCAATTAGCACGATGGCAAAGTTTCCTTTCCCAGTTTGACAACGTTTTCATTCAGCAAAAGGTGATTAAAGGTTATGCCATCGCAGAACATCTTGCTCATCATCCTATCCCTCGATTTGATCATGTCCGTTCAGAGTTTCTAGATGAAGAATTAATGTCCATCAATCAACCTTCAGATCCGATGTGGACATTACATTTTGATGGAGCATTAAACTCTCTCGATAGGGGTGCTGGCATGGTTCTCTTAACGTCTGAAGGTGTCACCATCCCGCTTGCTGCTCAGCTCACCTTTCCTGTCACCAACAAAATAGCTTATGAAGCTCTTCTTGCTGGTCTCCTGGCCTCTCATCAATTTGGTGTCACCCAACTTCAGATTGTGGGTGATAGTCAGCTGATTCTTTGCCAAGTGCTCGTCAAATGCCGCACGATTGATCATAAGCTTAAACCCTACCAGGATTCTGGTCTCGGCTTATGCCAAGCTCTTTACCAAATTAATCTTTCTACATGTCCCTCGCAATCAGAATATTCTGACTGATGCTCTTGCTTCCCTCGCCTCTTCCTTGGTTTTCCTCCCTGAACGGGACTTCCACTCCTTTATCGTTCATAAGCGCCAAACTCCAGCTATTAAGGATCCAGCTTTTCTTAGCGTTAAAGAGAAGGTGCTTAAGAAGGTCAAGGAGGGAGAAATCATCGAAAGCAAGGAAATTATGCTAATGGATTGGGAAGGAGAATTGGCTGATGAAAAGAAGCCGTGATATTATTAGATTGCGAGGTACTGTCATGATCAATCTTATCCTGAGGAAGCCACTGCAGAAGAAAAGAAAGCCATTAGAAGAGTGGCTCATAGATACACCTTGGTTGGTGGTATACTCTACAGAAGAGGTCTCACCGGTGTTTTGCTATGGTGCCTTGATGATGATGAATCTTGGAAGATTGTGGATGAGGCACATTCCGGAGTATGTGGCGGCCATGTTAATATTCATATGCTAGCTAAGAAGATTCTTAGGCTAGGTTTCTATTGGCCCACTCTAGAAGAGGACTGTTCTATCTATGTCCGAAGGTGTGTCAAGTGCCAACTGCATGCCGACAAGATCCATTCTCCTATTTCTTCACTCCATCCTATGTCCTCCTCATGGCCTTTCTTCATGTGGGCTTTCGACATCATTGGACCCCTTGGTGACCCTAACCTCTTGCCAAACCCAAATCCTTCATACTGACGGCCACGGAGTACTTCACCAAATGGGCGAAAGCAGAAGCCTATGTGGAGATTAAAGCATCAACAGTTTGCAAATTCATCATGAAGAACATCATCGCAAGGTTCGGCATCCCAAGTACCATCGTCACCGACAACGGACCATAATTCATCTCTCAAGAGCTTCAGGACCTCTACAACAGGTATAACATTGCATTACATCATTCATCTCCTTATTATCCACAGGGCAATGGACAAGCAGAGGCGACCAATAAAACTCTCATTAAAATCATTAAGAAAACCCGTGAAGTTAACAAATTTGCGGACTGGCCAGAGAAGCTAACTGAAGCTCTATGGGCCTATCGCACTTCCATTCGTACACCCACTGGGCAGACTCCTTTTGCCCTCACTTATGGAATAGAGGCGGTAGTCTCATATGAGAATTGTGTACCCTCTCTTAGAGTCCAGCTGGACAAGGAGTTGTCAATTGATGAGCATCGCGAGTCTCTCCTTGAACAATTGGAACTCTTAGATGAAAGGCGTCTGGCCACCACCGAACATGCAAGGGTATATCAAAATAGGCTTTCAAGATTTTATCAAAAGAAAGTGATTCAGAGAAAATTTAAGGTCGGTGAAATGGTAATTAAACGAATCTTTATAAAACCTGGTGGCCCCCGCTCTAAGCTCCAACCAAATTGGGAAGGGCCATATGTAATAAAAGAAGTATATCATGGTAATGTCTGTCAACTGGTTAATGCGGAAGGGGAAGAACTGGCTCATCCTTGGAACAATTTATATTTAAAGAAATATTATCCCTGATAAAATTCAAAAATAAAAAAAAAGAAAAAAAAGAAAAAAAAGAAAAGGGAAAAGGGAAAAAGTCTGATATTGTGCGTATATCACGACAAGCATGAAAGATCAATACCTCTAATTCATTTTTCACTCTTAACAATTTAACAGGTGGGTCAACACCCACACACACTTCACGCTTAACCCTCGAACCTCATACGACATGGAATCCGAGGCAAGTCCAAACCAAACCAACAGTGGAAAGTGTAACTCATTCTCTTCTCTTCGGTTTATAGGGGGGAGTCAGGGCTTAGTCAGACTACCGAACCTACTCGCCGCCCTAGTAGGTGGAAGTCAAGGCCCAAAAGGGTGTATCTGCCAAAAGCCTTAAGCTTCCTCGAGTCAAAATAGCATGTCAAGAGCAGCAAAGTCCCCGTAGGGAAAACCTTGGGCGTAAGCATGCACAAGGAAATCCTTTCAAATTTTAAACATGTCAAGAGGGTAAAGTCCCTGCAGGGAAAACTCTGGGCGTAAGCATGTATTAGTCAAGGCATGGGCAACTCAAATCACCCTAAGCCATAGACCGAACCCCAACGGGCAATAGGGTAAGGTAAGGGCATCCGCTAACCCTTTCGACCCCCCTCATGAACTTTCGTCATTATGGTCTTCCGTCTCTCCCTGAGGCACGCTCTAAGCTCAAGGGACGATGAAGATGAGTTCATGAAGAAGTGTCGTGCGCAGGGGCCGGGAAAAAGCAATATTAAAGCACGTTGATCCTTTGATAAGTTGTTTAAGAATGACTAATGAATTTCAGGTAATGATCAAGTAAGTCTTCCGTGATATACGCGCTTTGTCATCCACAAAAAGAAAGCAAACAAAAAGCAAAAAAGCGAAACAAAAAAACAAAAAAAAAACAAAACGAAACAAAAGGAAAACAAACAAAAAGCAAAACAAAAGAAAACAAACAAAAAGCAAAAAAAGCAAAAAGACAAAAATATCATTTGCTTGGTTGCACAATGCTTGATCATTCTTTATTTTCAATGTTCATTTGCTTGCCTGCATGTTGCCTTTTAGCATTATCCTTGCTCCATTGAGTCTGCCTTAATTAATTAAAGGCTTGGCCCCTTGACCCCTTATCGAGGTCAAAGAAGAGCAGCCCCTTGCTTATTGAGCAAGGAGCCAAGCCGAACAGATTAACTAACCTGTTTAGTCTAAGTGGATGCAGAGAGCACAAGTGCACAGGAACGCAAGAGACACAAGTACACAAAGAACGGCCAACTCAGGTAACAAAGTATGTGTCCCATTTCTATAAACTATCATGCATAAGTACAAAAGCTAACTGTCATAAGCATGAGTATAAAAGTGAGAAAGGAAGGGTACAAAGGTAAAACACTCTCTAACTCTCTCCACCTCCCTCCTCTCATCGTCGACTGCTCCTTGCCCCGTCCCGGTCTGCAGGGCGAGCCCGTTGAGATCCCATCGACCCCCAGCTAGATGTCGATGCCTCAGCTAGGGCACGGTCCTCCTCCTCCCTCCTCTCAACGGTGGAAATAGCCGTGAATAAGCTAGAACTCGAGTAGGCACTGGGACGCCCCTCGGCTCGTGCTCACTCGCGGCCCCTGCAGTAGCGGTCCTCGACGATCCGTGCCCGCTCCTCAGCAGCACCAAGGCGAAGCCTCAGCTCATCGCGCTCCGCCCTCTCGCGCTCTCTCTCTATCCGCTCTCGCTCCCGCTCCCGCTGCTCCATCTGCAGAAGCAGCCGTAGCTCTAGCACGTCACGGGGAAGCGCCTCTCTCACACCAGGCAACTCTGATGTCACCCGCTCCAGCTCCGCTGCAGCCCGGCGTCGCTCCTCCCACTACCAGAAAAGGCGGGATTTTAGACGGTCACTTTCCATCTGAAATCCGTCTGAACTTCATTTTGTAACGGATTTCGGATGAATTTCAGACAGAAATATGACGTCTCATATTTTTGGTTACAAATGTCAGACAGATTATTATCCGTCTCAAATACCGTCTTAAATTTCACACGGAATTAATTCCGTGTCAAATCCCGTATGGAAATATAAGTTTTGGACAGATTATTGTCAGTTACAAATACCGTCTGAATTTTGACACGAAATATTTTCTGTCTTAAATACTGTCTGAAACCAGTCCGTCTTAAATTTCACACTGACAATATTCCGTGTGAGATAACGTCTGAAATTATCCGTCTGAAATACCGTTCCAATATCTGTCTGAAATTTTTGACGTATATTTCAGACGCATTCGCTAACATCCGTCTGAGATTTCAGACGCACTCGTAGAAATACAAAATTACATCCGTCTAAAAATTCAGACGGATCCATCTCAAAATCCGTCCAAAAAAACTTCCATTAATTTTTTTAAAAAATACAAAATTGTTTTAAAAAAACCTGTTAAAATTCAAACTAATGACTAAAAAACACATAAATATGAAACTCAACATTCATAGATAAAAAAATATGTTGATCAAATATCCTCCTCCACATCGTCCATATGCTCGTCCCTGCCCTGCTCATCTCCTCTGACGCCGCCCGCAGAAGGATCCTCCTACATTAACAAAATAACAACATTCATTCATAGATAAAAAATTTAGTGCGGAGATAAATTAGATATTTTATTACATTAGATAAATTGAAATCAAACATAATATCAAATCTATAACTACATAGATTTTATAGACCCCAACAAACGTAGCTGTCATCAGTAATTTAAATTATTTACATTTACAAAATACACTTTTGAACGTCGGCCCAAAACCGCATATCCGGTTTGGATTCCGTCAGTTCTCACAAGTCTATTTTATGTCCCAGGTTGTTTTGCAATGATTGACACGCCGATCAGACGGGTAGTTCAGATTTTAGACCCCCAGACCCCGACTTCTTTAATTTTAGACTAAGTGTATTTACAAAATACACTTTTGAGCGTCGGCCCCAAAGCGGGTATCCGATTTGGATTCCTCCAGTTCTCACAAGTCTCTTTTATGTAATAGGTTGTGTTGTAATGATCGGCACGCCGATTAGACGGGTATTTCAGATTTTAGACCACCGGACCCCGACTTCTTTAATTTTAGACTAAGTGTATTTACAAAGTGCCCTTTTGAGCGTCGGCCCCAAACCGGGTATCCGATTTGGATGCCGCCAGTTCTCACAAGTCTCTTTTATGTCCCGGGTCGTGTTGGAATGATCGGCACGCCAATCAGACGGGTATTTCAGATTTTAGACCCCCGGACCCCGACTTCTTTAATTTTAGACTAAGTGTATTTACAAAGTGCACTTTTGAGCGTCAGCCTCAAACCGGGTATCCGATTTTGATGCCGCCAGTTCTCACAAGTATCTTTTATGTCCCAGGTCATGTTGGAAAACTTACGACACACTAGATTCAATAAATTAAAAAGTTCCTTGACATGATTCTGAAATAGTGTCTATGAAAGGACCACCTTGCAGGGAGTTTGCACCTTTTCTAGCGTAGGGAGAATATTTGTGTCTTCATTTCTGGGAGTATAGCCTTCATCTAAAATGAGAAGGTTAGGGACCTTTACTAACCTCTCCTGACATGCAGCCCCTATCTCGTCTCTTACATCGCACACAATTCTAGAAAACTGCTTATAGACCAAGAAAAGAATACTCATGTTCTCCTCCCATTTTTGAGAATATCAAGCTGCTGAGATCTATTGTCAGCCTTAACAGAGTAGAAGTCATACAGAGGAATTTCTTCTACTTGCCAATGTGTAGCTCCCAATATATACCATCACGAGATGTCATGAGACTCATCACGAGATGCCATGAGACGAAAGTGTCCTGAGTAGAGCATGTATATCAGGTGGCAGTAGGAGGCACCTGAAAGTTGATGCAGAGGCAGGTTTCTTTGAGTAGTGGAAGAAACATTGCAAAATGAAGATCATTGTAAAAGGAGAATTTCTATCATAAAGGACCTTCGGGAGATGACCGGAGATGTCTTGCACTCCTTTAAGCACATAATTCTTGGATGAGTTGCCAGGACACATTGATTTCACTGTGCTATTGTGTCTAAGTCCCAGATAGAAAAAACTTCTAGGATACTTCAGGAAATATGAGAAGTTTAAGAGAATTGTGTTGGTAGTGCAGTGTACCTGCATCCATGTTTGAAAGATTGTGCTGATTATGCTTCTCAAGACTGGAGTGTCATGAAAGTGAAAGATCAAGAGATTGATAATCTTTTGGACTCCATAGACTTGAAAGATGGAGTGAAGACAAAATTCTTTTTGAACATTTTGTCAATTGCAGCCTCTGCCGGAGAGAAAGTGATTGTATGATTTCTGGTGACACAAATACTGAGCAGAGGGAATTGGCAATGAAGCAATTCCTCCACTCACCGGATGCTAAGGTTCTATTTGGTTCAATTAAGGCATGTGGAGAAGGCATCTCTCTTATAGGAGTATCCTAGAAGTTTAGTATGTATTTATGGGAGGTTTTCATGTGTAGAAAAATCACCCAATGCCATTCAACCAAATCAAAGGCCTTATGACCCGCTTTGAAAACATGATTTTTCCAGAAACATGGCATGCAAGATCTAGAGATGCAAAAGGAATGCAAGGTGGCTGCCTTTGTTACCAATGGGTGTTGGTCTTTACCACAACCTGTTTCTTCTGAAATGGCAGACCTTTGGAATACAATATCAGGGATCCCTATTGCATCAGGTGGAAGAGATGAAATCCGATGGAACCATAATAATGAGCTGTTCACTACAGCACATTGCTGGGAAGTAATAAGAGCAAAAGCTACACCTTTGCTTTATAGTGAATGGATCTGGAAGGGGCCGACAATACAAAGAGCCTCTCACTGTCTGTGGCAAGCAGTGTTAAGCAAACTCCCAACTATGGACAATTTACAAAAGAGAGGACAACACCTTACTTCTATGTGCTACTTTTGCAAAAACAATTGTGAATTTTTAGAACATCTATTATTTGAATGTCCTTACTCTAATTGGATTTGGAAAGAAATTCTAAGTAGGCTAGACTTGCATCGGTCTCCTAAAACTCTCAATCTGGAAATTGCAGAGCTTGCTAATAACTGCCCTAAGAAAGGGCCAATTCTGAAGCTGGTGAGAGTGCTACTGAGAACCACAGTTTGGCATATCTGGAAGCAGAGATGTTAAAGAATTTTCTAAGGAGATTATGTGCTTAAAGGAACTCTTCTAATCAAAATATAGGAAGACATCCGCCATTGCATAGAATTCCATGAAGCATTGACAAGGTTAAAGAGGAAGCAAGATATTAGCATATTCAAAAGATTTAACATTAATTGTAAAGCTCCTTAGAAGTTTTCCACATTTCTAGTTTTTCTAGTATGATATAATGCAATGAAGGGAGGTTAGCCGACTGGAGCTGTTTTAATGTACATTCTCTTACATAATACAAAGCATTACTTATCAAAAAAAACATGAAGAATAAAAATATTCAACCAAATCAAATGACATGCAATAAGGGCTATTTTAATGTCAATAAAGAAAAAACATCACAACTAAAAATATCCTCCGCCAAAATGTGTCGACTCTGAGAGTCGACACTTTTGACTGGATTTTTTGTTTCTTTACTAGAAACAGACTTCTCGATGAAATGTGTCGACTGTGAGAGTCGACTCTTTCACCCTGTGTTCGGATTTTATTCTTTGACAGAACACCCGTGAACCCTCATCAGAGGGTTTTGAGATGATTCCCAGAATACACCATAGTCCATATTAAGGATGCCGGATGGCATGCATTGAATAATTCATAATATATTTCACAAACATGTAGATGCATAAGGAAAAAAAATAGCCTTATAATATGGTTCCAAAAATCAAGAATCAGAGGCCTAGCCCGGTTATCTGAGATCAGAGGAGGCCTCCTCCTCCCCCTCCGAGCTCCCCCACCCTCCCTGAACCCCCCTTCCCACTACAAGAAAAAGTGGCTATAGCGACCGAATTAGAGACCGATTAAATCGGTCGCTAGTCGGTCCCAAATAGAGACCAATTCGGCGACCGAAATAATCGGTCGCATATCTGAGACCGTTTTGGCGACCGAATTTATTTCGGTCTCCAATCGGTCGCTATATTTAGCTCGAATTTATTCCGGTCTCTTTTTTTTCAAAATCGACCGAATTGGAGACCGACTAGCGACCGAATATATTTCGGTCTCTAATCGGTCGCTGATATGACTGCATTTACAGCGCGACCATCTCCCCCCTGCATTGATAACCTTCCTCCACCGGAGCTCTCCCCTCCCCCTCCGGCCCCCTCGCCCTCCCCCCCCCCCCTCTGCCTTGCGGCCACGGGCGTGGCGAGCGGCGTGGTGGTGGACGGACGCCGGAGCTCGCTGTCTCGGCCAGCCCCGCACCATCCTCGCCGTCGACCTCGTCGGTCCCCGTCGTCCTCGTCGTCACCCTCCTCGGTCTGGTAAGTCCTCTCCCTCTCGATCTCCCCCCCCTCTCCTCTCCCTCCAGCCCCGCGCCTCTCTCCCCCCCCCTCTCCCTCCCCGCCGGCCATCGACCATGCCCTATTTCTCATTTTTTTTCTTCTTGGAGGGGTTCCAGTGAGGGGGGTTTCGGTGGGAGGGGGTGGCGGGGGAGGTTGGTCTGGGAGGGGGGGTGGAGCTCGGGTGAGGGGGAGGGGGCTCCGCAGGGGAGGGGGAGGGGGCTGCGCAGGGGAGGGGGAGGGGCTCCGGTGGAGGGGAGGGGGCTCCGCAGGGGTGAGGGGGAGGGGGCTCCGGTGGACGGGAGGGGGCTGCGCAGGGGGAGGGGCTCCGGTGGGGTGAGGGGGAGGGGGCTCCGGTGGAGGGGAGGGGGCTGCGCAGGGGGAGGGGCTCCGGTGGAGGGGGGGCTGCGCAGGGGGATGGGCTCCGGTGGAGGGGAGGGGGCTCCGCAGGGGTGAGGGGGAGGGGGCTCCGGTGGAGGGGAGGGGGTTGCGCAGGGGGAGGGGCTCCGGTGGAGGGGGGGCTGCGCAGGGGGAGGGGCTCCGGTGGAGGGGGAGGGGCTCCGGTGGAGGGGCTCCGGTGGAGGGGAGGGGGCTCCGCAGGGGTGAGGGGGAGGGGGCTCCGGTGGACGGGAGGGGGCTGCGCAGGGGGAGGGGCTCCGGTGGGGTGAGGGGGAGGGGGCTCCGGTGGAGGGGAGGGGGCTGCGCAGGGGGAGGGGCTCCGGTGGAGGGGGGGCTGCGCAGGGGGAGGGGCTCCGATGGTCACTATATGAGCTACGTCCAGTCCTCCTCCGGTCGTAGCTTGAAAAGTTCCACAGTGAGGACAAGAAATACAACCGGTTACGTCTTAATGCGGTGGCAGTCTCGCCAAATACAGGTACGCACAGTTACCTCCCCCTCACAATGAGGGAACAACACAGCAGGTGCCAGGTAGTTAGCACACTAACTATGTGGGTAGCAAATAGAAAGAAGATTGAAAGTAAATGCCTCTATGTAGGTAGGTACATAATAATTGTAGAAATAACTATGAAGAGATAAGAAAAGAATACAGACTGAAGAGAGAATCTGATGCCGCCTTTGGTGTCGTAGTAGTGACAGCACTAGTCCGGACCAGACAAGCCGAGTGAGGAAATGGCTCTTTAATTTATTTTGTTTTAGTTACATTGGCCTAGGGGTCTCGGACCGGGGGAATATGGGAAGGGAACAAGGAATCAAGATTTGAAATTTGCACTCTGTAATTTCTTATAAACTGTAAGTTGGTGATACCGCTAGCTAACGTCTGATGCCTGCGAATAATCTGGTGGTGAGTGATTCTGCTCCGCAATACTGGGGAGGGGAATCAAACTTACGATCTCCCCACTGCGGGGGAAGGGTGGTTGAACCACCTCTCGGGTTTTCAAGTGAGGAAATGACTTGGTTGGTGAAAATTTCTTAATGGTTTTGCTCGGCGCGAAGATATATAGCTTGGGTAGGTAAGAACTGCGGCTCAACTACTTGAAATTAGCTCAACTCGAAAGCAGCTCGATCAACTTGAAAGTAGCTTAATCTTGAAGGCAGCTCAATCGACAATAAACTTGACTCCATGCTACTACACAAATTGACTTATGCCCCTTTGGTAATCGGTTGGGATAGTTTACTCGGGTTTAAAGTGGGGTAAGGTATCCTTGTAAAAATTTACTTTTGATTTGATAATACGTACTTCATTCTAGGTTGAATTCGTTGAAAAATAGGGCCTATTCCACATGCTTTGCTAACAAACCAAGGGATATCTGTGATAGGGGATGATTAAATAATAAAAAACGTCCCTCACTTTTGCTCCGAATGCCAAGCCCATTGTCCTCCCTTTAACTATAAATAAAATTGAGATTGCATAGATTTTACGTCCCGTGTTAGAATGTAAATTGTATATATCAACGAGATGACTTAATTTAAATTATCTTTGGGATTAATTACTGAAATAAATATACACGAATGATGAATAGACATATTTCTATACATATAAATATTCCTAGCCACTAGTCATACACGTACGTCCATGATAAATTAAATTCTGACGGCTAATTGATCTCACATGAAGGTATGGTCCGGCATATGCACTATTCTTAACTTACGCACAATGTAATCATTTTTTTCCCATTAAAAATAAGTCATTTATATATCAAAATCAGGTCTTGCAAGAAATGCAGGATCTATACATTGCATCTGAACTCTCCCCTTACTCCTTACAATATTATACAAATTGTAGAGATGTCACAAATACTCAGTACAATTGAAAATTGATAAAATTTTAGAATAAATTCAAAGTTTGACATTACATCTGAACAATATTATACATATGTCTATATACATCCGAGGATTATAGAATATTACAAAAAACTCGTTACATCTGAACATTACAAAAAACTCATTACATAAAAAATCGGATGCCCGGTTTGAGCTCGGCGCTCAAACTTCATTTTTAAAATACACTTAGTTCAAATGAACTGTTAGGACGGGTCCGGGGGTCTAAAATTCGAAATACCGGTCGGATGGCCGTGCCGATCATTCCAATACGACCGGGGAGATGAAAGTGACTTGTCAGAACTGACGGAATCCAAATCGGATGCCCGGTTTGAGCTCGGCGCTCAAACTTCATTTTTAAAATACACTTAGTTCAAATGAACTGTTAGGACGGGGCATTTGGTTCTAAAATCTGAAATACCGGTCGGATGGTCGTGCCGATCATTCCAATACGACCGGGGAGATGAAAGTGACTTGTCAGAACTGACGGAATCCAAATCGGATGCCCGGTTTGAGCTCGGCGCTCAAACTTCATTTTTAAAATACACTTAGTTCAAATGAACTGTTAGGACGGGGCATTTGGTTCTAAAATCTGAAATACCGGTCGGATGGCCGTGCCGATCATTCCAATACGACCGGGGATATGAAAGTGACTTGTCAGAACTGACGGAATCCAAATCGGATGCCCGGTTTGAGCTCGGCGCTCAAACTTCATTTTTAAAATACACTTAGTTCAAATGAACTGTTAGGACGGGTCCGGGGGTCTAAAATTCGAAATACCGGTCGGATGGCCGTGCCGATCATTCCAATACGACCGGGGAGATGAAAGTGACTTGTCAGAACTGACGGAATCCAAATCGGATGCCCGGTTTGAGCTCGGCGCTCAAACTTCATTTTTAAAATACACTTAGTTCACTACAAGAAAAAGTGGCTATAGCGACCGAATTAGCGACCGATTTAATCGGTCTCTAGTCGGTCCCAAATAGAGACCAATTCGGAGACCGAAATAATCGGTCGCATTACTGAGACCGTTTCAGCGACCGCATGTATATCGGTCGCTAATAGGTCGCTATTATTGCGACCGAATTAACTTCGGTCTCCAGTCGGTCGCTGATGCCGTTATACTTCCTACTACGACCCCCGCCCGCCCGAGCCCTCCCGCCCGAGCCCCCCCCCTCCCGCCCGAGCCCCCTTCCCCTGCGGCCCCCTCTCCGCCCTAGCCCCCCTCCCCGCTCCCGCCCGAGCCCCCTCCGCCGGAGCCCCCCCTCCGCCCGAGCCCTCCCGCCCGAGCCCTCCTCCGCCGGAGCCCCCCTCCTCCGCCCGAGCCCTCCCGCCCGAGCCCCCCTCCTCCTCCGTATAGTGGCCGCTCACGGCGACAAGGTGCTCCCACTCCGATAGCTCCATGCAGGGAAACTCGTCGCCTCTGCAGCCGAGCCAGTGGGAGAGGACGACCGCGCCGCCGACGATCTGGATGGAGTTTACTCTCTCCCCGTCGTGTGCCACGATGATGTGCCTCAGCTCGCCCCGGAGGGACTCGTCCCAGACCTCGTATGGCCAGTCGCGGCGGCGCTCCGGGCCGCAGGACTCGAGCTTGAGGACGGTCCCCCCGGACAGAGGCTTGTGCACGTTCTTCTGCTGCTGGTTGCCGCAGGGATGGTGCAAGGAGAGCCGCGTGTTGCACGCACCCCCGCCTTTGTATATGTCTGTTTGTTTCCGATTCCACTTCTCAGAGGAAAATATTGTTCGCAATCCTCGATTCCGGGTTATTCGGGTTTTGTTAAACACTGGTTTCATCGTGATTCTGATTTGATTAATGGAATAGAAACATTCAGCTTGCACACAGCATCCCAATTATGTCAATTCAGAAAATTTGTACGTATTAGGTGTTGTTTGTTTACATGCAACTTTCCCGATTTTAGAATCATCGGTTTTGAAAATTAATAGATTCTTTAATTTCAAAATCAACAATATTTTTTTTTACTATTGTCTAGTTTATTGTGCTTTCAACTCATTTCTTATGATATGTTGTTGGCAGGCTCATGTTTTCTCTTCGCAAACTGGAGACTGTGCTGCTTTCCTCTCTAACTATGATCCTAATTCCATCGTGAGAGTTATGTTTAACAACATGCATTACACCTTGCCACCCTGGTCAAGCAGCATCCTTCCTGACTGCAGAAATGTAGTATTTAATACTGCAAAGGTATGTGATACAAACCACTGGAGAAGAATGTTTTTTCTCATTATTAATCGTGTCTTGTAAATCATCTGCATAAAATTTTCTTTACGTCCCCATTTTGGATTTCTTGGTGGCTTCATGTGTACCCCATAGTGTAAATAGAATAAACAGCACTATCAATTCCTGTGTCTAGTTTAGATCATATGTGCATGGCGAAGCTATGTTCAGCATGCTTTGCTGTTCCTAAACATTTTACCAAATAGTTATATATTTTTTTGTATATTGCTTAAGCTAACTCTCCTTTCACCATATAGGTCGGAGTTCAAACGTCACAAATGCAAATGATGGCAACTAATGAATTATCACTGTCATGGGAAAGGTACGATGAGGAGATCATTTCCATGGGAGATAATTCTTTATTCACCACAGTTGGACTATTAGAGCAGATAAATGTGACAAGGGATATGACAGACTATTTGTGGTACATTACCAGGTGAGCATCAGGACCAGCATAAATATCCTGCTAAAATGGGTATATTTGGAGAATTCGTAACCTTAGTTTCTATATTCCTTTTTCCTCCACTTGTCGCCTTTGCATTTCATCACTCTTTAACATGATTTATGCTTCCTGGATGATGAAAGTACCGAATGCTCTAATGTCAGAATGCTACGGATCTCTGCACTGCCTAGTCTTGATTTGGATACACCAGCCATATTCACCTTGGCAAGGATTTTTCGGTGACCTCCTATTTAAAATTCTTTGATTCCAGCGTCGACATTAGTGCATCAGAAGCTTTTCTCAATGGAGGCCAACTTCCAAATATCATCGTGCAGTCCGCTGGCCATGCTTTGCATGTTTTCGTCAATGGGGAACTCTCAGGTGGATTTACTAATTTCCCATTCTGGCCAAATTATTAAGTGTTACAAGTAAATTTTATAAAAACAAGGACATTCAAGTTCTGATTTTGTGATTCCAACAGGATCCACTTATGGGAACAGGGAGAATAGGAGGATTACCTATAATGGTAATGTGAAGCTGCGTGCTGGATCAAATAGAATCGCTCTGCTGAGCGTGGCTGTTGGACTGCCAGTCAGTAACTCCTACCTATGTTTGTTGTTTTACTCAGAAGCTAGACTTTAAGGAAACTTACACACTGGGGAAGAAACTTACATTAATCTGTCTTTCCCCTTTTTTAATGAAGAATGTTGGAACACACTATAGGAATTGGAATACTGGAGTTCTAGGTCCAGTCGTTCTTCATGGTCTGAGTGAAGGAAGAAGAGACTTAACATGGCAGAACTGGTCCTATCAGGTCCTTTTTATTTTTCTTTGAACAGTTATGCATTCATAAATTGGAAGTCGTATGAGCTCATTGCGTTTTTTTTCTTTCTTTCTTTTAACATAGGTTGGTCTCAAAGGGGAAGCTATGAATATCAACTCTCTAGAGGGAACTTCATCAGTGGAATGGATGCAAGGGGCATTTGCAGCTCAACATCAGCAACCATTAACATGGTACAAGGTAACATATGGGCATCAACTCGCTCTTACTGAATTACAACTGTTTTGGCAACTAGAGTTTATGTCTTAAGTTTTTTCAGGCTTCCTTCAATGCACCTGGAGGAGACGAGCCATTGGCCCTGGACATGGGTAGCATGGGAAAGGGCCAAATATGGATAAATGGACAAAGCATAGGAAGATATTGGAACGCATATGCACCAAATGGCAATTGTAACGGGTGTACTTATGCCGGAACATATCGGCCTCCAAAGTGTCAGACTGGTTGTGGTCAGCCTACACAGCGGTGGTAAGGGAGCATTAACTAAATTGTATTGCTTTTTTGTGTTGAACTTAATTTCTTTAGCACTTTTATGTTCCTTTTTCTTAATGGATGATCCTCTGAAGATTCTTCCCTCTTTTGTGTGGGACTACCTAATGCACATCCCTGTCCTTCGTCATTCAAAATGGTGCTTACCATCCAAATCAATTTCGAGGTTTCCATGCAGCAAGTTTACAATTTGCACTAGTTGTAACGTGTTATGCTTTCCCAGGTATCACGTGCCGCGATCCTGGTTACAGCCAACCAGAAACCTTCTAGTAGTTTTCGAGGAGCTCGGAGGCGATTTTTCTGCTGATTCTGACACCCCTTGCTTTTATTTTATCAAGCAGGCACTACCTGCGCTTGTCCCTATGCTGTTGGAGACACTCCTTAAGCAAGAAGACGACCAAGATCAGGATGAAGGAGTTTGGAATCTTGCAATGGCTGGAGGAACATGCTTGGGTTCTCCACTAAAGAGATTGGGAAGACTGAATACAATATATAGGAATCATTTCGGTGGCATCTTTTAGCAGATCCTTTTTGTTGGAATGATCATGACGCTATCAAGTGAGAATATGGTGTGTTAATTTGCTCATAGTACGTTGGGGCCGGTACTGATCCATTAAAATTATCAATCTTCTTAATTAGCTAGCTAGTGTGCCAATCTCTTCCCCAATGAAGGGCCCCAAACAAACAGCCATTAAATTATATATATAGTGCCGCCCTCATAATTGTCAAGCACCTGCCTTCAAACCGCGTGCAACTTTATGCATGTAATCGGCATCAAATATTAATTACTCGCGAATAGCATATACAGGGGCAACAGATTATGTTCCATCTGTAGAGCCCCCCGCACAGTCCATTGTCACCCACACATACATGTCAAGGAGTTCATGCATCAAAGCCATAAGGATGCTCTCTGAAACTTTTGGATATACACATGGAGATGCCCATAGCTAGCTAGCCAGTCCCAATTAATTCTTGCCCGCTGAGAGGATCGACATGAGAAAGGTTTTTGTCATATGTACTAATTACAACATCACACAATCATGCATGTTAGTTTAAGATCGTATTACAAATGAAAGGGGAATTGAAGCTCTCAGTGCACAGACGACGTCGCTTTGGCCACTGGCAGCTGGAGATATACCAAGGGTCAGCAGTAAGTTTGCCATGCATATGCTGGTGGCATCTATGAACAACCTCCTCCAAAAGGCAAGATGCTGAACCAGCAGCAAGAAAAAAGGAGCCTGCCTTTCCCCCCCACAATTAATTAAAGTTGTCACTTCAACTGGAATTCCCTGCAAAATCTAAGTCCCAACTTTACCAAAGAGAAGAATATGTACTGTTGATCAGAAATGATGAGGGGGGGGTGTGTGTGTGAGAACAACAAAGAACAAGCTGCATGGGTGATGGGAGAGCTCTTTTAATTATATATATATTGGATATATGCCAACATCTTTAGATTAAAAGCATCGATCTGCAAGTTGGTGGAATCCAAGTCGGATGGCCGTGCCGATCATTCCAATACGACCGGGGAGATGAAAGTGACTTGTCAGAACTGACGGAATCCAAATCGGATGCCCGGTTTGAGCTCGGCGCTCAAACTTCATTTTTAAAATACACTTAGTTCAAATGAACTGTTAGGACGGGTCCGGGGGTCTAAAATTCGAAATACCGGTCGGATGGCCGTGCCGATCATTCCAATACGACCGGGGAGATGAAAGTGACTTGTCAGAACTGACGGAATCCAAATCGGATGCCCGGTTTGAGCTCGGCGCTCAAACTTCATTTTTAAAATACACTTAGTTCAAATGAACTGTTAGGACGGGTCCGGGGGTCTAAAATCTGAAATACCGGTCGGATGGCCGTGCCGATCATTCCAATACGACCGGGGAGATGAAAGTGACTTGTCAGAACTGACGGAATCCAAATCGGATGCCCGGTTTGAGCTCGGCGCTCAAACTTCATTTTTAAAATACACTTAGTTCAAATGAACTGTTAGGACGGGTCCGGGGGTCTAAAATTCGAAATACCGGTCGGATGGCCGTGCCGATCATTCCAATACGACCGGGGAGATGAAAGTGACTTGTCAGAACTGACGGAATCCAAATCGGATGCCCGGTTTGAGCTCGGCGCTCAAACTTCATTTTTAAAATACACTTAGTTCAAATGAACTGTTAGGACGGGTCCGGGGGTCTAAAATTCGAAATACCGGTCGGATGGCCGTGCCGATCATTCCAATACGACCGGGGAGATGAAAGTGACTTGTCAGAACTGACGGAATCCAAATCGGATGCCCGGTTTGAGCTCGGCGCTCAAACTTCATTTTTAAAATACACTTAGTTCAAATGAACTGTTAGGACGGGTCCGGGGGTCTAAAATTCGAAATACCGGTCGGATGGCCGTGCCGATCATTCCAATACGACCGGGGAGATGAAAGTGACTTGTCAGAACTGACGGAATCCAAATCGGATGCCCGGTTTGAGCTCGGCGCTCAAACTTCATTTTTAAAATACACTTAGTTCAAATGAACTGTTAGGACGGGTCCGGGGGTCTAAAATTCGAAATACCGGTCGGATGGCCGTGCCGATCATTCCAATACGACCGGGGAGATGAAAGTGACTTGTCAGAACTGACGGAATCCAAATCGGATGCCCGGTTTGAGCTCGGCGCTCAAACTTCATTTTTAAAATACACTTAGTTCAAATGAACTGTTAGGACGGGGCATTTGGTTCTAAAATCTGAAATACCGGTCGGATGGCCGTGCCGATCATTCCAATACGACCGGGGAGATGAAAGTGACTTGTCAGAACTGACGGAATCCAAATCGGATGCCCGGTTTGAGCTCGGCGCTCAAACTTCATTTTTAAAATACACTTAGTTCAAATGAACTGTTAGGACGGGTCCGGGGGTCTAAAATTCGAAATACCGGTCGGATGGCCGTGCCGATCATTCCAATACGACCGGGGAGATGAAAGTGACTTGTCAGAACTGACGGAATCCAAATCGGATGCCCGGTTTGAGCTCGGCGCTCAAACTTCATTTTTAAAATACACTTAGTTCAAATGAACTGTTAGGACGGGTCCGGGGGTCTAAAATTCGAAATACCGGTCGGATGGCCGTGCCGATCATTCCAATACGACCGGGGAGATGAAAGTGACTTGTCAGAACTGACGGAATCCAAATCGGATGCCCGGTTTGAGCTCGGCGCTCAAACTTCATTTTTAAAATACAAGATGAAATTTGAACTTATATTGGGTGTGTGTATTTATATATATGAAAATGAGCTGGCTTAAACTATTGGCATACTCTTGTTAATGCTTGATTTCTTTATTAAGTCTTGTTAATGCTTGATTTCTTTATTAAGGATTTGATTATAATTTTTTTAAATGATATACAGGATCATCCGTCGCGAGATGTTGGACGAGACGACGACCAGGATGATGTTGGACGAGACGACGACCAGGATGAGACATATGTGGAGGATTTGTGATTTTATTTTAGTTGTGTATGTTGTCATTTTATTATTATGGATGTATGATTAATTTGTGATTTTATTTTAATTGTGTGTAATTTGAGGTTCGTGGAGATTGTGATCCGTGTAGTTGATTTATTATTGTTTTATGAAATTGTTATTTATCAGGTGTTTGTATGTGATGAATTTGAGATTTGTCGATATTGTTGTCTGTGTAGTTGATTTTATATTTATGTTATGAATTTGTTATTTATCAGGTAATTTATTTATCAGTTTAAATAAATTTTTAAAAAAAAAATAATGCAAAATTAGCGACCGCATGGAGACTGAATTGCGACCGAATAGCGACTATACGTTATATTTCTTTTATTAAATAATTATACTTGGCGACCGACTAGCGACCGAATTGAGACCGAATAAATCCGATAGGTTAATTTTATTTTTAAAAATACAACATAATTAGAGACCGAATAGCGACCGAATTGAGACCGACTCATTAGCGACCAATCAGGCGACCGATTATAATCGGTCTCTGATAACGACTGATACTGCGACCGAATTATGTCGGTCGCTATATAGCGACTATTATATAGCGACCGACATATTCGGTCGCTATATAGTCTCTGCTCGGTCGCAATGCAGATTTGCGACCGAACTACGACTGAATAGCGACCGCTAGGTCGGTCGCTATCTGCGATTTTTCTTGTAGTGTCCCCTCCCACTGGTGACCTCCCCCCTCCATGAACCCATTCCCACATTCCTCCTCCCCTCCCCCTCCGAGCTCCCCCTCCCTGCCACCAGTCGCCCTGCCACCGGTCGTCCCTACCTGAACCCCCCCTCCCCCTCTGAGCTCCCCCCCTCCCCCTCTGCGCTCTCCCTCCCTGCCAACGGTCGCCCCTCCATGAACCCCTCCTCCCCTCCCCTTCCGAGCTCCCCCCCCCCCACCCTCCCTGAACTGCACCTCCCCTCCCACCGGCGACCTCCTCCTCCCCCTCCCCCCCCCACGTACCCTTCCTGAACCCCTCCGATGATCCCAACAACAAAAAAAGGGCACTTGCGCCCGCGAGGGAGGGGGAGGGGGAGGGGGAGGGGACTTACCGGAGAGGCGGTGGCGATGACAAGAGGGGGCGGCGATGATGAGAGGGAGGAGGCCACGGCGCGGACGATGAGATGGAGGAGGACGGTGGCAGCGACGACGACGGAGGCTGGCGGAGACGGCGCGGACGGCGGCGGCGATGTCGAGAGGGAGGAGGGCGACGGGGAAGACGGAAGAGAAATAGTAAGAGGGAGAGGGAGGGTGGGGGAAATGAGGAAATGGCAGTCTCGAATGTGGCGGGAGAGGAAAATGTGAGACGAAACTTCGGACGGACACATTTCCCGTCTCAAATTTCAGACGTAAGGTTATTCGTCTGAATATTCGTCTCTATTTTTAGACTTGAATTTTATCATCTGAATATCCATCTGTAAATTCAAACGAATATTCAGATGGAATGATTCTGTCCCAAATAGAGATGGAATTTGAGACGAATCAAATTCGTCTGAATTTACAGATGGAAATGCGACGAAAATTAATCCGTCTTAAATTTCCGTCTGAAATATCACTTTTTCTTGTAGTGTCCCCTAGCTCCCGTGCGGCATTACGTCGCTCCTCTGTTGTCGCCCGCTCCAGCTCCGCTGTAGCCCGGCGTCTCTCCTCGGCCAGCTCCTCAGTGGCCGAGTGCCTCACTGCGGTCAGCTTCCTGACAGCACGCTGACGTGCCTCCTCGACCTCCGTTAACTGTTGGTTGCGTACCGCAAGCTCGGTCCCTACCAGTGCCGCCCAGGTCATCGCCTCCTGGAGCTCTCGCCTATGCAACAACATAAAGAAAACAAATCAGATTGATAAACAACTGTAATATTTAAAATCAATCTAACTCTCACTTACCGAGGCCTCTAACTCCCTCTCTGCCTCCTCAGCCCGCCGGATGGCACCTGCCAACTGCTCCTCTAGTCCTGCGACCCGGGCACTCTGATCCGGGGCACTCTGGGCAGGAGCACTCGAGCTCGATGCCCCTGCTGCCTCTCTCCTCTGTTGGGCACGCTGCATCGCATTGTAAGACTGTAAGTGGCATAAACACTTAACTTCAGGAATCATAACATGGCATTTAGGAAAGCATTACTCACCAGAACCAGAAGGTCATGCTGGGTCACTGCCAGGAGGGCCTCCAGGGTGTGTAGCTGCATCTGCATGTCAGCCGCCACCTCATGACGAGCATCCTGCATTTGCCACAAGTTAGCAATACATTCATCACATAGAAGCATTTAAAATATTCAAAAGCATGCATTCGTACGTACCCCTCGGGGCCTCATCTCAGGCCGGCGCCCGTAGGTCCTCCAGTAGACATGGAGGTACTCCGCGCTATCCTCCGCCTGAGAAACGACCGGAGTGCCGCCCCTCTACCAGTCAGCGTACTGGTCGGGGATGCGAAGCCGCCAGTCTGTCGTCACGGCTCGTCCTCGGGTCTTCCGCCTGATCCTGCGTGGCTCCTCTACATCCACCCACTCCTGGTGGAGGCCTAGCATCCTCATCACCAGCCTGAGTCGTAGCGGCTCGATCTCGTTCAAGCAGTGGAGTCAAGGCTCCCGCCCGAACAGAGGTCGGTCCGCTACGACCCAAGGCTGGTCGTCGTCGGCCATGCCCACGTAGGGCCTCCGCACCACCTGCATTGGCATTTCATATCATCATCTCATCATATCATCATCATCATCATAATTACAAGAGCATTAATAGTATGAACTCAAATGCATAAGCATAAAGCATACATACCATCGATGCTGGGAAGTCGCGCAGCTCCCGACGTACTGCCACCAACTCATAGGCGTGCGGGGGCCCCTTCGCGTACGGGAGCCAACGCCTAGCCAGTGGAACTGCCTCCGGGCGAAAGACGGTGGCTCTCCCCATCGGGATGTACAAGTAGCACCAAACCTGCATCCACAAATCATTAGCATATCACAGTCATATCACAAAGCATAATAGGAATGGAAGCATAAATTTAAGTTGCGTACCTGAAGGAATGGTGCGAAGCCACTGACGGTAGTCTCTCTCCCTATCCCGATGGACAGGTCCGCAATGAGGTGGGCCACCAGGGCCGCACCCTAGGCGTATCTTCCCACCTGCTCCAGGTCCTCGAGGACACTCAGGAAGCAACAATTCATGTCATCTCCATTTGTGCCCAACAGCAGCCTCCCCATCATTAGAAACATGAACCTTCTGAGGTCTAGGTTTGCTCTCTCTCTCTCTCTGGGTAGGATCGGTACAAAAGGTGGTTGTAGCTCTCTCGGCCATCCTCGCTGCAAACTCCTCTAGGGAATCCCCCGTCCTCGGACGCCCCCCTCCTAGCCCGAGGGACTCCATCAACTCAGCTCTATCTACCATCCTACAGTCTCAGGGTCACTCTGACACTGTAGACAAGCCTAGAAGCCGAAGGGCCCGCTCCTGATAGTCGGGGTAAGTCACCCCACTCACTGCCTCCCCGTCCACTCTCAACCCAGTGATCCTAACTACATCCTCCAGGGTAGGCACCATATGCCCCCAGGGCATCAGGGAGGCCCTACTAGCCCTATCCCACCTCTCTCTCAACACCGAGATGAGTACCAAGTCCAGGCGGAATGGCTCGATCGATAGGAACGCTCCAAACCCCATCTCTCTCAATCTCTCTGTCAGAAAGTCTGGAAGGCCCTGGTAGGCGGCGTGGACCAAGACCCAGAAGATCCGTGTCTTCATCACACCCTGCAAAACACAAGAAGCGTGGCTTAAAAAAATGTGTTTATTAGTTTTAGCGTCCACCAATGTGGCCGCTATTTCCTTTTAGCACCCGGTATGGCGGCCGTTATTTCCTTTTAGCGCCCGCTATGGCAGCCGCTATTTATTCTCTAAATCTTTTCTACTTGAGGAAAAAAAATTGTGTTTGTTTTCTTTTCTGCGTCCACCAGTGTGGCCGCTATTTCCTTTTAGCGCCCAGTATGGTGGCCGCTATTTCCTCTCCCTATCTTTTTCTAATAAAATTGAAAAAAAAAGAAATGTTTGTTTTTCCACTCCATTGGCTGATATTTCTTTTTCGCGCCTGCCATTGTGGCCGCTATTTGTCCCTCTTGGAGAGGGGGATTTCTGTAGCCCATCTAAGAGCAGCCGAACTAGGTCCAGCGAGACCAAATGAGGCCCAGCTCATCTAAGTGACCGCCCCGCAGGGCCCACTTAGCATAAAAGTCCAATAAGATCACTCGGGATCAAGCACTTCCTAGGCGGCCATTAGGCTCGGAAGGTCGAGCGTCTGTCCAATCGGAGGAAGACCCACGCCCGACCTATCCCTCTCGCCGGGATAAAGGCTAGCGCTCAACGCCCACTCCGACCGACTTTCACCCGAGCTATGCCTATCGCCCAGGACAGGGTTGGCACTCTGCATGCTTGGGTTGACCGACAGTTGCTTATCCACGCTGCCATTAAGAGCCCTTTCTGAGCAGGGGTTACGAGGATAAGGGATCCCACGAATCCTCAAGGCTAGAAAGAGCTCACGATGAGGACGTAAAGAGCACACGTCGAGGACGTAACCCCCGCCTGAAACTCCTCAGCTTACGAGACTCATGAGGCTGGCGTACTATTTAAACCTGGGACTCCCTCCAGCGAAAGGTAAGGCCTACACACGTCTAAAACACCCTAAGCAGGAACCACTTCACCACCTTGGTGGAGAGGGATCTCGTGCATCTCTTTCCTCCTCCCTTCATTGCTTCCACCACTGCTCTGCTGACTTAGGCATCGGAGGGTTTTCCCCAGGGAACCACCATTGGGCCCCCTGATCTGTTTCCCTTCCTTGCAGTTCACTGATCGGTGATCATCTCTCCAGCTCAAGACCAGCGCGAGATCACGCCTCTTCATCCGGCGCCGTCTGTGGGAAATGATCAAAGAGACAGTATGGTGCGAAGGAGTTCAGGGAGGAGGTCCGCCGGCAATAGGGGAAAAGCCATGGTGGTGGGGGGAGAAGGCCCTTCTCAGGATGCACAGAACCCCCCCTCCAACGCCAGCACCCCCACCGACAAACCACCGCCTCCACCTGCGGCGGTGGAGCTACCATCCAACGAGGGCGCTGACCCTTTCTAAGCCCTCAATGCAAAACTGGACGTCCTCGTGGAGCTCATGAGGACCCAGGCGGCCAGGGAAGGAAGGTCATGCGTCCCTCTGGAAAGCCCTCCCCGCGGAGATGTGTCCCAACACACCATCGGAGGCCGCTTCACTCTCCGAGGAGCAAGAGGCATCCTCCACGCCTAGAAGGGGCAAACCAGGGGCACGCCGCCCGCACCCAGAGACCGAAGTCCCTGGGGAACGCCAGGGCAGCCCGCCAGCGCGCCCCCTAGCCCCGCGACGCAACGGTAGTCGGAGTTATCCCATCAACTATGAGAGTTTGAGAGGCGCTTCGCATAGCAGGAGTGCGCCTCGCACGCCTTGCAGAAGACCTCCCCAGCAGAGGACGAGGAGAAATCCCCGTTCTTCGACTACATCTTGAAGGCGGAGATGTCTCCCAGAATCCCCATTCCAACCTTCAAGTCTTACAACGGCCAGGGTGACCCGGCCGACCACTTCGACAGCTTCGACGCCCTGATGACCCTTCACGGGACGTCCGACGCCATCAAGTGCCGTGCCTTCGTGACCACTGTGGTCCAAGGCGCCCAAGTATGGTTCTGGGCCCTCGCCCCCGGATCCATCCGAGACTTCAAACAATTTGGGCAAGTATTCAAGGAGAGTTTCACCGGCAGCGGCTCCCCAAGGTCGGTAGCGGGGCTATTGGGTCTCAAACAGGCGCAGGGGGAGAGACTCTGGGCTTACATCAATCGATTCAAATCGGAAGCCCTGAGAATCCCCCGCCTGGATGTTGCCTCGTCCATAACCGTGCTGACCGGAGGCACCCGGGACAAGAACCTCCGCCGCGAACTTGTCCTCCACCCTCCCTCGACCCTTGCCGAGCTAGTGACTCTGGCTTTGCGCCATGCTGAGTGTGAAGAAGTTTTCAGCGCATGCCGAGGAGCAACCGGTTCGGTTCGGGAGGGGGACAAGAAGCGAGCACCCGAGCCTAGCTCTGGCCAAGGAAAAAGGGGGAATCGAGACGGGGAGCACAAAGAACCGTCCCGGAAGTACGAGCGGTACACTCCCTTAACCGCTCCGGTGTACGAGATCTATGAAGACATCAAAGGCTCGGGCCTCCTCTGCCAACCCAAGCCAATGGGGTCGAAGAGCCGAAATCGCAATAAGCATTGCATGTTCCATAGCGACCACGGGCATCATATATACCAGCGATTGCCGCCAGCTCCAGGATGAGATCGAGCACCTCATCCTCTAGGGACATCTATCCTGGTTCATGGCCGGGCATAAGGAAGACCGAGGCATCCCAGAGGAGATCGACATCGCCCCTCGCGGGGTCCACATCAATGTCATCGCTGGAGGAGCTGCATCAGGAGGAGATAGTAGCCGAGGAAGGAAGCCTCATGCTGAGCAGGCGAGCCGAGCCACCGAGCCTCCCAAGGCCCCACCAAGTGAGCCACATGTCATAGTCTTCTCCGACCAAGACCTGGGAGGGGTAACCACCCCGCATAACAACGCCCTAGTTATATCGGCTACGATAAACCATTGTAACGTAGATATGATTCTAGTTGACAATGGGAGCGCCCCTGATGTAATATCTTATGAATGTTTTCTCAAGATGGGGAAGAATCCGTCTAAACTCTGCCTGATCTGAACCCCCCTTTGTGGGTTCAATGGCCAGGCCACTTATCCCGAGGGAGCCCTGAGCATGCCGGTTACTCTCGGCACCTCACCCAAAACCGTTACGGTTATGGTGGACTTCATAGTGATCAAGGGTATGATAGCATACAACGCAATCTTCGGCGGGGGATTCTTAGCCGAACGAAAGCGGTGCCCTCTACCTATCACCAAAAAATGAAGTTTCCCACTAAACATGGGGTGGGGGAAGTCCGGGGCAACCAGGCGATGGCCAGAAGGTGGTATAATATCTCGGTCGAAGCCACAAGGCCAGACGGGAGGAACAAGGGCCCCCGAGAAGTCGAGGAAAAACCCGCAACATCCGAGCCTGGAGGTGAGTTGCTAACGGTTTTCCTAAACGATGACCCGACCCTAGGAGTAAAGATTGGAGCCGACCTACCATCCGAGGTTCAACGGCAATACAAAGAATTTTTTTCGGGTACATCCTGACGAGGATTGTTAAACAGCATGGGTCAATATCAAATTATATGTGTTATAAGTGTTTTATGTTAATTGGCCATATAGTGAGCCTTTATGCGTATGTTTCTTTTAAGATGTCACCATCTTGGAATAGTCTTGAGTGTCATTAGTCTTCCACCGAAAGTTATGTGTTAGGTGTTAGTCATAAAAGATTAGGTGTTAGGTGTTGAAGATTAAGTCTTAGGTGTTGATATTTTGAACATGTTGTCTGTCGGGTGATGTCTATAAAAGGGTCTTGTAATTCCACTCTCAAAAAACAATGAAGTTAAGATGAGTTTATTGGAAAGTTATGAGGTGTGATGCCTCTTTGCTTGTTTTCTTTCTCCGAGAATAAGATGGGTGTGATGCCCATGGGGGTGTGAAGCCCCACCCTATCCCACTATCCCACCATCTCTTCTCTTCCCCTCCACTTAGCCATTAATTCTTGTTTGATTCTCCTTTTCAATCCCCTATACCACACCCATCCCCCATCTGTGTTCCCTTGCCCCCCCCCCCCACTACACCAAGCTGCATGCAACCCCACCCTCTAAGCCATCCACCTCCCTCTTCTTCCCCTTAGGCAGACGGTCTCTCTCTCAGCTCCCCTCGCCCCTGGCCGTATCCCCACCTCCCACCCGCAGCCTTCACTGGACCCGTCGTGGCCACCGTCGGGTGCCAACCACAGTGGGCCACCGCTCTAAACATTGCTGTCTACCGTGAGCCAACGTCAGTGCCTCCATCCCTCACCAACAGCCTGCACTCCACGGTGGACATCCCACACCTGCCACCCCTCCGCCGTGGCCCGACGTTGCCACCTCCTTCTCGCTGTCACCCCCGCCATGTCACCTTCCTGCCGTTGCTATTGCTGTGCATGCAACCACGGCGTCTTCACCGGCATGGCAAGGAGTCCCCACCAGCATCGTTGCCGCAAGCCTGCCGCTACCAAAGGCCCGCCACCCACGACGGTCACCGCCGTTAGCCACCCGGCCGTCTTGCCGTGAGCAAGCTGCCCACCCTCGCCCGGTGAGCAACCGACGCCTCCACCACGGCAGGCCTTCACGGCCGTTCATGAACAACCCAGCCCACCTGTTTGCCGCAGTGGATCCCCGCCTCCCGTGCTCCCTCCCTCTCTTCGTGACCTCTCTCTCTATCCATTCTCTCTCTTATTTGTCTACTAGCCACTATGGCAGAAAAATAAAAAAAAAACTGTAGAAAAGAGAGACATAACCGTGTCCCTTTCACTCTCTTTGTTTCTCTTCTCCCCATCCCATCTCTCTCTCTCTCTCTATACAGGAGGTCTTATACGTGATATATATATTAATATATATAAAGGGCAGTAGCGCCCTTCTCTCTCTCGGGACTTTGAAGAAAGTAAAAGGGTTATGACAAAACAAATAAAATAGAGTGATACCCCATGATGTGCCCCACACATACAAGAGCATAAGTGCTCACGTAAGACCTTGACAAAAGAGTGAGAATCTTCATCATTTGTGCATGGCCTACCATCACGTGCCTGGCCTATTGAAAGACTCATGCGCACCCATTTGTGATAGTTAGATGATTGTGGTCATGCAAGCATTAGTGTAAGATGGCATATTAAGTTGATACTAGATTGTGAGGTAATGGCTCAGGAACACAAGATATCTCTCTCTATCTTGTTTTCTCTCTCTTATTCTCCTGCCAGTGTCACAAAAAAAAGAATGGGCATAAAGGGGTGGTTGATAGAAGAAAAAAAAGAGAAGAGAGATATATTTTGTGAAAAAAAAGGGAAATAAAGAGAAATAAAATGAAATAGAAGATCACAAAGGGAGAATTTGTTTTTCAAAAAAAGCAAGAAAAAAAAAGAAAGCAACAGATATTTTGTGAAAAGAAAAAAAAGGGTAATAAGATGTCAAAATAATGAAATCACACGACCCTGGATCTTGTCCCGCATCAAGTGGTATCAGAGCGGTTACCCACTTGTTCTCACAAGTCAGGTCCTTGGGTAAATTTGCTCCGTCAGGAAGGTAAGATTTGAAACTTCGGATGTATCGTCCTTGAGATGGGGACGGATGTAAAGTCCCATTCGGAGCTCCAGATCTGCCCTCCTCCTCTCCACCACGAAGGAAGAATTTAAAGCTTCGGATGCATCGCCCTTGAGATGGGGGCGGGTGTGAGGCCCCATTCGAAGCTCCAGGTCCGTCCTACTCCGCCCGCCAAGAAGGGCAAATTTGAAGCTTTTTGTCCATCGTCCTTGAGATGGGGACGGGTGAGAGACCCCACTTGAAGCTCCAAGTCCGTCCACCTCTACCGTCCGTCTTCGCCTCCACTGATGCCGCTACCACAAGGGTCCTACAATTCGAGATTCGAGATCAAACCTCCTCCAAGCGGAGGGGTTTGACGAGGATCGTTAAATAGCATGGGTCAATATCAAATTATATGTGTTATAAGTGTTTTATGTTAATTGGCCATATAGTGAGCCTTTATGCGTATGTTTCTTTTAAGATGTCACCATCTTGGAATAGTCTTGAGTGTCATTAGTCTTCCACCGAAAGTTATGTGTTAGGTGTTAGTCATAAAAGATTAGGTGTTAGGTGTTGAAGATTAAGTCTTAGGTGTTGATATTTTGAACATGTTGTCTGTCGGGTGATGTCTATAAAAGGGTCTTGTGATTCCACTCTCAAAAAATAATGAAGTTAAGATGAGTTTATTAGAAAGTTATGAGGTGTGATGCCTCTTTGTTTGTTTTCTTTCTCCGAGAAGGAGATGGGTGTGATGCCCATGGGGGGTCACACCCCACCCTATCCCACTATCCCACCATCTCTTCTCTTCCCCTCCACTTAGCCATTAATTCTTGTTTGATTCTCCTTTTCAATCCCCTATACCACACCCCCATCCCCCATCTGTGTTCCCTTGCCCCCCCCCCCCACTACACCAAGCTTCATGCAACCCCACCCTCTAAGCCATCCACCTCCCTCTTCTTCCCCTTAGACAGATGGTCTCTCTCTCAGCTCCCCTCGCCCCTGGCCGTATCCCCACCTCCCACCCGCAGCCTTCACTGGACCCGTCGTGGCCACCGTCGGGTGCCAGCCACAGTGGGCCACCGCTCTAAACATTGCTGTCCACCATGAGCCAACGCCAGTGCCTCCATCCCTCGCCAACAGCCTGCACTCCACGGTGGACATCCCACACCTGCCACCCCTCCGCTGTGGCCCGACGTTGCCACCTCCTTCTCGCTGTCACCCCCGCCATGTCACCTTCCTGCCGCTGCTATTGCCATGCATGCAACCACGGCGTCTTCACCGGCATGGCAAGGAGTCCCCACCAGCATCGTTGCCGCAAGCCTGCCGCTACCAACGGCCCGCCACCCACTACGGTCACCGCCGTTAGCCACCCGGCCGTCTTGCCGTGAGCAAGCTGCCCACCCTCGCCCGGTGAGCAACCGGCACCTCCACCGCGGCAGGCCTTCACGGCCGTTCACGAACAACCCAGCCCACCTGTTTGCCGCGGTGGATCCCCGCCTCCCGTGCTCCCTCCCTCTCTTCGTGACCTCTCTCTCTATCCATTCTCTCTCTTCTTTGTCTACTAGCCACTATGGCAGAAAAATAATAAAAAAAACGGTAGAAAAGAGAGACATAACCGTGTCCCTTTCACTCTCTTTGTTTCTCTTCTCCCCATCGCATCTCTCTCTCTCTCTATATACAGGAGGTCTTATACGTGATATGTATATTAATATATATAAAGGGCAGTAGCGCCCTTCTCTCTCTCAGGACTATGAAGAAAGTAAATAGGTTATGACAAAACAAATAAAATAGAGTGATACCCCATGATGTGTCCCACACATACAAGAGCATAAGTGCTCACGTAAGACCTTGACAAAAGAGTGAGAATCTTCATCATTTGTGCATGGCCTACCATCACGTGCCTGGCCTATTGAAAGACTCATGCGCACCCATTTGTGATAGTTAGATGATTGTGGTCATGCAAGCATTAGTGTATGATGGCATATTAAGTTGATACTAGATTGTGAGGTAATGGCTCAGGAACACAAGATATCTCTCTCTATCTTGTTTTCTCTCTCTTATTCTCCTGCCAGTGTCACAAAAAAAAGAATGGGCATAAAGGGGTGGTTGATAGAAGAAAAAAAAGAGAAGAGAGATATATTTTGTGAAAAAAAAAAGAGAAAGAAAGAGAAATAAAATGAAATAGAAGATCACAAAGGGAGAATTTGTTTTTCAAAAAAAGCAAGAAAAAAAAAGAAAGCAACATATAGTTTGTGAAAAGAAAAAAAAGGATAATAAGATGTGAAAATAATGAAATCACACGACCCTGGATCTTGTCCCGCATCACATCCAAGTCTTTGCATGGTCTGATGATCAACTCCTCGGGATACCGGGAGAGACAATAGTGCATAAACTCAACCTCGACCCGATCATGAAGCCCGTACAATAACGCAGAAGGAAGCACGCGCCAGAAAAGTAGACGGTCATCAAGGAGCAGGTCACCAAGGGGCAAAAGACTGGTCTTTTTAGATCGGTCCTGTACCCGACGTGGCTGGCTAACATCGTCATGGTGCCAAAAGCTTCGGGAAAGTGGCGAATGTGCGTGGACTTCACCGACTTGAACAAAGCCACACCAAAAGACTGTTATCCATTATCGAACATCAATCAACTGGTTGACTCAACCACAGGCAACGAGATATTCAGCTTCTTGGATGCCTATTCAGGTTATCACCAGATCAGAATGGATCCAAAAGATATCGAGAAGATCGCCTTCATCACTGACTTCGGCGTATACTGGTACACCCGGATGCCCTTCGGGCTGAAGAACGCTTGAGCCACGTACCAGAGGCTGGTCAACCATATGTTCGAGGGACAGCTTGACCGGAATCTCGAGGCCTACATCGACGACATGCTCGTCAAGACCCCCAAGGCCCAGGATCACTTCGTTGACCTGGCTGAGACCTTCGGTACTCTCCTGAGGTACAACATGAAGCTCAACCCCGCCAAGTGTGCCGTCGGAGTAAGGTCCGAAAAATTCCTGGGTTTCTTGGTGACCCAGTGTGGGATCGAGGCCAACCCCGACAAGGTCCAGGCCATCCTGGACATGCAGCCGCCCACCTGCACCAAAGACGTTCAACGCCTTACCGGGCGCATTGATGCGCTCAATCGATTCCTGTCCCGTGCGGCCGAACGATGCCTACCCTTCTTCAAACTGTTGAGAGGGCCCAAAATGGCATCTGCTACGTTCGTATGGGACGAGGAATGCCAGAAGGCGTTCGCTGAGCTTAAGGAGTTCCTGACTTCGCCCCCGGTGCTGTCCAAGCCCGTCCCAGGTGAAGCCTTGCATCTCTACCTCTCGGTGACCCCATCCACAGTTAGCTCGATCCTGGTCAGAAATGACTTGGGAGTCGAGAGACCGGTATACTACACCATCAAGGGGCTCAACGAGGCAGAAAGGAGGTACCCCGTAACCGAGAGACTCGTGCTTGCGTTGGTTACCTCGGCCAAGCGCCTTCGACCCTACTTCCAAGGGCACTCCATCATCGTGTTGACCGGCGAACCACTTAAGAGGATCCTCACTCACACAGAAGCCTCAGGATGCCTCGTCAAGTGGGCCATTATGCTAGGGGCCTACGATATATCATACCGTCCTCGCTCGGCTATCAAAGTACAGGCGCTCGCTAACTTCATCGCCGAGAGCACCATCCTGACTGAAGAAAAATCTCCATTCGCACTCGGGCCAATCGGGAAATTGTTCGTCGATGGATCATCCAACTCGGCTAGGAGCGGCACTGGTATCCTCTTGAAATCCCCCGAAGGAGCAGAGCTGCAATATGCCTTGAAGTTCAACTTCCAGGCCAGCATCAAACAACGCCTCCGAGTATGAAGCCCTTATCTCGGGAGCCCGCATGGCCCGGCGGTTGGGGACTAAGTGAGTCAGGATTCACACTGACTTCCAACTGGTCGCTAGCCAGGTCAACGGCGATTACGAAGCGCAGGAAGCACCGATGGTCAAATATCTCCAGCTGGTCAAAATCGTGGCACAATAGTTCGAGAGTTTTGAGGTAGTCCGAATAGCTTGGGAGGAAAACTCTCGAGCGGACGCCCTCTCTCGGCTGGCCTCCTCTCTTGACCCCGAAGGTACTCGATCGGTCCTTCTCGAAGAGCTAGAGCGACCGAGCATTGATTCGGAGCTCATGGCTGTTGACTCGGCCTCCCCAAGTGACTGGCGTACCCCCTATCTATCGTGGCTCCAAGACTCTCAAGAGCCTCCTGACCCTCGGGAAGCCCGAAAACTAAAATACCAAGCTCAGTGATTCATCATTCTGGACGGCACTTTATACCACAGATCCTTCTCCGCTCCCCTCCTGATGTGCATCAGTACTGACGAAGCCAACCAAGCGATCCAAGAGGTTCACGAAGGCCTGTGCGGAGCGCATCAAGGGGGAAGGTCACTCGTCAGGATCTTCCTTCGGCAGGGTTATTGGTGGTCCACTCTACAGCGCGACTGCTTGGCCTACGTGTAACAGTGTGACCGATGCTGGCGATTTGACCACTTGGTCAATCAGCCGACAACGGAACTCATCACCCTGACCGAGCCTTATCCTTTCGCTCGGTGGGAGATCGACATCCTTGGGCCGTTCCCTACGCATCAGGCCCAGAAAATGTTTGTCATCATTGCCATCGACTACTTCACCAAGTGGATCGAGGCCGAAGCTACAGCTAGGATCACCGAGACAGTCGTGTGGAGTTTCATCTGAAAATCGATCATTTGTCGCTACGGCATCCCCCGGGTGATAGTGAGCGATAATGGTCGGCAATTTGATTCTCGTTATTTCCGAGACAGGTGTGCCGACCTGAACATTCGCAATCACTTCACTTCGGTCACCCACCCTCAGGCTAACGGGCTGGTCGAAAATGCCAATAAGACTATCTTAAAAGACATCAAGACTAGGCTCGGCAAAGTCAAGGGAAGCTGGCTCGAGGAATTGCCGAACGTACTTTGGTCGCACAGAACGGCAACCGATGAGAGTCCTTTTCAGCTCGTATACGGCACCGAGGCCGTGATCCCGTTGGAGATTGGCAATCCCTCCCTCCGAGTCATCTGCTTCTCGCCCAAGGCAAACGACCAGAAACTGCTCGAAAACCTCGACCTAGCGGATGAAGTCCGAGAGACTTCCAACATCCGAGCAACGAAATATCAACGCCGCCTAACCCGATACTACAACGCCGAAGTCCGGGACAAACACTTCCAGCCGAGAGACTTCATTCTCAGGAAAGCCGAAGCCTCTCGATCACTTGAGGCGGCGGGCAAGTTATCCCCTAATTGGGAAGGCCCCTACCAAGTGGTCAAGACGCTCGGGAAAGGAGCGTATCGGTTATCTACTATGGAAGGATAACTCATCCCTCGGACGTGGAACGCGACTACACTACGCAAGTTCTACTTCTGAACACCTCAGTTGTGTAAGCAATATGAGATAAAGCAAAATTTTCCTTCCTCTTCCATTAAAATAATTGTTTGTACATCAGAAAGGCCGAAGCCAATACAATAAATGTCAAAAAAGTAAAAATCCATCTGGCACCGCCGTACGAGCCCATCGCTTGGCTGACTCGGTTAACCTTCCTGTGTCCAGCCACTGACTCTGCCTCGTGCGGAAACTGGCTCGGATAAAGGATAGTCGACCCCGTTGGCTCGGGTAACTCAGAACAAAGGTGACAAAAGAAGGCTACCTTTTAAGTTGTGTAGGGAAGATTAAGGGGAAGAGGAAACCAACTAATAGAAGAGGATGTCAAGAGGCACCCTCCGAAGAGTAAAAGAAATGATAAGAAGGGCAGAAGAGAGAGAAAGAGGCTGCGGGAGAAGGGAGGAGAAGCAGGAAGTGGAGAGGAATCTTGAGAGAAATCCCCTCCCGAAAGTGAGCGGGAAGGGACGAGAGAAAGGGGTGCCTGATCCCCCCATCTGTCCACCGTTACGCCCCTCCCCGCAAGCGCCGCCGAAATTGATAAAAGAAGGCTACGCGCTTCCGCACGTCGAACCCCCTTCTAACCCACCCGTCGGCCGTCGAACCCCCTTCAGACCCGATGCAGAAAAAGATTCTCTGCCCTCCGTGTTGGGTTCAGTGCAGTATTCAGAGGGGGGGTGAATGAATATAGCCCTTTAAAAATTCGCCCAATTAAAAACTTATGCTCACAAGACAGATTTAGACAATCTGAAGATCTAATTGAATTCTCTTATAAGCCACTAAGTAGAAAAGTATGGAATCTCAATATCACACTCAAGCATATAATGGGCACAGTTCGCTTAACTAGACAAACTTGAAGTCTAATAAGCAATGGCAGAAATAAACAAATACTCAGTGTGCAATCAAAATAAGATTTCGCTCACTTGATAACTGGAATGCTAACAAGACAAATTAGACACTCATCTACTGAACCTATGATCAAACACATGGAGCGCCCCTATGCAATCATCTAGCGGAAGCAAACAGATAGAAACATCAAACCACTGCACAAGGGGTTTTTAGGTGGTTCGATCTAGCAGACCTACATCCACCCCACACTCAACCCGAGTGTGGCTTCCTGCTGACTCACAACTTGAACAGCTGGGCATCACAGCTTGCCATACATCAGCTGGGCCTCACAGCTTGCCATCCGCTGAGCATCACAGCTTGCTTCCGCTGGGCAATACAGCTTAGCCATCGCTGACTCACAGCTTGAACCCGCTGGGGATTACAGCTTAACCCGTCCGAGACCAAGTCTCGCCAGCTGAGGATTACAGCTTTACCTGTCCAGTGGAGACCTCCACTGCATCCGCTGACTAACAGCTTGAAGAAATGATAAAAGATAAAACAAAAGATAGATAAAACAACAACGGAAAGTTGAAATAATGAAGCACAAATATAGCTTTCGATGAGCACTTCTGGCTTGGATTTGATCCAAAAGCCAGACAACCTCAACCTCTCTCTCTTTCTCAACTCGAGCTCTCTATCTCTCTCTTTCTCTTCTTTATCTTCTGCTCTTCTTCTCTTTCTCTTCTCTTCTCTCTTCTTTCTTCTTCTGCTGGATCGAAATCTCTGCACTTCTGCTTTTTCTTTCTCCACTTCAATCGCTCTTCATCTGAAGACGAAGACTCATATATATAGCAGCAGCATCATCATCATCTAGGGCGTGTGCTCTCCACATCTCCCGCCCAAAACTTTTGGCCACGTGTCAGCTTTCTGTCAGTCCTTCAGCCTCGGATCACGTGCCCTCCTTAAGCTTCACGATCAGAGCACCTGTCAGACAGAGTATCGGATAAGTCATCAGTTTAAGTATAAACCCTGTACAGTCTCTGAAGAATGCAACACATTGTATAGACTTCAGTTTAAAGCCAACGTACAGACATTACTGTATGGACTTTACAATGCAAACAACAATGTATACACTTTGCCCCAATGTGTAGACTTCAAGCCAAGGTCCAAGAGCAATGTATAGACTTTTCAATAGCATAACAGCAAGTATGAACATTGTGAGAATGTATACACTTGAAACCTTTCAACGTCCTCAATGTATAGACTTTAGCCAACTAGAGACACTGTACAGACTATGAAGTACAACCAGTGTATAGACTTCTCGAAACAGAGTCCAATGTATAGACTTAACAGGTTGACCCACTGTACAGACTTTGAAGATCCACTGTGGATGTATAGACTTGAAGACCCTGGGCCATTGTATATACTTTGCCTTAACAATGAGCAGACTTGATCATCCAGTAGTGTATAGACTTCGTTTCAAGCAACGTAGGTAAAAACCCAATGTATAGACTTCAAATAAGACGCTGCATGAGACGATGCATGTTGTATAGTCTTTGCCCAATGTATAGAGTTCCTATATGCAGTGCTGTGCGATGTACAGACTTCATATATGAAGGCACTCGCTGTACAGACTTAGGCAATGTGAAGACTTGGACAGACAACTGACAATGTATGGACTTCACGATGTACAGACTTGCCAAGACGAATGAACGATGTACATACTTGGGCAAACACAGTCTGTATAGACTTTACCAATGTGCAGACTTTGAAGAGCATTCAGCAATGTGCAGACTTCACTGCATATGAAGCAGCGTATAGACTTAACCAAGCAATGTACACACTTGCTGAGTTGACGCTACAAGACACACTGAGTTGACGCTACATGAAACATGGACAGTGTACAGACTTTATGAATGAAATGCATTGTGCAAATGAGAAAGTATGTACATACTTTGTGAAGCGTGACTTCAATGTACATACTTTGCTGAATGAACGTTGTGAATACGAGTCCAGTGTACATACTTAGCCGTTGCAGACTGTGAATCATGGAAAGTGATCCACTTTTAATACAAGAAATAATGATAATAATGATAATAAGCAATAAGAAGAATGATAAAAAAGGGAGTAAAAGAGCATGTGGTGCTACTAAGGAGAGTGATCGCCAGAGGGGTTACCTCAATAAGAAAAAAAAATGATCGCGAATACCTGATGATAATAGGATGCGGGATGGCTGTGGTTCCTTCCTCCACCTTCTATCGGCCGGCCGATGAAGGGGGTCTTCCTCTTTGATTACCTTTGAACAAAGAACAAACAAGTAAAAGGAAAAGAGATCAGCCAAACATGAGTGTAGTATCAATCCAAAGATGAAAGATGATGATGAAAGGAGAGCATAAAGTGTGCACCTTTTTGGTTTGTTTTAAAACCCCTAGAGAATTAGGGAGAGGAGAGATGCAATAAAACTAATGCAAGAAAAAGCTATACGATGATGAGCAGAGATAACAAATAACAACGAAGAGAAGAAGGAAGATCCCTGCTGTTCCTGTAAACAGTAGAGGGAAACGCTTTGTTTCGGATGTGGCAGCAGGAGGAAGCAGAAGAGAAATTAATATCTCAATCTCAATCACCAGCACCCGTGAACTCTGTCTAACTCTATGCACTCGTTAACCTCTGTGACAACAATAGCTCTCCTCTTCCTTCTAACCTTGCGTGAGATCAACCAGGGGACTCTTTTATAGGGTCTCGATCACAGATAGACACAGATTTGGGAAGATAAGAATAGGCAGTGGTCGTTAACGGTAAGGACTCTAGTTCCCAGATCGAGCAAGGTGACCGAGAAAGGCAGGGAACCCTTCAGGAAAGGCGAGTTTAAGTAGGACACGAAAGGGTGAGACACGACCTACCAAAGGGCGTCAATTCAGAATTGACGACTTGCTCAAGGGCGTTAATTCAAAACACGACCAGGATTAAGGCGTCACTTCCTGGATTCAATGTTGGTAATAAAACCTTCTTTATTTGAGAATTGCAAAGAGACGCCTGAATCAAAGGCGTTAAACAAAAACACGCCCTATGGAAGGACGTTAATCATTGATTTTCAATCGGGGTGAGACTCGTAAAATATCAGGAATTGACGCCCGTACCTGTGGTCGTCCTTTCTTAAGAACACGCCTCAGATTAGGTCGCTATTTAAAACACGCCCCTCTTCAAGTCGTGAATCACCAAAAACCCAAGAATAAATCACAAAAATACTCAAAAATAGAAAAACTTTATATTATAGAAATATTGAAGTTCACTTTGGGGCGTTAACATAGTGACATGAGATTTGATCAACAAAGCGTCAATTTTGGCGTGTCTACAGCTGCCCCGCCTTGGCGTCTGCTTTGGAAGGGAGTGAGACGGAATGAAGTGAAAGTGCAACAAACGAAATGAAGTGGAACAAACTGATAAGTAGATGCCAAGGTATGATGTGGCACGCCTTAGACACTAAGTATTTGAAATCTTTCCAAGATTCAAAGTGAAACACACTCCGGGCGATTCCAAGGAAGCATCGATTTGCTGGATAAAGAAGACTAAACTAAGTAAATAAAATGTGCACGTGGGCACGACAGGGAGACACCATTGGAGAGCGGTTACCAGCCAACTGTGGATGTGCTACAACCAAGGTGGATTTGCAGAAAAATAAAGGGAATTGAGATAAAGGATCCAGCAAAAGGGACATTTTCAAAGAACTAGCCTGAGCGGCTCCAGAGAGAATAAAGTACTCAATTTGGAGTGGAATATCTCATGTCAACTCAATCAAGAGCGAGTGACCTTCATTATTGCCATAATATGAAGATTTTCAGCACGAAGCTTAAAGTCCTACATGATGCATGCTGGGCTAAAAGAAAAAGATAAAATAAACTAAAAATAGAAAATAATCAAGGATAATATTGCTAAGCCATCTAGATTTGGTCAAGAACCTAGATCTCTGAGCTGACACTAAGCCGAAGCCCGTTTGTCCGCACATCAACCCAGAAAGTGGAACCATCATCCCAGATCTTGAATGACTCAACGGCCTATCCGTGTGATCAAGACTCTCCTGGAATTGTCACTGTTTTTGATGAAGGGGAACTCAAATTCCAGGTTCACCAGAACCACAAGGTCCTTGATATGCTATAATAGCGTAGATACCATATAGTAACAATGCTTACAGGAAAGAAATACAAGAATGGGATGATGATGCTCCCATGAGTGATCCAAACGCCTCAAAACCTGCAACCTTCTGCACTCAAAATTTTATTAGTTCTCTCAAAGCAAAGTAAAATATGAGCATAAGTGCTTAACCAAAAACAGCTCCAATTAAAAGATAGCACTTAAGTTCATCAAAGCATAGAGGAGAATCAAATATGCAAGTCAAAATGACGACTGGAGTTCATGGTGTCAAATGCACAAGAGACGACTGACATTAAGGCGTCTAAAGATAAAGCACGCCCTTTATCAAGGCGTTAAATGAGGTGAAAGTTCAAGAAAAAGACGACCCTCCTGGAGACGCGAAATAAAACACGACCTCGGTCAAGTCGTCAATTCAATAATTGACGCCCCAAGAGAGGACGTTAATTAACAACGCGTTTCCGTCTTCAATTCGAAAGCTAAACCCAATCCTAATTGTAATCAACCTGCAACTCCGAACGAGCATTAAACTCCCCAAACTTCTATAAAAAGGAAGAAACTTCCTTATAATCAATCAAGCAGCTCGTCGAATTCCTGCTTCTTCTGCTTCCTCTGTTTGTTCACAGGTACTACTACAGCTGCCTTCTTCCTTCAGACTGCCATTGAAATAACCGTAGAAGATGAAGAGGGCAATCAAGAGATCAAAGATCTCTACTCCTAGACTCTCAGAAATCAACGGACATATAAGCAATAGAATTGCATCGAACCAGGTATGTGAGTTTGCTTTATGTTCCTTTTTCATCCTTCTTACTGCATTACTTCGTTCTGTATTCTCATCCGCTTTTCTGTCTTTTCCTTTTCTGCCTTCCGCAGGATTATCCAAATATTCCGGGTGCAAGAAGATTCACAAAAGTCAAGTGGTTGCCTCTTCTACTCTCAAAATTCTCTTCAGACATGAGGGTCTACTTAGCAAGATGGCACCTCTTAGGCCTAATCACTCATGCCAAACACTATGATCAAGTTCACCTTGATTGGGCTGCCATAGGAGCTTTAGTTGAAATATGGCACCCTTCCACTCATACCTTCCTTTTCTCGACTTTTGAAGCCACAATCCTGTTAGAAGAACTAGAGATGCTCTTAGGTTTAAAGAAGATGAAGCAAGGAGAAGAGGAAAAGATGGCCATCATGCCAAGACCAATTTCTTTACATGAGCTATTAACAAGTTTAATTCCCAGTCCAAACTTAGTGAACCAAATCAAAGCTTCCAAGGGAATCAATCTCTTAAAGCTTGCTTCTTGGGTGTACAAGAGATCCGATCAAGCTAAAGAAGACGAAGAGATAGAGCGGGTGGCAAAAGCTTTCGTGGTGTGCTTGGCAGGAGCAATCCTATTTCCATCCACGGAAGACTTCTTGGAAGAAACCCAATTAACAGCAATAGTGAGCCTATGGGAAGGAGGGAGAGCGGGAGCGGCAATTCTAGCCTATCTTTATAGTGGGCTTACTTCGGCGGCAATGGGAAGACCCATCTATGGATGCATGCTAACACTCTCAAGTTTGGTAGATCTCCACTTCAAATTCGATCCATGTGATGAGGCCCAACAATCCTCAAGAATCTTCTCAAAGAGCCCACTCTCTTACATGACCGGTTCACTTGGGATAAGCAATAGGGTGACGAACCGGATACCTCAAATCAAAAAGAGAGTGGAATGGAGAGGACATCTCAAGGTAATGCCAAAGAACCTTTTTACTTGTGCCCCGGGAATACTCAAGACTCAAGAACTCCGCGCACAATTCTCCCCCGGCACGGACCTTCGACTCATAGGCGCCTCAGATTTTGTGCTATACAACTCACACCGGTGCCTTCCTCAACTCGGGCTTCCACGACAAATGCTTGAAGATCCATCTCATCTCCCTCCGATCAAGACACGGGATCTCGGCAACAATGAAGATGGAGAAGAGTGTACAACTATCCAAGCTCTGTGGAAAATCAACAAGGCTCATCATCCTGTGAAAAACTTAGAAGAAGACAGAGAACAATGGAAGTCTTATGTAATAGCTTTAAGAAGCTTGAGGCCCAAAGTGGCTCATTGAAGCAATGTAATCTTTTCTTCCAATAAATCAATGATAATATTCTGATTGAGCCATAACACAATGATTCTGATCAATCTTCCAATAACTTGCGGTTCTGTTGAAAATAACGACTCAACCCATGTCGTTAATTCCATAAATGACGCCTCAGCGTACGTCGTCTTCAATGATTGATCTCTCATAATTGACGCCTTCACATATGGGCGTTAACTGAAAAACGTCTTAAGACAAGGCGTTAATACGATTTATATTCCAAAAAGTATTCGTTGAAATTCCAAAAGTAACACATTCAGCAAAGCCATGTTTCATATAAATAACGCCTCAGGCATAGTCGTTACTCAGAAACAGTAATCATTACTCCCATCACATCAATCAATCCCCATTGAATGCGTCTAACTACGGTTATCATTCCCCATGCAAACAAAAATAACGCCTTAAGAAATGTCATCAATTATCAAAAAACGCCCTTGTTTCATTCGTTAATTTCATAAGACACGGCCTTCCTTAAGTCGTTAATTCTTTTTGACCGTTCGACTTAACTTTCCCTCCTTCCTTCTTCTTCCTCCGTTCCCTTTCCCTCTTTCTCTCTTCTCTCCCACTGCAACCCTAACCGAAACCAACTCCCCATCTCTCATTCTCTCTCTCTATCTCTACACCCTAGCCCTAGCCCTAGCCCTAGCCATGGCCGGTGGACTCAAGCGGCAGAGGGTGGCCGCACCGGAGGTCGTGGACTTGGGCGAAGATGCCCACGAGGATGCTCCCCCCGCGGCGGCCGAGGAAGATCCGGCGGCGATGGCCGGCGACGAAGAAGAACACGGCGACGAGGCCGTGGGAAATGAAGAAGACGAAGGTGAAGGAAGAGGAAATGAAGAAGAAGATGGTGATGAAGGTGGTGAGGACGAAGAAGGAGAAGACGAAGAGGAAGGAGATGAAGAAGAAGAAACAACGACGGTGGCCGTGCCTCGCCGTGGCCAACTCCGGCGGCCACGTCAGCCAAGGCCCGAACTCCGGGGAGAGTTGACAGGACCCAAACGCCAGAAGGTAAGCCTCCAACCCACTTTCCATTTTTTTTTTGAAATTTATTTTATTTTTACCTCAATTTCCATAGCCCTCGGGCTAGAAGAACCTGCAACTCAGAAAGAAGACGCCCCTAGGGGTGTCACGAATTAAAGAAAAGACGCCCAACCTTGGGTCGTGAATTCATTTTATTTCCTGAAAAATAATTATCATCATGAAAACACGCCCTAGAGCATGTCGTCCATTTAAATTATCATTTTTTTCATATCAATCATGCTGTTAATTCCGTGCATTTGTTCAATTATATATATTTTTTCCATGATTTATATCGCATACTGTTTTTATTTAATTTTCACAACCCTGGAAAACAACGCCCCCCATCGGGCGTCAATTCAACAGATAACGACCATAGGGATGGTCGTCCATTCAAATAATTCTAGAAAAAATTATTAAAACCCAAAACCCATTTAAGAAAAACGTCCCATTCAGAGGCGTTACTTAGACAAATGACGACCCTGGGACGGGCGTCAATTGGAAAACCTTTTGGGAATTTAGAAATTAACCTCAGAACCACACCTCCCACCGAGGCGTTTCTTAGATAAACAACGGCCTAGGGTAGGTCGTTAATTCAAAGCTCACTTAGAAACCACGCCCTCCTCAGGGGCGCCAATTAAACAAACCACGACCTTGGGATAGTCGTTAATTAAATCAAACATCAACATCTCAAACCAAGGTAATTAAGTGAATTTCAACATGAATAATTGAACAATTAAACCAAAATTTCTTTCTTTATGCGTGCAGGGGTTGATGAGGACACGGATCTCCTGGGTCATGGTCCGAGCAGCATATTACGGCCTCCCCGAGTTCCAGAGAGCCAGGGTAGATGCTATGGGGTTTGGGGCCTTTCTTAGCATAGAGCCAGTCAGACCCGACCTACCACTTATCCAGGCTCTGAGGGAGAGATGGGATAGGACTAGCCGGGCATTCCTGATGCCTTGGGGGCATATGGTTCCTACCCTAGAGGATGTAGCTAGGATCACGGGACTTAGGGTAGACGGGGAGGCAGTGAGCGGGATCACCTTACCAGACTATACCGAGCTCGCCCAGAGGTTGCTAGGGCTAGAGATGGTCTATGAGACACCTAGCGAGTGTAGGACTATCTTCCGCACCGACCTGACTACGGTGATGGGCTTAGGGGATGCTAGGCATAGGTCAGGGGAGTCCTTAGAGCGGTTCTCACAGAGGTTGATCGATGGGGCTAGGGCAGTCTACTGCCAGGACCCAGCCGACAGGGAGAGAGCAGATCGGGACTTGAGGAGGTTTCTACTGCTGCTGCTCGGTAGGCTATTGCTCGGCACGAAGGGCGACGTCATCAATTGCCGGTTCCTAGGGATCCTCGAGGATTTAGAGAGAGTCGGTAGATACGCCTGGGGAGCGGCGCTGCTGGCGCACCTACTAGCCGACCTGTCCACAGGGACAAGACGAGAGATGACCGTCAGTGGCTTCTCACCTTTTCTTCAGGTATGCATTTGTATATTTTCCTCTCTCTGATGGAATCGTCGATTCAAGATTCAAAGTTCGCGGTTGAATTTGAAGGGATTGACAAGCGGCTTCAACAAAATGATCAAATAGATGTTTTTTTTTAATTGGGCCACATGTATGGGCTTAATGGGTCATGTTTTATGTTTGTAGTAATTATGTCCACAAAAAATTATGTAAGAGTCTTCGTGAGGTGTGAAGCCTTGTATCTTGCGTGCTCTTCTCCGAGAAGGAGATGCGGTGAGAAGCCCCCCCGGGTGAGATTCCCGGCCATCCACTGCCCACCTTCTTTCCACCATCTTCCCTCTCACCACTCTCCCCTTCCCCACCATTGCCCGTCCCTTCCCCTTTCTCTTTCCCACAGCCACCCCCACAATGGTCTCGGGTGAGAAGCGTGGTTGCATTGTCTCCGCGACAGAGACGGGTGAGAAGCCCCACCCACGTCCTCCCACCCCGGTACTATCGTTGCCATCTCTCCAGCCACCGCCGGCCCTATAGCCATCTCCCACCTTCCTTCTTGCCGTCCGCCTCCTTCATCTCATCGTCATGCACCATGCCAGATGAGAGGACCCAGCCACCACTGCCATGAAAACCCTACCACGGCACAAATGCCAACTAGACACAACACCACCCTGCCCAGCTCCCACACCCCCCCCAACCGCACCGAGCGAGCTCCGAGCACCACCCCACCCACTCCTCGTTGAACACTTGCCACAAGCGACAGTTGCGGCTCAGCTCGGACGATCACCTCCTGGACACGGTGCCGCGTCCTCGTGGAACGGTTCCTGCCACCGGGGCACGACTCCACTGCTCGCCGGCCACCCCCATCGGTGCCGTGTCGCCCGTCCCCCTCCAAGTCCAAGCTCTCCTCCACCTGCAACACGTCGGGCAGCCGCGGTTTCACCTTGGACGATCACGGCGGGAGAAAGCTCAGAACAGAGCACCGTTTGGTGCGTCCATTCTATTCCATCATGGTGGGAGGACTACTGCTGCAGAACCTAGCTCCCACGACCATCCCATCGCGGCTCTCTCTCTCCCCCCTCTCTCTTCTCTCCCTCTCTAATCCATTCTCTCTCTTCATTCTATCGTGAAACTTGTGTAACAGGGAAATAAAAACAAACAACCCCTCCCCCGTGATCTCTCTCTTTCCCACTCTATCATTCTCCCTCTCTCTCCCCACTCTCTTAAATTCCCTCTCACGTAATCTCTCCCTCTCTTATCTTTATTCCCTTTCTCTCGTAAAGCTCTTTTAAAAGTGGTGAAAATGGGAAGTGCCCAGAAAAAGAAAAGGAGAGAAGTTGTTTTATGAAAACAAAAGAAAACAAAGTGACCAAAGGAAAAAGTGATGAGAAATATCAGAGAAAATGAAAAGAAAAGAAAAATCTCGGACTCGGAAGATCGTATCACATCAAGTGGTATCAGAGCTTAGGGAATCGGGATGTTTCATCAGACTGAGATCCTGAGCTACGAGGTTCGAGGTCGAACCTCTTCCTAGCAGAGGAGTTTGATGGAATCGTCAATTCAAGATTCAAAGTTCGCGGTTGAATTTGAAGGGATTGACAAGCGGCTTCAACAAAACGATCAAATAGATGTTTTTTTTAATTGGGCCACATGTATGGGCTTAATGGGTCATGTTTTATGTTTGTAGTAATTATGTCCACAAAAAATTATGTAAGAGTCTTTTTTTTTATTTTGTGTCTTTTAGTCTTCCCAAGAGAGTGTCTTCCCAAAAAAGTTATGAGTGGTAGGAAGTAGGTGTTAGGTGAGTTATCTTTTGGTCTTCTTTGTGGAGCCTATAAAAGGTCATGTAATCTTTGTTTAAGACAATGAAGTGATTAGAATTTTTGGAAACCATCGTGAGGTGTGAAGCCTTGTATCTTGCGTGCTCTTCTCCGAGAAGGAGATGCAGTGAGAAGCCCCCCCAGGTGAGATTCCAGGCCATCCACTGCCCACCTCCTTTCCACCATCTTCCCTCTCACCACTCTCCCCTTCCCCACCATTGCCCGTCCCTTCCCCTTTCTCTTTCCCACAGCCACCCCCACAATGGTCTCGGGTGAGAAGCGTGGTTGCATTGTCTCCGCGACAGAGACGGGTGAGAAGCCCCACCCACGTCCTCCCACCCCGGTACTATCGTTGCCATCTCTCCAGCCACTGCCGGCCCTATAGCCATCTCCCACCTTCCTTCTTGCCGTCTGCCTCCTTCATCCCGTCGTCATGCGCCATGCCAGATGAGAGGACCCAGCCACCACTGCCATGAAAACCCTACCACGGCACAAATGCCAACCAGACACAACACCACCCTGCCCAGCTCCCACACCCCCCCAACCGCACCGAGCGAGCTCCGAGCACCACCCCTCCCACTCCTCGTTGAACACTTGCCACAAGCGATAGTTGCGGCTCAGCTCGGACGATCACCTCCTGGACACGGTGCCACGTCCTCGTGGAACGGTTCCTGCCACCGGGGCACGACTCCACTGCTCGCCGGCCACCCCCATCGGTGTCGTGTCGCCCGTCCCCCTCCAAGTCCAAGCTCTCCTCCACCTGCAACACCGCGGGCAGCCGCGGTTTCACCTTGGACGATCACGGCGGGAGAAAGCTCAGAACAGAGCACCGTTTGGTGCGTCCATTCTATTCCATCATGGTGGGAGGACTGCTGCTGCAGAACCTGGCTCCCACGACCATCCCATCGCGGCTCTCTCTCTCCCCCCTCTCTCTTCTCTCCCTCTCTAATCCATTCTCTCTCTTCATTCTATCGTGAAGCTTGTGTAACAGGGAAATAAAAACAAACAACCCCTCCCCCGTGATCTCTCTCTTTTCCACTCTATCATTCTCCCTCTCTCTCCCCACTCTCTTAAATTCCCTCTCACATAATCTCTCCCTCTCTTATCTTTATTCCCTTTCTCTTGTAAAGCTCTTTTAAAAGTGGTGAAAATGGGAAGTGCCCAGAAAAAGAAAAGGAGAGAAGTTGTTTTATGAAAACAAAAGAAAACAAAGTGACCAAAGGAAAAAGTGATGAGAAATATCAAAGAAAATGAAAAGAAAAGAAAAATCTCAGACTCGGAAGATCGTATCACATCACTCTCTTTTTTCTTCTTTTTTATGCATGTGAATGCCTCACTATTGCTATTCATGGATGCAGGTTTGGAGCCATCTGTACATGCCCATGGGGCGCGCCGACCCACGGCCAGGAGGTGAGGGTGCTTTCCCTCTAGCACGGCGCTGGCTGCCGGTCATTTTCGGCGCCCCACTCGGCTACGAGTTGTGGGTGCTACGGAGAGAGTTCCGAGACTTCCCTCCCTCGCTGGTATGAATGATGCATTTTTTTATGTTTATTTGAATTTATTATGATTATGATGAGATGACATGCATGTTCATGGATGCAGGTGCGATGGAGGCCTTACGAGGGGATGACCGACGAGGGCCAGCCATGGGTCGTAGCAGGGCGACCTCGCTTTGAGCATGAGCTTTGGGTTCACTGCTTGAGCGAGATCGAGCCGTTACTGGGAGCAGTACGCCGACTGACGGCGAGGCGGGACCCGAGTCACCTCTCAGGCGACTAACAGCTCCGAGTACCTCCAGCGCTACTGGGAGGTTTACGCCGGCCGACCCCAGATGAGGGTCTTGGGGGTATGTAGGAATGCAATTGCTTCTAAATTAAATGCAAATGCTTATGTATTCTATTATGTGACTAATATGAAATGGATGCAGGATGCACGGGACATAGTGGCGATGGATGCCCAGGCCCATCTACACAGCCTGGAGGACCAGCTAGCTGCCACACGAGCCGACCTCGAGACCCTGGTGAGTGTTTAAATTATTTCTATATGCAGATGAATTTTTATTGAATTATTGATGATTACCCACTGACAATTTCAATAAATGCAGCGTGCCCAGCAGGGGGCCGTAGGGAGAGATGCAGGGGAAGCCTCCAGCTCGAGGGGACCCAGTGCAGAGGTGACCGCACTAGCAGAGCAGCTAGCGGGAGCGGTCACACGGGCCGAGGCGCTGTAGAGCGCGACCTCGCCTCACGGGTAAATTCCAAAACTCAAACCTCATTCAATTATTGCTTATATATTTCAATGTGCACTGATGAAATTCATTTTTCAGACTGAGGAGCTTCGAGCCGCTCTTACTTGCGTCTGCGAGGGACAGCAGGCGATGACTACCCAGGTGAGTGATTTACTTTTCGTCATGTATTGCTTATTTCATGAATTATTGCACAATGGAACTGATGATTTGTTTACATGTTTGCAGACCAGACAGTTACAGGCGGCACGTACCCAGGCTGCCCTGGCCGGGACAGAGCTGGCGATCCGTGAGCAGCGGATTACAGAGCTGGAGCGGTCCCTAAGGCGACGAGAGGAGTTGCCTCAGGACGTGGCAGAGTTGCGGGTTGCCCTCGAGCTGGAGCGGAGAGAGCGTGCTCGAGAGCGGGAGGAGCACCTGGCGGACCGTGCCCGTCACCACGAGCTACAGCAGTCAGAGCGTGCCCAGTACCATGAGCAGGTGGCAGCACGCGAGCGTGAGCTGGCGGACCTGAGAACGCAGCTGGTCTTTTCTCAGGAGCAGCTACGAGTTTCTGAGGAGCGTCTCCAGCGAGGGCGTGAGCGAGCGAGCGCTGCGGGGTACTCCTTCACCAGCTCCACCTTTGTGGCGGGTTCTTCTCTTCGAGAGAGGAGCGAGGCAGGGGGCCAGGCTCGAGTTCCAGCTTCTTCTCGAGGGCCCATGCCTCCTCCACCAGCGCCTCCTCGGGACGGCGAGGATGAGGTAGAGAGTAGGAGAGAGGAGGGTGGAGGCGAGAGCTGAGAGACTTACTTGTACTCCTCCACCCTCACACATGTACTCAGATATTCATGATGTATAGATATATGAGATTGACATATTTGTTACCTGAGCACTTGTGTAGTTGTATACTTGTGGTTGTGTATTTTGCTTCTTTTCCACGTTCTTTGTTTTACCTTACTCTGCCCTGTACCTGCAGCTGTGGTTCACACTTGAATAAACAGGTTAATTCATCTGTTCGGCTCGGCCCCTTGCTCAATAAGCAATGGATGTTTTACTTGTGACCTGGATAGCGGGTCAAGGGGCCAAGCCTTTAATCAAATAAGGTAAATGAATTAACCAATAAAGGGAGATGCAACACGCAAGCATACGTATGCAAACGATAATCAAGATGCCCTATGCAATGATGCAATCATACATCGTGAAGAATGCATTTCTTTTCCTCTTGTATTGTTTTATATATATATATATATATATATATTATTTTTCTGAAAGACGCACCTTAGATTAGGTCGTTATTCAAACAAAAAAATGCCCTAGGTGACGGCGTGAATTTGAAAATGTTTTTGAATTTTGATGAAAGACGGCCCACACAAGGGCGCTATTTAAAAAAGGACGACCTTCTTCACAGGCGTTAATTTCAGAAAAAGTGCCTTATTCAAAGGCGTTAATTTCCCTGTTTTCAGCATTAGGTTGACAAAGATACTAGGGCACTGGGTCCTACACGGTCATCATCGAGGATTCATTGACCTTTCTTGATTAATCAAAAGGGGAGTCGACGTGCCAGTAGTTAAATTTATACGCAAGATCTCGCCCGGTGCAATCTCCTAGGTCAGTCTCGACCATTCTGCTGGTTTATGACTTACCACAAAGAAAGAGATGGAAGAAAATATAAGGAAGCCCATAAAGAATTCTGAAAAGCTTAAGATAAAACTACCTCCCCTACCCTATACCTGTTGGGGTTCGGTCTTTGGCATAGGGAAATTTTATTACCTTTTGCCTCTTTTATATTGCATGCATACGCCCAAGGTTTTCCTTGCGGGGACTTTGCCCTCTTGACATGCTTTTCTTTTCACCATTTGACTTTCACTTTGGAATTGATTTGCATTGAGCAACCTAATTGTACTTGGGCTTTCATGGCATTTTTGTTCCCTTTTGGGCCCTGACTTCCACCTACTAGGGCGGCGAGTAGGCTTGGCATATCTACCTCGAGGCGTCCCTTCCTCCCTTATGGGCCGAAGAAGGAAAGAACGGGTATTGTCTTCACCTTTAGTCAGGTTTTGACTTTCCGTCGGATTTTGCACCGCTTGAGTTCAAGAATAAAGCGTGTTAGTGTGTGCGGGTGTCAACCCCATTTTAAATTTAACGAGACTGGTGAATGAATTCTGAATTTTGACCTTTCGGACTTTAGGCCCTTGTGTGCCATGGCAACCCTTTTGAAAATTTTCAATATTCATTTGGATTTTGGAAATTCTATTTTTTTTTTTGAATTTTGGAAATGTATGTATATTTTTTGGGATTTTGGAAATATATATTTTTTTAGATTTTGGAAATATATATATTTTTTGGATTTTGGAAATATATATATTTTTTGGATTTTGGAAATATATATATATATATTGGATTTTGGAAATATATATATATTTTGGATTTTGGGAAATATATATTTTTTTGGATTTTAGAATCAAGGGTAGTATTTCTTAAGATACAAACCATTCTAAGGGTGACTTAACTCTTCTCCTTCAGCATTAATCAGTTTATAGGCATTGCCAGGATAAACCTCTTTTATGGCGAATGGTCCTTCCCAGTTTGGTTGGAGTTTTGAGCGGGGCCCATCAGGTTTTACGAAAATTCTCTTGATTACCATTTCACCGACTTTGAATTTTCTCTCAATTACTTTCTTTTGATAAAAACGTGATAGCCTGTTTTGATAAACGCGGGCATGCTCAGCGGTGACCAGACGCTTCTCATCTAGGAGTTCCAACTGGGCAAGGAGCGAATCACGATGCTCATCAATAGAGAATTCCTTGTCCAATTGTACTCGCAGAGATGGAATGAGAATCTCATAAGGGACTACCGCCTCCATTCCATAAGTAAGGGCGAAAGGGGTTTGCCCAGTAGGGGTACGAATGGAAGTGCGATAGGCCCAGAGAGCTTCAACTAGCTTGTCTGGCCAATCCGAGAATTTATTAGCCTCACACGTCTTTTTAACGATTTTGATCTAAGTTTTATTAGTGGCCTCTGCCTGGCCATTGCCCTGCGGATAATAGGGAGAAGAATGATGCAATGCAATGTTATACCTGTTGCAGAGATCCTTGAGCTCTTGGGAGATGAATTGAGGTCCATTGTCAGTGACGATAGTACTTGGGATGCCGAACCTTGCGATGATGTTCTTCATTATGAACTTGCAGACAGTTGATGCTTTGATCTCCACGAATGCTTCTGCTTTCGCCCACTTGGTGAAGTATTCTGTTGCCGTTAGGATGAACGACTTTTGCTTGGTCAGGAGGTTCGAATCACCAAGAGGTCCAATGATATCAAAAGCCCACATGGAGAAAGGTCATGGGGAGGACATAGGATGGAGTGAAGAAGCAGGAGAATGAATTTTGTCGGCGTGTAGTTGGCACTTTACACACCTTCGAACATAAGTGGAGTAATCCTCTTCTAGAGTTGGCCAATAGAAACCTAGCCTGAGGATCTTCTTAGCTAGCATCTAGTTGTTCACATGACCACCACACACTCCTGAATGCGCCTCTTCCACAACCTTCCAAGATTCATCGTCGTCAAGGCATCTTAATAAAACACCCGTGAGCCCTCTTCTGTATAGCACACCTCCAACCAAAACATAACGTTGAGCCACTCTTCTAATTGCTTTCCTTTCTTCCACAGTGGCTTCTTCAGGATAGGACTGATCATTGCAATACCTGGCAATCTCATAATACCAAGGTTTCTCTTCATCAGCTAATTCTTCTTGCCAATCTAACAACATGACCTCTTTGCCTTTAAGAGATTCACTCCGTCTGACCTTCTCGAGCACCTTATCCTAATGTCGAGGAATGCACGATCCTTAATAGCTGGAGTGTCACGCTGATGAATTAAAGGAACATGAAAATCACGCTCAGGAGGGAAGACTAGAGCAGAGGCCAAAGAGGCAAGAGCGTCGGCTAGGATGTTCTGGCTTCGAGGAACATGAATGAAGATCAACTTGGTAAAGAGTTTGGCGTAAGCTGAAGCAAGTTCCTAGTATGGCTTGAGCTTAGGATTGATAGTGCGGCACTTGACAAGCACCTGGTGCAAAATGAGCTGACTATCACCAACAATTCGTAATCGGGTAACACCATATCTATGAGCGGTTTGAAGGCCGGCCAAAAGAGCCTCATACTCAGCTATGTTGTTTGTGACAGGGAAAGTGAGCTGAGCAGCAAATGGGATGGTGACCCCTTCTGGCGTTAAAAGAACCATGCCGATCCCTCTTCCTTGGGAATTTAGAGCTCCATCAAAATGTAACGTCCACATAGGATCGTGGGGTTGATTAATGGACATTAGTTCTTCGTCTGGAAACTCTGAATTGACAGATCAAATCGGGGGAGAGGGTGGTGAGCAAGATGTTCGGCAATGGCGTAACCTTTGATTGCTTTCTGTTGAATGTAAGTGATGTCGAACTGTGAAAGGAAGCTTTGCCAGCATGCTAATCGATCAGTAAGAACAGATTTTTCAAGAAGGAATTTAATCGGATTCATGCGAGCAATGAGGTGAACCTCGTGAGCTAAGAAATAGTGTTTTAATTTCTGAACTACCCAGACTAAAGCAGCGCAAGTCTTCTCCATGGCTGAGTACCTCTGCTCACACGGGTTTAGAAGTTTAGACAAATAGTATGCTGCCCTCTCCTTACCTTCTTCATCCACTTGAGCTAAGACAGCACCTACAGAGTCATCCAGGACAGAAACATAGAGGATAAGCGGTTTGCCTGGAATTGGCGGCCTCAGGACAGGAGGATTGGCCAGATAATCCTTCAATCCGTCAAAAGCTGCCTGACACTTGTCATCCCAATTAAACTTGACCCCGGCTTAGTAAGCTCGTAAAACGGCCTACATCTTTGTGAATGCTGGGAGACAAAGCGGCGGATAAATTGCAACCTCCCGATTAATCCTCGAACTTCCTTCAAATTCTTGGGAGAGGCATGTCTCTGATGGCCTTCGCCTTATTGGGATCAACTTCAATTCCCCTTTTGCTAACGATAAATCCAAGCAACTTCCTGATGAAACGCCAAATACACACTTCTTGGGGTTCATTTTCAATTGATACTCTCGTGATCTTTGCAAGACCTTAGCTAGAACCCCAGGATGCTCAATCTTGTCCTTGATTTTACTACCAGGTCATCCACATACACCTCAATATAAATATGGATCATATCATGAAAAATTGCCATCATTGCCCTCTGATAGGTGGCTCCAGCATTCTTGAGTCCAAAAGGCATGACCACATAGCAGTAAGTGCCCCATGGCGTAGTGAATGATGTTTTCTCCTGATCTTCTTCAGCCAGGCGAATCTGATTATAACCTGAAAAACCATCCATGAAGGAGAGAGTCTCAAATCCTGCCGTATTATCAATCAAAACATCGATATGAGGGAGGGGGAAGTCATCTTTAGGACACGCACGGTTGAGGTCCCGAAAGTCTATACAAATCCGAACCTTTCCATCTTTCTTCATGACTGGGACGATGTTAGCCACCCAATTCGGATAGAGGACAACTCTAACAAACCTAGCCTTATGAAGCTTGTCGACCTCTTCTTTCATCTTTAAAGCCATGTTAGGGTGGAAACGTCTCAACCGTTGTTTGACCGGGACAGACCCTGGCTTAAGTGTAAGCGATGTTCAACGAGCGCAGGGTCTAATCCAGGCATATCTCATAACTCCACGCAAACGTGTCCTTGTATTCTTGAAGTACCAAAATAAGCACTCCTCTTCGGAGGGCGGCAAATTCTTGCTGACGAGGACAATCCTAGGGTCTTCTTCCGTACCCAAATTTATTTCTTTGGTAGGCTCTTCTACTGAGGCTGATGGTTCATTAAATCTTCTCATGCCACTGGCAAAGGCATCAGCCTCGTCCTCATATTCTTCATAACTTTCATCCCCCTCTTCAATAGGGTCCTCATCATTCATGATTTCATAGACACCAAAACCCTCATAAGAAACATTAGTATCCTCATATTCCAACTCTGGCAGGATGATCGGATTTTCAAAAATTCAGGAAGAGCTAAACAAGCCTGGCACCTTCTGGCTAATTCCAACACAAATCTACGCGGAATCTGCCTACCCTTGGATTTCTTATGAAAATCTACCCCATGAATTTTATTAGAAGAAGAAGAACAACTAGCTTGATTGAAGGAAGGAGGTGAAAAAGTGGATACAGGAGGAGATACAGAAGGAGACCCCTTATCAGAGGGGGAGAAGAGATTTATCAACGAATCATGGAAGAGTGGCCCCTGGGTCGGGACACACTCGGAAAAGAGATAAGAAGTCTCCTCAACGGAGATGGAGGATTGAAGAGTTGGAATTTTGACATTTTTTTTTCATTTTTATCTTTATCTTCATTTTTATTTTCCTTTTCTAGAAGAAAGCAATGTGAAGGGAGAACAACAGGAGGAGTGGAGATTGAAAGCTTGGAGAAAGATTGAATCAGAGATGACCCGCGCGGGGGTGTGATGGAGAGTTTGGAGAATTGCTCGAGGAGCAAGGGAGGAATCGGGAGAGAAATCTTCAGTGAATCTGGAGAAAAGCTGATCATAATTGGCGGCGGTCTCGGCACGCGAGAGAACAATTGAGAATGTAGGAAACAAGAAGAGACGGATGCATAGAAGTGAGGGAAAAGAGGCCGGCCCACAGCCTGTCTATTGCAAATCCTTCTTCATATGGAACATCTGGCTCTCCAGTGTCCGTATAATCACTCAGCAACTGCCTCTTATTTGTAATCACAGCCGGCATTTCAATCAATTCATGTATTAGTGGCGGCCATTCCGGATCAGTCGGCATAAAGAGACGGCTCAAGGCAATAGTAATATCATTCATATCGAACCATCTGTACCAATCACACTCTGGATCATCCATCTTCCTTCTTTTATCGGCCTTAGAGACTCCAGGGCTTTATAAGTGGCCAATGGTGCAACATGGCGAGTAAACTGTCTCGCATGAACATCTTGACAGTCTAGAATGGAGGTGATTATTGTAGTCTGCTCATTATTTTGGACGCCACCTTTAATAAAATGTGTCTGTAATGTCCATGTAAGCGGTTGGCGATCCGTCTTCAGAGTGGATGTCATGACTGCCCATGGTTCATCTTCATTCTTGCCTTGGTCCTTTATAGCCCAGGCCGCCTCGTGTAATCAATTTCTGAGGCTTAATAGGCCTAGTCCTGCCTTGACAACTGGTACCCAGACCTTGCCGTTTTGATACCCCATTTTCATTAGGATTTTCCAGCTAGGGGTGTTTATCATGCTTTTCTTCTTCTTCCCCTTGGAAGGCAAGGGTGTCATAGCAACTGTCGTGACTGTCTCGGGCGACATTGGCCGTGGGTAAGGGAGGTCTAGTATTGATAGCAATGGCTTGTTGGCAGGCCAAATAGAAGGAACTGATGAAGCCAGGTGTATATCTTCCTCTGGCAGAATTGGCATACTGGTAACTTTGATGATGCGGCCCTTGTGTGGAAACTTAAGGCACTGATGATTTGTAGAGGGCACTGCATCGAGCTGTTGAATGTAGGGGCGGCCCAGAATGCCATTGAATGTTGGATCCATGTCCAAAATGTGCAAATCGACTGTGATTGTGGCCGGACCCAAACTGACTTTTAATGTGATCATGCCTAGAGGAGGCTTCTTGGTATTGTCATATGCTGTGACTGTTATGGTAGATGGCCGAATCAGATTTCAGGAATGCCGCACATCTTCAAAGTGCTCGGTGGCAATACATTGATAGATGCCCCAGTGTCCACTAGACATTGTTTCACCGCCACCTTATTAATATCAACCGTGATGCACAGAGCATATTTCCTTGCTGAGAGTGGTGCCAGTTCATGCTCATGAAAAGTAATCGCCGGCTGACTGCTAGCGGGCGTTAAGACTGTGGTTATCTGCTCGACCGGAATGTCTTCATTGACCATGACCTTCTGCAAATATTCTTTCAGGGCCATCTGATGAGTGGTTGACCTTTTGATCAGTTCTAAAATTGAAATTCTTGCTGGAGTTCGGTCAAGATGCTTTAACAAATCATACTGAGTGCCGGGTACGGACTCTTGCTCCTGTTCTTGTTCATTAGGCCCCTGCGCGGGCTCTTGCTCTCTTTGGGGAAAGATGCGCTGGAACATCCGTCCACTGCGGAGCGGTGCCACGTTTTGTCGTGCCTCTGTCGGGGCAAGTAAAGGAGGAGGGTTGGAAGAAGAAGAGGGTGTATTGGCGTTAAGAAGTGGTGGAGGGGTGTTTGAAGAAGGAGCTCCCGTAAGAGGTGTTGGTGAGGAGTTCAAGGAAGAAGCCCCCGCAGGAGGCGTAGGAGTAGGAAGGGGTGCCCGAGTGTGAGAAGAGTTAGTGGGCGGAATGAGGAGAGATCTGGGTATAAAAGATGGGGGAGCCGATGGTGGGGGGATCCTTGCCGGTGAAGGAGTAGTGGTGGTGGGTGTAGCGGGCGTTGGTGACGGGCGGATAAGGAGTAGTCTAGACGGCGAGGGTGAAGGGTTAGTAGTGGATGGCGGGGTTTGCTGCGTGGTAGGTGCGGAGGCGGTAAGCGGGTAAGGAAGATCGGGTTGGCAAGGATGGAGAATTGGTGGGAGTAGGTGGATTAACGGGGCGTAGAAGAGCTCGGCTCAATTGGGGAGTAGAAGAAGAAGGAAGCGTGCGCAAGAGGCGCGGAGGTTGATTTGGATTATGATTAAATGCCCCGACAGAGGCGTTTTCTTCATGCCATCCTTGTCCTCTCTCCACCTCATGGAGAGATGTGACAGGGTTCACGTGCTGATTTGGCGGGTGCTCCGGTAATGGATTGTGAACAATCCCCATATCTTGCTGAGGTGCCGGAGCTTGCTGTTGTGGCTGTGGAGCCGGTTGCTGTGGCTGCTGAGCCTGCTGTTGCCGAGGAGGCTTCTTTCTTTCATAGTGGCGATAAACTGTCTCATCTCATCCCAATTAATGTCACCCTGGTCATTTAAATCATAAATGTAATCCTTGAAGTGGAAGCAACGATCAATATTATGACCAGGGGAGCGGTGGAAGACACAGTAGCGGGACGTATCAACATTAGCGGGCCACACTGCCCTTTCCTTTGGTAGCATGAGCAAGTTGGCAGCCATCAAGGCATTGAATATGTCTGGGAGACTTTCTGGCAATGGCGGATAATGGGCCCTTTTGGGGCCAAGTGGTCTCCTTTGCTGTTGTTGTTGCGGTCCATAATTAGTGGGTGGCGGTACTTGGTGGTATTGTTGCGGAGCTGGAGGGTCAGCGCGGGGCGCTTGATTTTGTGGCGGAGCAAAGGAAGGTTGAGGTGCGAATTGGTGTTGTGGGGGTGAATTAAAGAGGGTGCCTTGTGATGGAGGTGGCGGAGGTCGTGGGTTAGATTGGCGAAAAGGTGTGGGGTTGCCGACCGCGCCAACTTGCTCATTTATGACGGTGCCCTCAGTCGTGGGCCCGCTATTGTTGACATTTGTATTCTTTTTAACCAACCTTGGTTTTGGCTCAAACATGCCCATGATGGACGAATCTTTCATTTGGGTCAGAATATAACGAGCTCTTTCATAGAGCTCCTCCATGGTGGTCAATCTGTTCATAGCCAGTATATGCCGAACTGAGGGGTTGCATTGGATATAATCATCTTAACCTGTTCCGGTTCTGATAAGGTATCTTTCAACTTCTCGGCCATTGACCGCCATCTATCAGCAAATATGATGAAGTCCTCCTCGGGCTTCATTTTCTCTGCAACCAAATCTGTAACTGAAAGGGAGGGTCCAACCCGGTCCCTATATTTCTGCAAGAATTTCCTTTGAACCACATCGAAATCACTAGCATCTGCCGGATCCAGGGAATAGAACCACTCGAGGGCTGGCCCCTCTAAGGATCTTCTAAACAAATAAGCCAAAGAGGCTTTGTTGCCCTGCCAAAAGGACGTTTCATACATAAAATCCTTCAGATGGATAAAAGGATTACCAGTTCCATTGTATCGCCGAAAGTTCGGCATCTCAGAAGGTGGTAAATGAAAAACTGGCAATGTAGGGAGAGAGATCTCCGGGGCATTCTTGGCTGCAGTAACCTTGTTGAGTTTTTCTTCCATGCTAGCCAATTTCTGAAGGAGCAAAGCATTAGTGTCTGACTCGACCGGGGCCGAATTTGGAATGAAGGTATTTGGCATAGGCGTCCTTAGAATTTGGGGAGGTTGAAAGAATTGGGGCCTAGCCGCTGAGTAGCTCGCCTGTTGGGCCGGCATGGCCGCACCAGGTGTCGGTGGACAAGAGGGGGGTTTGTGCAAGACCGCCTGGTCATTAGTGAGGTGATGGTCACCCTCGGCCCGAGGGGGATTGGAGGATGAAGAGGGAACGGACTTCCCTTTCAAAGCGGCCTGAACTGCCTGCCGCTGGGAGTCATCTAATTGAGATAGAGCATTAATCAAATCGGTAACATTGAAAGATGGGGAGGGTTCCCCGAAGTGTTGGAGGGTAAAGCCTGAGAAGAGGGCACAACCTCTTGAGTAGTGGTATCAACTACATGAACTTGAGGATAATGAGAATGAGGAGGAGGGTAATTCCCTTCATGATAGATAGAATCTTGGGGAACCTCATATGATTGACCGAAAACGTTCTCCTCCACATCATCATAGGAATATCCGTAGCTTGCCATGTTGATAATCTTACCTGAACGGAGTTGCATGCTTAAAAAGAGAGAAAGCTTTATGAATGAATTATCACACAATCAATCACCCAATCGAAACAAGCTTAAGCAAATCAACCCAACCAAATTTATGCAATCAAGTTGAGATGAACGCAAGATTTTAGTGTTATGTTTAAGATTAAAGTGGATTAAATTGCAGAATAATTCACTCTTCTTTGCAAAGTGAAACCTAGTTTGGATCCAAGTGTAGCCTCCGTGTCAACTAGGTTCTCTCTCTTTTCTCCAACGATAGGTTCTCTAAACTCCGGGTACTTCAAGGGTACAACCGGCCCAGCGTCCGTGAGGGAATCCACGGGTGCGGGGACTTACGGAGGTCTTGGAAAAGGGATTTCGGTCCAAAGAGACGGAATGCTCAATGGAGGGTTGTCCCGATTCCAAGAAGGTGTGTGGAATCCTAGTGTAGAGAGAGGAGGTCTCTCAACCAAATGCCACAAAATGCAGTATAAGATAAGCCAACCACAGCAATATAATCAAATAATCAACGTAAGTATGAATCCAGCATGAATAGACAGAAACAGCAAAGCTCTGTAAACACACAGGAAAAAGGGGACGTAGTGGCAGTCGTTACCAACAAAAGAGACGACAGGGTAGCTGTCGTGAATCACTGGGAGTGGCTCTCAGACAATGCAAAAATGCACCTTGATGTGGGGCGCTAAATATGATAAAGACGCCTCTGAAAGAGGGCGTCAAATATAAGTGGTGCGCACGATCGAAGAAAAACGCGCCTTGGTGTGAGGCGCTGCCAAATAAAAAGACGCCCAAGTGGAGGGCGCAAATTCACAGAAGCAGCAGATATGATGAAAGACGCCTTCGTGGAAGACGTTAAACAGAAAATAGACGCCCTGGATGAAGGCGTTAAATAAAAAGGCGCCTTTGTGAAAGGCGTTAATTCAAAAACAGCAATAGATTAATCACAAGCTGGCTGATCCCGGGGAGTGTGCAGTGTGCACAGTGGAGGGTGCCCGTGGGGCACAAAGGAGGGGTACCGTGGGTACCAAAGGGAAAGGGCACGCGTGGGTGCCAAGGGGAAAGGGCACACGTGGGTGCCAATAGGAAAGGGCACACGTGGGTGCCAAAAGGAGATGGTAATCAAAAGAAAAACAGTGGAAGTCCCACCGTGATCGCCAATTTGTGAATCATGGAAAGTGATCCACTTTTAATACAAGAAATAATGATAATAATGAGCAATAAGAAGAATGATGAAAAAGAATGATGAAAAATGGAGTAAAAGAGCACGTGGTGCTACTAAGGAGAGTGATCGCCAGAGGGGTTACCTCAATAAGAAGAAAAGATGATCGCGAATACCTGGTGATAATAGGATGCGGGATGGCTGTGGTTCCTTCCTCCACCTTCTATCGGCCGGCCGATGAAGGGGGTCTTCCTCTTTGATTACCTTTGAACAAAGAACAAACAAGTAAAAGGAAAAGAGATCAGCCAAACATGAGTGTAGTATTAATCCAAAGATGAAAGATGATGATGAAAGGAGAGCATAAAGCGTGCACCTTTTTGGTTTGTTTTAAAACCCCTAGAGAATTAGGGAGAGGAGAGATGCAATAAAACAAATGCAAGAAAAAGCTATACGATGATGAGCAGAGATAACAAATAACAACGAAGAGAAGAAGGAAGATCCCTGCTGTTCCTGTAAACAGTAGAGGGAAACGCTTTGTTTCAGATGTGGCAGCAGGAGGAAGCAGAAGAGAAATTAATCTCTCAATCTCAATCACCAGCACCCGTGAACTCTGTCTAACTCTATGCACTCGTTAACCTCTGTGACAACAACAGCTCTCCTCTTCCTTCTAACCTCGCGCGAGATCAACCAGGGGACTCTTTTATAGGGTCTCGATCACAGATAGACACATATTTAGGAAGATAAGAATAGGCAGTGGTCGTTAACGGCAAGGACTCTAGTTCCCAGATCGAGCAAGGTGACCGAGAAAGGCAGGGAACCCTTCAGGAAAGGTGAGTTCAAGCAGGACACGAAAGGGTGAGACACGACCTACCAAAGGGCGTCAATTCAGAATTGACGACCTGCTCAAGGGCGTTAATTTAAAACACGACCAGGATTAAGGCGTCACTTCCTGGATTCAATTTTGGTAATAAAACCTTCTTTATTTGAGAATTGCAAAGAGACGCCTGAATCAAAGGCGTTAAACAAAAACACGCCTATGGAAGGACGTTAATCATTGATTTTCAATCGGGGTGGGACTCGTAAAATATCAGGAATTGACGCCCGTACCTGTGGTCGTCCTTTCTTAAGAACACGCCTCAGATTAGGTCGCTATTTAAAACACGCCCTCTTCAAGTCGTGAATCACCAAAAACCCAAGAATAAATCACAAAAACACACAAAAAAAAAGAAAAACTTTATATTATAGAAATATTGAAGTTGACTTTGGGGCGTTAAACATAGTGACATGAGATTTGATCAACAAAGCGTCAATTTTGGCGTGTCTACATGAGACGGACGATGTATAGACTTGCGTTATTGTAGCAATGTATAGACTTACTATATATGCAGGTTGTACAGACTTTATGTGTTCATATGCCAATGTACAGACTTAGCTTTGAGTGTGGGCTGTACAGACTTTATGAACAATGCAAACAGGAAGATGCAATGTATGCTGAGACATATTAATGCAATCTCTTCAAACAGAATAATGCATTCAAAAACATCATTTCATCTTCATTCATGTTGCTATCATTTGCAGAATGCTCAAGGATAAGGATGCACAGAAATGCACTCACTTTGTTGCAATCATCAAAACAAAACTAGCATTGCTATCATCAAAACAACATAGCACATGCTTGTGCCTAAGGGCACAACATTCTCCCCCTTTTTGATGATGGCAACACAATGTGACATAGACTCACACACAAAATTTTCTCCCCCTTTGACATAATCAAAAAGAGAAAAACCAGTATGAACATGAGTGCAAAGTGCATTATGCATGCAAATTTCCCTTATGAACATTCTCCCCCTGAATGTAAGACTCCCCCTGAATTATTTCTTCCCCTAAATAATAGCTCCCCCTTTGAGAAGGAATATGAACAGATAATTCAAAGGTAGAGAAGGTAGGAGGGTCACTAGACAATAGCTGAATCATTAGTTCAGAGAATAAGTCTGATTATAAACAATAGTTAAAGTATAAGAATCATCAACATACAATTTTCAAAATTCAGGTTTAACAGTGATAAATCTAGAGTAAAACACCTGACCCCTGAAAAAGAGTTTTAGATTCCATTTATAGCAATGAATCTAAGGCACATGGTATTAATAGATAAGTCAAAAATAATACCCTTTTGTGATTAAACAAGGAAATTCAATAAAGGCAACTTGATTATGTATTAATAAAAATAATTTTCACTCATTGACTTTTGATTTTCAAAGAGTTACAATAGTTTGTATTTCACTTTTGAATTTTCAGAAACTGAACTAAGTGAATAGACCTGTGACATTTATGCTGTTGACATTAGGTGTACACCTTGATCAGAGGCAGGTACCCCTAGTTACTAGGCATAAACTACAAGACCTATTTCAGATCAAGACCTACAAGGAATAGTCTTCACTTTTGACATTAAGGGCACACCTTGATCAGAGGTCAGTACCCCCAGTTACTTGGTGACGACTCCCCCTATCGATTTGACCCTATGAACAGAGATAGTCTAAAGCACTTCATGACATGTGAATTTTCCTACTTCTTTGGAGGAGTTCACAGTTTCTCAGTACAATCAACCATTGCTCTGTCATAATGTTCAGTTCTTTACATTTGTGATCTTATTTACTGCTGCCCTTATTTCTTTTAGAGTGATTGTTTAAAAACATTACACACTCTTGTTCACCTGTTCTAGACATTTCCAGATTAACACATTCAGGTATAAAAAAGAAACTTTTTCTATTCTTACTATGAAACAAAGATTAAGAGCTATAAAAGTTTTCGTTTATCTCAAATTCTGAAGTGCAGACACTTAACTCTTCAATTTATAAAGGTTAAACATTTAATTTCTTTCAATTTGTAAGAGTGATCTTGTAAGTGAACACTTGCAATAATCACAACTCAATATACTAAACCAGAAATAATTGCTGTTGCTCAGTGAAAATGATGGGGAAAAGATAGCAATAAGCATTATGATCCAATAGCATCTGATGTGAAAAGATATGAATCAATTGAATGGGGACAATGAGTAAATATGATTCAAGAATTGAACTAAACTCACAACTCCCCCTGACATCATGATGCAAAGATTATGCTATGCACTAGGTTGTTCTACATGCAGACTATGCACCAAGGATACATGAGACAAGTATGCAATCAATTCAAGTTTATGCATCCAAGTCATGAACATTTTTATCCTTTTTCAGATTTTTCAAATATGATGCAGTGCACTGTTCTACATGAAGACTGGACCCATGGTGCTAGGCGGAGAACCTGGTCTCAAAGACCATCTCACACATGGTAGGAACCTCCGGGCAGATTTCCCTGCCTTTTAGTAACATACCATTTGATATACCAGGGTTATGCAAGACAATGCAACATAAAGCAGTCCTACATGCATTGAACAGCATCATTGACAATCATGCAAATGATGTATGCAGACATAAGACACATGCATTGACTGTGTACACTAAATGAACCATTCACACTCAGTCCAAGTATGCATTCAACAACAAGCATGCATTGCACTGACACAAAACACATGCATTTACACAAAGTCTATATAGTGCATTAACTGTATACACTAAAAACCATTCAAATTCAGTTCAACAATTGGCAAGAGAAGAGCATCAGATATATGCAGAGTAAAACTCAGTAGCTGAGTCTGGAGTGCAGACTGATCAGCTAGACAAGAGAAGATCATACATCAAACAAGCAAATCAACAATTTCAGATAATGGAATTTTAAACAAGACAAATCAGCATTTTCAGATTATGAGATTTAAACAAAGTTCAGAACTGACCTGAAAGGTAGGATCCTGGGGTTTCCATTTGAGTGCCTTGGTCTGTTAACCCCTGTTTATTCTTTGACCCAAGGCACACCTGTAACACTATGATCATTTTGATCCTGCAGGGACCCAAGCAGCTTTGGGTCCTGCATTTACCCTGACAGGTGTTCTAAACATTCTTTTTGCAGCATTATCATCAAATTCCATTAGAAAATAATCAGACATAGAATGTCCAAAATTTCCACAGTAATAACATGAAAAAACAGATTGTCTGGTCCTATGATGCATATCAACAGCAGCATGAGACCTATGAAACTTAGCATGAAATGTTCTGTTGTTACATGAACATTTTGTTTCTTACTAGCAGCATTGGGAGCGGGAAATTTTACAGATTTAGAATTAAATCTACTTCCTTGAGCATGCCAATAGTCCTTGACTGTGTGGCCATGCCTCCCACATTCGAAACACCTTGGGTGCTTACCTTTGGAGCCAAGGTTATGCCTGTCAAACATCTTTTTGTTAACATGAAAATTAACAGGTTTAGAGTTGAATCTCTTTCTCGGATTCTGCCAACATTTAGCAGCAATGTGGCCAAACTTCCCACAACAAAAACAATTTAGATTCTGTCTCCTAGAATCATGATTTCTAGCATGAAATTCTTTAACATTCCGATTATCATTTTTCTGATCAGACAGAACTTTTCTAGCATGCTTTCTGTCATCTTATTTCATCACAAAACACTCACTCATAAAGTGTCCATGCTTACCACAATAATGACAAGAACAAGAACCATTAGATTTATTTAAAACATGGCACTTATCAGATGAGTTTTTAGCATGCAGATTGTTCCTTTGAGTTTTTGGGATTTTCTGATTTTTATTTCATTTTTAAATTTCCTTAGCAGCATGCATATTTGAAGAAGAAGCTGAAGTGCTAGCTAAACCAGAGCTACGAATAAAAGTGGTGTACAGCTGGTTCTTCTTAGCTTGCTTAATTTCAGAAATGTTATCAATCTCCTCACATTGATCACTTACTACTCTTCCGAGAATATTTTCATTTTGCCTTTATCCTTAGCAACCTTAGATGAAGTACCATTCCGCTCAGTAATTTAACTTTCCATGGAGATTATAAGATTTTCTGAATCAACTTTCTCCTTTTCACAACTAGCCAGTTTTTTTTTAATAACACAATTTCATTTTCCAAATCAGCAGTGTGTATTAAAAAACTAGCAATTTCTTCATCACTGCAATTGATACACTCTTTCAATACTGATTTCTCTTTTTCAATCGTCATCCATCTTTCAGAGAAAATAGTGTTAAGTACCATCAACTTTTTATTTTGATCTTTCAAGTAGACATTTTCTTCTTTTAGATATTTGATTTGTTCCTTTTGAAAACTGTCATCAGAATCAAAATCATTAATCATGTCTTCGAGAATGGCACATGATTTACAAGAATTATCTTCACTGATGAGTTTGTTTCTAAGATCTTCATTCTCAGATTTCAACTTGTTCAACTCATCTTTTTCTTTATTCAGGTCAGATTTCAAGTTTTCATTTTTACCCTCAGACGTCTAACTTCATGGGTCATTTCTTTTCTCAGTTTCCTCTTCTCAGATTTTATTCTATCATACTCCATCAACAAATGTTCGTTCAAATCTACCAAATCTTCAAATGAAAAATTAGCAATATCAGAGTTTACCTGTGATGAAGTTTCTTCAATTTGACTCTGATCTTCATCTGAAGCCATAAGGCATTTCACTTCATCCCGGCTCCTGCTGGCAGCTAACATCTCGACCACTTGGGAGGCACTGCAGCAATCAAGCACACAAGGAAACTTGTCGGTATTATAGCCCGTCGAGTTAGCTCCAGGGCCTTCTGATTATCAGAGAATTTTTGTCTGTCTGAAGTTTTCCATAAGGATTCATCCTTTGGAACTTCATAGGAACTGTGTGCAATGACTATCCACAGATCTGGATTAGTTTGCATCACATATTCTCTGAACTGATTAAACCAATTGTAGAAACCCGAACCTTCAAACTTCGAAGGACCAACAGTGAGTTTCATGCTTTAGACAGAATAAGAGTTCTAGGAAGAACACTAATCAAGCACAATGAATCAACTCAAATAACACCAAAAACAGATGAGCAAAGCAAAGCACAAGTCAATGAAGCAACACACGATTTCAAAAGACGACCCACTCTGAAATGCACCAGAAGCTAGCAGGATCCTCTGCAGATTGTTAGATCTGATAGATCAAGACCGCTCTGATACCAAGTGTTGGGTTCGGTGCAATATTCAGAGGGGGGGTGAATGAATATAGCCCTTTAAAAATTCGCCCAATTAAAAACTTATGCTCACAAGACAGATTTAGACAATCTGAAGATCTAATTGAATTCTCTTATAAGCCACTAAGCAGAAAAGTATGGAATCTCAATATCACACTCAAGCATATAATGGGCACAGTTCGCTTAACTAGACAAACTTGAAGTCTAATAAGCGATGGCAGAAATAAACAAACACTCAGTGTGCAATCAAAATAAGATTTCGCTCACTTGATAACTGGAATGCTAACAAGACAAATTAGACACTCATCTACTGAACCTATGATCAAACACATGGAGCACCCCTATGCAATCATCTAGCGGAAGCAAACAGATAGAAACATCAAACCACTGCACAAGGGGTTTTTTAGGTGGTTCGGTCTAGCAGACCTACATCCACCCCACACTCAACCCGAGTGTGGCTTCCTGCTGACTCACAGCTTGAACAGCTGGGCATCACAGCTTGCCATACATCAGCTGGGCCTCACAGCTTGCCATCCGCTGAGCATCACAGCTTGCTTCAGCTGGGCAATACAGCTTAGCCATCACTGACTCACAGCTTGAACCCGCTGGGGATTACAGCTTAACCCGTCCGAGACCAAGTCTCGCCAGTTGAGGATTACAGCTTTACCTGTCCAGTGGAGACCTCCACTGCATCCGCTGACTAACAGCTTGAAGAAATGATAAAAGATAAAACAAAAGATAGACAAAACAGCAACGGAAAGATGAAATAATGAAGCATAAATATAGCTCTCGATGAGCACTTTTGGCTTGGATTTGATCCAAAAGCCAGACAACCTCAACCTCTCTCTCTTTCTCAACTCGAGCTCTCCATCTCTCTCTTTCTCTTCTTTATCTTCTGCTCTTCTTCTCTTCTCTTCTCTTCTCTCTTCTTTCTTCTTCTGTTGGATCGAAGTCTCTGCACTTCTGCTTTTTCTTTCTCCACTTCAATCGCTCTTCATCTGAAGACGAAGACTCATATATATAGCAGCAGCAGCAGCAGCTAGGGCGTGTGCTCTCCACATCTCCCGCCCAAAACTTTTGGCCACGTTTCAGCTTTCTGTCAGTCCTTCAGCCTCGGATCACGTGCCCTCCTTAAGCTTCACGATCAGAGCACCTGTCAGACAGAGTATCAGATAAGTCATCGGTTTAAGTATAAACCCTGTACAGTCTCTGAAGAATGCAACACATTGTATAGACTTCAGTTTAAAGCCAACGTACAGACATTACTGTATGGACTTTACAATGCAAACAACAATGTATACACTTTGCCCCAATGTGTAGACTTCAAGCCAAGGTCCAAGAGCAATGTATAGACTTTTCAATAGCATAATAGCAAGTATGAACATTGTGAGAATGTATACACTTGAAACCTTTCAACGTCCTCAGTGTATAGACTTTAGCCAACTAGAGACACTGTGCAGACTATGAAGTACAACCAGTGTATAGACTTCTCGAAACAGAGTCAATGTATAGACTTGACAGGTTGACCCACTGTACAGACTTTGAAGATCCTGTGGATGTATAGACTTGAAGACCATGAGCCATTGTATAGACTTTGCCTTAACAATGAGCAGAGTTGATCATCCAACAGTGTATAGACTTCGTTTCAAACAACGTAGGTAAAAACCCAATGTATAGACTTCAAATAAGACGCTGCATGAGACGATGCATGCTGTATAGTCTTTGCCCAATGTATAGAGTTCCTATATGCAGTGCTGTGCGATGTACAGACTTCATATATGAAGGCACTCGCTGTACAGACTTAGGCAATGTGAAGACTTGGACAGACAAATGAAAATGTATGGACTTCACGATGTACAGACTTGCCAAGACGAATGAACGATGTACATACTTTGGGCAAACACAGTCTGTATAGACTTTACCAGTGTGCAGACTTTGAAGAGCATTCAGCAATGTACAGACTTCACTGCATATGAAGCAGCGTATAGACTTAACTAAGCAATGTACACACTTGCTGAGTTGACGCTACAAGACACACTGAGTTGACGCTACATGAAACATGGACAGTGTACAGACTTATGAATGAAATGCATTGTGCAAATGAGAAAGTCTGTACAGACTTTGTGAAGCGTAACTTCAATGTACAGACTTTGCTGAATGAACGTTGTGAATACGATTCCAGTGTACATACTTAGCCGTTGCAGACCTAGTCCAATTGAGACGCTGAGAAAGACAATGGATGTACAGACTTCTAAATGTACAGACTTTCCACCGATCAATGTATGGACTTGGCATAAGACGCAGCATGAGACGCTGAACATCCAGGACTGTATAGACTTCTAAATGCTGATGGACACTCTACGGACTTGACATAAGACGCAAGTTAAGACGGTCCAATGTACAGACTTATGCTGTGCAGACTTAGGCTCAAATGTGCATATGAGACGCTGAATGAGATGGTCCACTATATAGACTTAGCCTAAGACAATGCATGAGACGGGCGATGTATAGACTTGCGTTATTGTAGCAATGTATAGACTTACTATATATGCAGACTGTACAGACTTTATGTGTTCATATGCCAATGTACAGACTTAGCTTTGAGTGTGGGCCGTACAGACTTTATGAACAATGCAAACAGGAAGATGCAATGTATGCTGAGACATATTAATGCAATCTCTTCAAACAGAATAATGCATTCAAAACATCATTTCATCTTCATTCATGTTGCTATCATTTGCAGAATGCTCAAGGATAAGGATGCACAGAAATGCACTCACTTTGTTGCAATCATCAAAATAAAACTAGCATTGCTATCATCAAAACAACATAGCACATGCTTGTGCCTAAGGGGCACAACATTCTCCCCCTTTTTGATGATGGCAACACAATGTGACATAGACTCACACACAAAATTTTCTCCCCCTTTGACATAATCAAAAAGAGAAAAATCAGTATGAACATGAGTGCAAAGTGCATTATGCATGCAAATTTCCTTTATGAACATTCTCCCCCTGAATGTAAGACTCCCCCTGAATTATTTCTCCCCCTAAATAATAGCTCCCCTTTGAGAAGGAATATGAACAGATAATTCAAAGATAGAGAAGGTAGGAGGGTCACTAGACAACAGCTGAATCATTAGTTCAGAGAATAAGCATGATTATAAACAATAGTTAAAGTATAAGAATCATCAACATACAATTTTCAAAATTCAGGTTTAACAGTGATAAATCTAGAGTAAAACACCTGACCCCTGAAAAAGAGTTTTAGATTCCATTTATAGCAATGAATCTAAGGCACATGGTATTAATAGATAAGTCAAAAATAATACCCTTTTGTGATTAAACAAGGAAATTCAATAAAGGCAACTTGAATATGTATTAATAAAAATAATTTTCACTCATTGACTTTTGATTTTCAAGGGTTACAAACAGTTTGTATTTCACTTTTGAATTTTCAGAAACGAACTAAGTGAATAGACCTGTGGCATTTATGCTGTTGACATTAGGTGTACACCTTTCAGAGGCAGGTACCCCTAGTTACTAGGCATAAACTACAAGACCTATTTCAGATCAAGACCTACAAGGAATAGTCTTTACTTTTGACATTAAGGGCACACCTTGATCAGAGGCCAGTACCCCCAGTTACTTGGTGAGGACTCCCCCTATAGATTTGACCCTATGAAAGAGATAGTCTAAAGCACTTCATGACATGTGAATTTTCCTGCTTCTTTGGAGGAGTTCACAGTTTCTCAGTGCAATCAACCATTGCTCTGTCACAATGTTCAGTTCTTTACATTTGTGATCTTATTTACTGCTGCCCTTATTTCTTTTAGAGTGATTGTTTAAAAACATTACATACTCTTGTTCACCTATTCTAGACATTTCCAGATTAACACATTCAGGTATAAAAAAAAACCTTTTCTATTCTTACTATGAAACAAAGATTAAGAGCTATAAAGTTTTCGTTTATCTCAAATTCTAAAGTGCAGACACTTAACTCTTCAATTTATAAAAGTTAAACCTTTAATTCCTTTCAATTTGTAAGAGTGATTCTTATAAGTGGAACACTTGCAATAATCACAACTCAATATACTAAACTAAAATAATTGCTGTTGCTCAGTGAAAATGATGGGAAAAGATAGCAATAAAGCATTATGATCCAATAGCATCTGATGTGAAAAGATATGAATCAATTGAATGGGGACAATGAGTAAATAGGATTCAAGAATTGAACTAAACTCACAACTCCCCCTGACATCATGATGTAAAGATTATGCTATGCACTAGGCTGTTCTACATGCAACTATGCACCAAGGATACATGAGACAAGTATGCAATCAATTCAAGTTTATGCATCCAAGTCATGAACATTTTTATCCTTTTTCAGATTTTTCAAAATATGATGTAGTGCACTGTTCTACATGAAGACTGGACCCATGGTGCTAGGCGGAGAACCTGGTCTCAAAGACCATCTCCACACATGGTAGGAACCTCCGGGCAGATTTCCCTGCCTTTTAGTAACATACCATTTGATATACCAGGGTTATGCAAGACAATGCAACATAAAGCAGTCCTACATGTATTGAACAGCATCATTGACAGTCATGCAAATGATGTATGCAGACATAAGACACATGCATTGACTGTGTACACTAAATGAACCATTCACACTCAGTCTAAGTATGCATTCAACAACAAGCATGCATTGCACTGACACAAAACACATGCATTTACACAAAGTCTATATAGTACATTAACTGTATACACTAAAAACCATTCAATATCAGTTCAGCAATTGGCAAGAGAAGAGCATCAGATATATGCAAGTAAAACTCAGTAGCTGAGTCTGGAGTGCAGACTGATCAGCTAGACAAGAGAAGATCATACATCAAACAAGCAAACCAACAATTTCAGATAATGGAATTTTAAACAAGACAAATCAGCATTTTCGATTATGAGATTTAAACAAAGTTCAGAACTGACTACTGAAAGGTAGGATCCTGGGGTTTCCATTTGAGTGCCTTGGTCTGTTAACTCCTGTTTATTCTTTGACCCAAGGCACACCTGTAAACACTATGATCATTTTGATCCTGCAGGGACCCAAGCACTTTGGGTCCTGCATTTACCCTGACAGGTGTTCTAAACATTCTTTTTGCAGCATTATCATCAAATTCCATTAGAAAAACAATCAGACATAGAATGTCCAAATTTCCACAGTAATAACATGAAACAACAGATTGTCTGGTCCTATGATGCATATCTACAGCAGCATGAGACCTATGAAATTTAGCATGAAATGTTCTGTTGTTTACATGAACATTTTGTTTCTTACTAGCAGCATTGGGAGCAGGAAATTTTACAGATTTAGAATTAAATCTACTTCCTTGAGCATGCCAACAGTCCTTGACTGTGTGGACATTGCCTCCCACATTCGAAACACCTTGGGTGCTTACCTTTGGAGCCAAGGTTATGCCTGTCAAACATCTTTTTGTTAACATGAAAATTTAACAGGTTTAGAGTTGAATCTCTTCACGGATTCTGCCAACATTTAGCAGCAATGTGGCCAAACTTCCAACAACAAAAACATTTAGATTCTGTCTCCTAGAATCATGATTTCTAGCATGAAATTCTTTAACATTCCGATTATCATTTTTCTGATTAGACAGAACTTTTCTAGCATGCTTTCTGTCATCTTGTTTCATCACAAAACACTCATTCATAAAGTGTCCATGCTTACCACAATAATGACAAGAACAAGAACCATTAGATTTATTTAAAACATGGCACTTATCAGATGAGTTTTTAGCATGCAGATTGTTCCTTTGAGTTTTTGGGATTTTTTGATTTTTATTTTCGTTTTTGAATTTCCTTAGCAGCATGCATATTGAAGAAGAAGCTGAAGTGCTAGTTAAACCAGAGCTACGAATAAAAAGTGGTGTACAGCTGGTTCTTCTTAGCTTGCTTAATTTCAGAAATGTTATCAATCTCCTCACATTGATCACTTTACTACATCTTCCGAGGATATTTTCATTTTGCCTTTATCCTTAGCAACCTTAGATGAAGTACCATTCAGCTCAGTAATTTTACTTTCCAAGGAGATTATAAGATTTTCTGAATCAACTTTCTCCTTTTCACAACTAGCCAATTTTTCTTTTAATAACACAATTTTATTTTCCAAATCAGCAGTGTGTATTAAAAAACTAGCAATTTCTTCATCACTGCAATTGATACACTCTTTAATACTGATTTCTCTTTTTCAATCGTCATCCATCTTTCAGAGAAAACAGTGTTAAGAACCATCAACTTTTTATTTTGATCTTTCAAGTAGACATTTTCTTCTTTTAGATATTTGATTTGTTCCTTTTGAAAACTGTCATCAGAATCAAAATCATAATCATGTCTTCAAGAATGGCACATGATTTACAAAATTATCTTCACTGATGAGTTTGTTTCTAAGATCTTCATTCTCAGATTTCAACTTGTTCAACTCATCTTTTTCTTTATTCAGGTCAGATTTCAAGTTTTCATTTTCTACCCTCAGACGTCTAACTTCATGGGTCATTTCTTTTCTCAGTTTCCTCTTCTCAGATTTTATTCTATCATACTCCATCAACAAATGTTCGTTCAAATCTA